>VXBI01003748.1:522502-609886 GCA_013397375.1 Toxostoma redivivum
TTTTTTTTTTTTTTGTTTTTTTGTTTTTTTTAGTACAGTAGCTTTGATGTTGGATTGCGAGTCAAGCAGTGCTGAGTAGAGCTGCCCATGCAGGGTGGACTGGAGACCCCTCCCCACCAAGCTGGCAGAAAGAAACTTGCTTTTTGTATTTATTTATCTTCTGCAGAATCTACATTTTCTATGGAAAATAGAGAAAGCTGAAATCTGCTGAGGTAATTTTGTGCTTGGCTATTAATTAAGCCCCTCCTGCTCAGCATGGGTTTGTTGTCCAAACACTCCTTTTTGTTTCTACTTGTTGATGACAATGGTGGAAGTGTAATCTGTGTACTTACCAGAAAAGAGAGGACTCTTTATCTGGCCATTCATTTCAGACCCAGCTCTCTTGTCTAGCTGTGCCCTTCCCCTAACAGCTGGTGGTGGGTGCCCAGAATGGGCACTGCAGGAGGACATGGAGCTTATGTAGCAGCTGAGCGATATTTTGGATTTTTTTGTTGCTAATGAGAACATTTCTGAGCTGATTGAAATGGGTGTTAATATTGAAAGTGATGCTGTGATGCTGATCTAAGTGTGCAGACAGGTTGTATAGATTCCCACTCTGCTATTGCAGAGAGAAGTTAGTCTTGGATGAAATTATGATTTAAAGCCCAAGTGAGGAATATGGAAATTTTTAATGTATAATTTAGAATAAAAGTTTCATCACAATAATATGTATCCCATTTGACATTTCCAAAATAAAGGGTTTCTCTAGCTCCAAAAGTATGATTTGGGAGTAGCCTTAATTGGTATACAGATTTTTGTTTTAAAAGAGAGAAACTAAAAGAAACATTCAGACTGTAAACTACATTTTTGTTTGTTCTTTGACAGTAGCGGAATCTGGCATATTATCATAATGAAAATATTTTCTCTTTTTTTTTGCACACCTCTTGGTTTTTCTGCCTGAAAACCTCTGTTTTCCACAGGTTCGCTTAGTCCTTGTTTCTTGAGTGTCCTGGGAAAAGTACTGCTGCAAGAGAGAGAATGGGAAAGGACAGAAAAGGAAGGGGCTCATCCTCTTCTGGGCTACAGCAGCACAGCTGAGAAGTCCCTAGGACTTAATAGTGTGCTCCTCTGAAACTACGTCAAATTAATTTTCTGCCTGTTGGTACAATGACAGCCTCTGGCAATGGCATTGAATTGAGAGGCAATAAACAAGGAAATTGCATATTCTATTGCCAGTGTATTAATTTCATCATTTGAAACATGAGCTCATTTTCTGCCATTGCCCTGGGTAGTCTGTGTGTGCATGTGCCTACAAGGCACTTGGGAAGGTCTCTTCCTTGTCCCTGATGTTGCCTGGAAAGGCTGACCTGGAACAGAGACTAGACAGAGCAAAAGGAATAAAATAGGTATTTATTGAAAGGGTACACTTTGGGCAGTACAAGAGCTCAGCAGAGGCTACACCCAAATCAAATCCAAGCTGGATCCCGGTCACGAGTTTTTACACTTTTATAAGTTTTGGTTCATCTACATATTGGGGTCAATTATCCAACCACAGCCCCAGGCTATGAAGTCTCAGCCCCCAGGCTTGCCCCCTTTCCCTCACCGTTGTTTATGCTTTTTGGGTACCAGCTGCCCTTGATTTTCTAGCTGGGAAGGGATTGTTTTGCCTAACAACCCTGTGAAGAGAACTTACTAACTCCTAATACGAAGCTTCAGAGTTACACACCAAGCAGCAGAGATTCTGAAAAAAAATGAAAGCTAAAACCCAAGGCATCACTGCAGAGGAGGGGAGAGAACAGAGTGATCTTCCTGTTGGTGTTTTGGTTGGTGATCCTTCTTGGCCTCTTGGCAGCACAGGAGATGTACAGTTCACCTCAACAGGGTTCCACATCCATGAGAGAAGGAGGTATTTGCAGTCATGCTGCCCCTGCTTATCGTATAAAACCTTTATCCAAGCTTTTTCTCCATAAACTCCTTGCTCTTTAGTTTTTATTGAAAGTTGTTGGTTGAAAATTTTCAGAGAGATAATCATGTCCAGGTGCAGGGCTGTTTTTGCAGTGTTATTCCACTGAATTATAATTAATGAAAGGGACTGGAGATGGTTTTCAGGCTGAAATTTAAAAGTGCCAGAATTAGAATAGAGATCAAAAAGTATTTCTTGTAATACACATTTAGTTTTGCTAGAGACTCAATTTCCTTTAGGTTTAATCAAGGTCATTAGAACGATGACAGGGCTGAATTTGTCCATAAATTTTGTCTGAAAGCAGAAATTGCTACAAGGTTCTTCACACAGATGTGCAGCATTTGCTGAATACCTGGGCTGATATGTCACAAAGATTAACTGACTTATTGCAGTAGGATAAATAAGTAACTTTCTGAAAGACCCTGGAAAACTGTGGCTCAGTATTGTAGCTGGGTTGTGAACAAGGTGACTATATTTTGGTGCAAATGAATTTATCTTTCCATGTTTCATGACTAGTTCACTGATGCACGGTACTTCTGTACTGGGGGAGGAATGATACTTATGTCCTGATCAAATGTATGCTTTAAAAATATCTATAAACCAGATTCAAACAGTGAATCTCTGCTGAAGTTAACAGAGAATGGAGATATGCTGCTCTTTAAAGAGTAATGAAGAAATTGTAATTCCACAAGCAACTGGATCAGTCCTACCCATTTAACTCCTAAACTGATTATTTTGTCTGTTCTTAGGGAAAGACTTTTTTTAGATGATGAAGCAATTGGGATAGAGTGACACTGAAATGGGGCGTGGAATAAAATGCTCCTTCTTTCATGGTCAAGAAGCAAGGTAACAATTTCAAGTGCTCCTGAACCCAATACTCTTCCAAGTTACATTTAGAACTGACGATTAAGCTGCTGTTAACTTTCTAATCTTGAACTGATATTGAGAAGTCTTTAAAAATATTTTAGAGTAAAACAATGGACTTTCTAATCAATCACACAAAATTATAATATATTGGAAACTTATTATTAATAATGGACTATTATTCTTTATGTATCACATCATACTATCTAATCTATCTATATTAATTACTTTTAAAAGGAATCAAGTGATAAATTACTCCATTAAAACAGAATGAAGAGTCTTAAGCTCTTCATGGGGAAAATTACAAAGGGGATTTTTACAGTGGCTTCACGGCTTTTTCAAGTGCATCACACGCTACTGGATTCCTGGGAGCTGAGGAGACCGTGACGCTTCCACCAAAGGACTGGCATTGATATGAACCCTGAGCTGTGATGCAGAGCTGGGCCTTATGAAGGCCACCTCTACAGGTGCTGTGTGTGCATTCAGTTTTGCTTTTCAACCTGGTGATGATGAATTAAATGAAAAAGCCTTTTGATTTGGCCTCCTGTCAGCTTCTGTTGTTTCTCTAGTGCCTTCAGCAAGACTGTGAGTTATGGAGACTTCTCTACTTGACTCAGTGTAGTTGCTGATAAAAGGAAAAGAAAGCAACAGTTTTTTCCTCAATCTCTCCTGAGGCTGTGGAGAAAATCTGTAGGAGAACTGGAGTGAAAAACAGTGTCAGGACATTTACATTCCAGTTTTTACTTTATAATTTGCCCATCTCCATCTAATTTTCTATCACTTTGGGGCAAGTTTTGCAAAACTGACAGAAACAGTCTGCTCCTGTGTGGTACGTTGCTGTGGGCACCCTTTCTCTGACAGGTGTGGATTTAATACACTGTTTCCTTGATGCACTTACTTCCTCCCCTCCAGCACACTGCACAAGTCTCTCCTCATGGTCCCTTGGGTACATGCCAGGCTGAAGGATACAAAAGTAGAGAGATGAGCACATATGTGCTTCCATCTGTAATGAGTGGAGGAAAAGTCTGAAAAATAGCAGTTTGCTGTTTTCCTGCAGGTAAATAAAGATCTGATTTTGTGGGGCTTAGGGAGAATACTACCTCTCAGATTTCTGACCTCTCACTTTTTTGACCTTTCAGCTTTTGAGGCAGGTTCAGATTCAGGTGGTGACCTGGACTGGGCAAATTGCTGAGGACATGAGCTGTTGAGTTCTCTGAACTGGGAGAATCATGATGTTGGCACTGTTGTGTGCAAGTTCATCCACATTCTTCATTGCTGCAACTTGTTGCAATTAGAATGGCACTTAAAAGATTGGATTGGCGTCATGTGGCACACGGCATTGGGAGGTGCAGGAGAGCTGCCAGGTGCAGAAAGAGAATTTGGAAACTTTAGATGAGTGGAGAGAAGTCAAACAAATGAGCAGAATGGGATTCATCTATTTGCACGTTTTAGCTGTGCAGTGCACATAAAAGGGAAAACTCAATTTACTGAAATCCTAAATAAACTGATAACACATTCTTCTTGAATTGAAAACAAAAAAGGAAATAGTAAATAAATTGTTGTCTGAATGGGTAAAAGTGTAAAAAGCAGCAGTAGCAGAGTTGGAGGGCTAAAGGTACTACATTTTCATATGAAACAAAATACAAAATTGGCATAAATTGTGGATAAAGGCCTGCCAGTAAGAGGCCTTTGTTTACTGATGCTTTCAACAGCTCATTTTTCTCCTCATTTTGATTTAAAAAATCCAAAATGGTGGGGAGGGATTTTCTGGGAAAGAAGCAGAGTCTGCAGCCTGATCTTCCATCCCACAGATTTTACTGGCATTGTCATAAAAATGCTGGAGATTTTCTTGGTTTTGAACTAATTTTTTCTGAAATTCTTGACAAATGAGCCCAAGTGCATTAATTATGAAACTGGAGTGATTTTCATGTCTGTAGGGAAACAGGCAGTCTATTTGAATTTTTGTGTTTTCATTGTCGTTGACAGCCTTGGTAACACCCCACTGGCAATCACAAAAGCTTCACCTGCAGTTTGCTTTGACGGGGTTGGAATTTCCAAGTGGACTGCATCATTGCTCTTCCAGCTGGTTCTTTTTCAAACTTCAGCATTAATGGCTGCTGACCTGTGGGGAGCAATCTGGGAATAAAGGGCAGTGCAGGTACTCTTTGTATGACTCTCTGCATGGAGACTGCCCATCCACTTCCCAAATACAGTATCCCAGATTAATTCAGCTGTGTTAGTCACAACTGTCAGTAGTAAATCCATTAATTTTGGGATGTGTTGGTGGGTTTATCTACTGCTGCTGCTGAGTAACAGTGTGATTGCTCAGCAGAGGATGCAATTGCCTTAAACTGGATGTTGCCAAGGATGCTGCAGCTGTGGGAGCCAGTTGCCAGTCCTCCTGGCACTCCTCAGTGCACTTGTACTCATTTCATAGAAGAGAATTGTGGAATCATAGAATGGTTTGGATTGAAAGGGATCTTAAAGATCACCCAGTTCCCACCTCCCTGCAATCTGTGCCAAGGTTTGTGCAGCCTCAGCATCACTGGATTTGATACCTGGGCTTATAGATTAAAGTAAGATTTGTTACACACTGGAATAGCAGTGTGGTGTGTAGGAGGGTCATACCTGGACATTGTACCAATAAAGCTGCAGTAGGGTGGATGAAACCCTTATTATGGATAAAGTTAACCTGCCACAGAGGTAGTTTATTCCATGTGCTGTTATTGCTCACTGCAGTGTCTGAGCAAGAGCCCATTTGGAGATGTGGCAGGAAATAACCTCATTTCTCTTCTTTTGTCACCAGTTAAATGTGATGTTGTATATGTTGTGGCAAGTTCCACTGCCATGCTATTTTGTGGAGAAAAAAAAAGAAAATAGAAAAGAATGTGAGTTTTCTAGGACAAAATGCTTGTTGAGTGGTGATTATGAATATTACCCTAACCTACAATATCACAGTAATGCCAGTATGAGCTATACTTAGAGAGTAAATTCTGCAGCTGGGTTTAGCCTGAGCACTCAACACGTAGTACCCACCTTTCTTGCCTCTCAAGCAGAGGTCTCTAAATCTTCCTGGGTGTCCCTTTTGACAGCAGCTCCAGCTCCATTACTGCCAACAGTATCTTGGTATTTGTAGGTAGTCATGGCCTTGTTCACTTTTTATTACTGCATTTATTCTACATTATTTACTTAATTTTTTGTCTGATGCTGCTGTATCATGAGATCATATGTGCCCATGCCTGGCTCTAAAGCTTCCTGAGCATGTAAGATGTTGAAGTAAGGTGGTCCACAAGCCTTCCTCAGCAGGACAAAAAACTTTTTGCTGTTTTTCTCTTCAGCCTCTTTTGTCAGCATCTTTGCTCTATCCAGCACCTCCCTATGTATCTTCTGAGGGTTTATGGTGCTTTTGTGGTGCTTCAGAGCAGGAAAACGAAGATGGCATTCAGAGCTCTCCCTGCATGACAGGGCTGTTGGTGCTGTGCTCTGTTTTCCAAGTTGTGCTGCTGGATCCTTTGAGGTTGGGTGACTGAAAAGCAGGCACCCTGTCACTCATGGGGTATCACTGAGATCTGTGACACAACCCTAACACTTTCAGACTCCCCTTTCCTTCTCCCTTCTGCTGCCAGGAACACATACAAGCACTTCAAGGAAAGAAATGGTTCATTACAGTAAAAGATCAGACACTTGGTTTGGTTTAACTGCTATTCTAGACTTAAAACACAAAGACATTTTAAATTTTTTGTAACCACGTGTTGGCAGCTGTTGAAAGAGCACACGGAAAGCATGTGAGTACCCCAGGGAAATGGTATGAATTTAGGGGCAATTGTTGCATCAGTCAATGTATCTCAAGCAAAAGCTTGGTATTTTGGGGTTTTATGCAAACTATCTAAATAAAACAAAGTAGCGTTAGTGTGGATGGATGGTAACAGATTGAATGGTTTACAGTAACAAAGACATTTTCTCTGAGACAGAAATTAAAACTTGTAAAATATATTAATAGGTCCAAATGACAATTAAGAGTTAGTGCTCTATGACCTAGCTTTCCTTTGGACCACATTTTATGGTCCAATTAAGTACTTAATTACTTATCCAGTACACAAGCTAGAAATGTAAAACATTTTGTTCTGCACATGAAGGGAGAGGATATGCCCATAGGCCTAAAGATTCCAAGTGGTCAGAAGTACCACTTCTTATTAGGGCAAAAACTGTTTTGTTAAGTCCTCCTGATGACATGATTTCCAGTTAAACAGGACATTGTGCAAGAGACATAGACAACATTATCCTCTTTATAACTGGATAGTTTGGCATCACTAAGATGTGATAGGTAGAATCTATCCCTGGACAATGACACTGGGAATGAAGCTGTTCTGAATAGCTGTCCATAGGGAGTGACAGAAAACATAGTCGAGAAAAAGGTGACTTTTAGGTCAGGTGAGTTCATTTCAACAGAAATCAGAGGTGTAATACTTCCTCTAAACCCACATGAAGTGCTATAGGGAAGCCTGCAGTTCTGCCTTCTTTGCTAGGTAAAGCAGAATCTCTTTTTCCTGTCTTGGCTTTTAAAAATAACTGCTTGATGCAGTAGATTTCACCCTCTAGAACAACAAATATCTTGCAGGACAGGTGGAATTTTAAGACCTTATTTTGCTGGTGCTGCATGTTTGAAACTTCTATTGAAATTAATGGCGATTGCAGTCCTGTAACCATGTTGGGAGAGAACCCTGTGACCTCATAAATGCAGGCAATATTGTGAAGCAGCTACTGCCTTCAGGTGGTGAAGAGCAAACAAAACTGCACTTTATATTAGACATCACTCATTTGTCCTTTCTCTTCTTCTATTGCACTCCAGGTCCTGATCCTATTAGCCACTGTGTCCTTTTGTAATTTACCAAAGTAATGCTTGGCATGGGGATCTGGGAGGTGATTTCCTGCAGTGCTTCCATCAGCATCACCCTTGTAACAGAGCCAAATTCTGTGAACAGTTGAGCTGGGGCAAGTTCATGCAGTTCCAGTGCATGCCAGAGTCTGGTTTATTTGCTGGCTCAGATATAAATCTGTTTTCATTGGCCTGTCTCGCTTCCTCCAGCCCTGCTAAGTAAATGGATGATATTTGAGAAAGCAGTATATGCTGGGAGTGGGCAGGAAACTGGATAAATGGCTGTGTAATTAATCTCTAGTTCTTCCCAGTTAATCTCCTCTTATCTGTTACTGTGGTTAATTGAGTTTTTGCCCAAATATGACCTCTCCTTCTAATTCCCACATGAATAATTTTCAGAATGACTGTGTAACTTCATTCCCTAGAGTCTCCAATGTGTGTTTAAACTCCAAGATGTTAGATCCAAATGGTGAAGACCAGTGTTTCCTGAAGGTATCCCATTAGTGGCTGCTTCTTGGGACTGTATGGTTTTCAGAAACTCAGGTGTCTCCTGACTTTTGCTACGTTACGATTATTTTTAAAATTCAAGTGAGTACATGCTTATCTTATCAAAAGACAGTTACTCAAGAGTCTCAAGTCACCTACCTGCTCTTGAAAACACCTGGGTTTTTTTCCAAATGCAGTTTTGTAGTTTGTTGAAATTTCCATAAGACTTAAACATTTGGTGTTCTGTGTTACTGTTGGCAGTGGAAACATTTTGTATCACAGTAAATTTGGAAACCACAGATTTGGAGACTTTCTCTTTTCCTGGGCCTACTGTTCCTTCCATTAGCTTCTTTAAAATGCTATTGAATATTAGGTATTTCTCCTCCTAAACGCATTTTAATCCAAATGTTAGACCACAGTATACATCTTCTGAAACAAACACAACTTTTTGGTTTCTTTAAAAATACTTCAGCAACAAAAGTGCTTGAGTTCTACTTTTTTTTTTTCAGTAGGAAAAAAGAACATTTTTATCCTCCCTTCCCACTGTACCCATAGAGAAATCAAATGCGGTATGGAGCGAGTTGACCTTTTCCCAGCCAGCACTGAAGTTGGATTAGATTCTTCTTCCCAGAGTCTTCCCAGCTCTGCCTTCATCACAGACAGTATTTCTGGAAAACAAAAGAGTCAACATGTTTATAGTTTGACTTTGAAACACCTGAGAAAAGACAACTCAGGCAGAAATGCTGATTTGTTTCCTTCCACATGCCCCTTCAATCACCATGTGTCAAAGATGGTGTTGCTGGAGCAGCTCTCCTCTTCCCAGCCACCAAGAAGATATGTTGAATCTCATTGTAGCACTGATTACTGAAAATGTCTTGGTGTCCTTTATCTGAATCTTCAAAGGGTGAAACTATTATTATAGGAATATATCATATCCCACGAAGTATTGCAATTGAGTGTGCAAAGCCATGGATCAGGAAGATTGCCTGAATTAACTCAACTTGGTGATGAATGACAAGGGTAATAACTTCTCAGAAGAGCCATAGGAGGCAGGCAGCAGCTTGATTAACAGTGATACATCATAGGTAAGGTTCTAGGGAAACAAAGATCCAGAACAAAATGTAAAATTTTTACTCCTTCATGAGACTGCTCTGGGGAAGGAACTGGCAGGGGAGATAAGGGAGATGGAGCTCCATGGAAAGCAAGTAAAGGGTTTGCTGGATGCCACGGCCGGAGGCACATGGCTGAAGAAGCAACCTGCAACTAGAAAAGGAAGAATTGGAGAATGGGAAGAGTTCCCTGTTCTCTGTAGATCATGGTACATGTAGATCATCTACATCCTGAGAATAATTTATTATGAAATATTAGGGAATGATAATCCCTCTAACAAAGAATTCTTAGCTTTCCTCTCTTACCCAAAGGTAGATCTGTAATTCCTCAGAGATCTGTGAAATTTATTTTTATTTACTGAGTTTAAATGAAAGAATTATGCCAAAGGGTTCAGAGTATTTAAGCTGATGGTACTTTATTGAAACCAATGAGGAAGCATCACATTATGCCAGCTAAGGACATGGCCTTGATATATTTTGTTTCTGGGATGCAAATACAAAATCTCTGAATGGGGACAGATATTTCAAGATCTCCTGCTTTAAGTTGTATTTTTCTCCTAATTACTTAGTTCTAAATAGTCCAGGAAGGAAATTAATCTTTTGATTGCTGGATTTGAACTTATTTATGCTAATTTCTATTTGTTACATGGTTTCAAACAGCTAGGCTTCTAAAGATACCATAACATGGACTAACTTTCATAATCTGATAGCAGTATTTAATATTATTTGTTAATTAATTGTTTCCTTTTTCTGTTATTCTTTAAAATACAGCTTTATGTTGTTTTATTTTATTTTTAAATCTAGTAAAATCTCAAGATGGTTGGAGTAGTTTTTTGTATTACCTTATACTGCCAGGTATGCTTGATTAAAACTCCTCCCCGGAGTGAGAAGGAAAAAAATGAAAGAGCTAATTTTCTTTAGATGGAAGGAGAATGAGGAGATGCTGTGAAGACGGCTGAAAATCCTTTTGTGAGCTGTAGGGTGGACTGTACTGCACTGAATATTCCTATAAACCATGGAGAAAGACATGGGGGATTGGAGATGTTCCATTTGTTAGATTTTTAATCAAAAGCATTTGTATTAAGAATCCTTAGCCCC
Source organism: Toxostoma redivivum (assembly GCA_013397375.1). Taxonomy (NCBI): domain Eukaryota; kingdom Metazoa; phylum Chordata; class Aves; order Passeriformes; family Mimidae; genus Toxostoma; species Toxostoma redivivum. The sequence continues at coordinate 532,878 of VXBI01003748.1, forward strand.
GAGGAGAAAAGGGGATCTCTATTATTGGAGATGAAGCATGAACGGAGAGAGAGATGAAGAGAATTTTTGTTTGGAACAGTTCATTCTTAAAAGTAAAAACCCCATGAGTTTAACATGACCCATAAGCACAACTTTGGGAAAGTTGTGAAAATGGGAGGAGCTTCATGATTTGTAAGTTCTTTTTCCCGGGCGGATGCGAATTGTGAGAAGTGAATGGAGCCACAAGAGAACTGGTTTTCTCCTTCCTTGTGGAGAAGTCCCTATTGCCTGACAAGAGGAAACTTTTCTCTCTGAAGTGAAAAAAAGGACTATTTAAGTTGGGAACTGACTGAAGTAGTTTTTTGTATGTTTGTCTTGTAATGAAGGTTAGGAGAGGGGAGGAAAGAGTGTTCTGAAGATCTTATTCTGAATTTGCTTTTCTTTCTCTTTCTTTGTGTAGTTAATAAAGTTTTTTATACCCTTTTAAGTTTTAGGTTGCCTTGCTCTTTTGCTCCTGGTTCCGTCTCACAACAAAAAATGAGTATATTTAAATTGGCAAGTCAAAACTATAACATTTGGTGCGGTGGCCAGGAAATTCAAATTAAACCTAGACATAGCCAAAACCTAAAAAGCAGGGGAGGGAATAAAGCAGTCTCTTGAAAAGGTGCTTGTAAGTATAGGCAACCTGCAAAGTCAACAGGTCTCTCCAGTGCTGGAAGCACAAGAATTGCCTGTGACAGGGCGATAGCTCCCCTGCTTAAATGTTGTGCTGGTTCAGTGCTTTCCCCTCTTGAGCATCTCCAGCAGATAAACAGCTTCTAATCAGACAAGAGGTTACTAACTCTCATTTGCTGCTTTTTTTGTCTCAATGCATTAACCAGTTTAACAACACTTATTATCAAGATTATCCCTGGAACACAGACAATTTAGCTTTCTTCTGTAACAACAGAACTGACAGATTAATACAAACCCTGCTTCTTCCTTATGTAAAATCTTGTAATATGGAAAACCACTGTACTATCACAATTTTTATGAAAGTAGCCTTTCAGATTGCATGTAATGTTGGTCAGATTTTGTTCGTGAAGCACTCTGAGGACCACCTGGTCAATGTAAACACTTTTCAAGATGACTTCCAGTTCCTGGGAATGAAGCTGCTAGAGAATAGTCTGGTCTAAAGGGATCAGCTTTGAAGAGCTTTGCTGCTGTAAGGCTGTGTGAAGTCTTCCCAAGGGATGGATGTGGGGAGAACCTGGGTATCATGCACCATGTCTCAGCACACACCCCCCAGGCAAGTTCTGTTATCTTAGTGAAGAAGTGGAAGAGTGACCTGTGTCATCCTCTAAAAAGGGAGGCTAAAGATCTGTGCTGAACGGTTTAGTTTTTTGTAACATACTTTAGTGGCTTTATTTCATGTCTAGGTCCTTTCTAGACATGGACCTTGAGCAAATACCCAAGGTGAACTGTCCCTATCGTTCTATTACCTCACTGACCCTCCCTAGTTAGATGCTGCTCTCACAACCCTTACCTGTTTTAAATCCTTGAGGATGTGTAGGCTGGATGGGCTCAATATGAGATTTTTCCATCCTACCTCTCCTTGCAACACTAGAAGTCCATGCTGAGGGGACAGTGTGAAATCAGTGTTCCTGAGAGTCCAGATCCTCATGCAATGGAGTCACTGAAAACAGCAGAAATTTCTATGGTCATGGTGGGCTGCTCTTGTATCTGTGGTAGCAGGTATGCCAGAAGGTGCTACTTGACTTTATCTCACTTGAGATCTGTAAGTAGTCTGTGCAATTAGAAGACAGAAGATGAAACAGCTGTGAGCAGTGCAGAGCACCAGCCTTCTGCAGGGCACTTGGAGTTCAGAAAGAAAAGAAGCATCTGTCCAAGGTTTAACTTTCAAAATAAGATGAGCACTGAGAAGACCAAGAGGAAGCAGATACAAAGCTGAATGTGTGAGGATTAAGAAAAGAAAAATAAGACTATTGCACGTATCACTGAGGATTTCAGACATCCCTAGCAAAATACTGGACAATAGTAAGGAACATATTGCATTTAATAGGAGAACATTTGATTTTCTACCATGTAAAAAGCTTTATAGATACAAAAGATTCCTTATGGTAGAAATGTAGCTTTACCCTGATTAAATTCTTGCTTCTCAAGTTCTTGCAAAATGCTGTGAAGTTAAAAATTCAATGTTTTCAGAGATTATAATAATGAGGTTTAGATCCTTTTCCAGTTTATAGATAAAATTACATATTTAATGTAAGCAGTATTATGTTTCGTTATGCAGTTCTGGATAGCTCTCACTCAAAAATAAAGTAGATGAAGAGGAGTATTTTTGTAATGTAGATTTATGGCAGTCAGAATAAAGTGCTGCTTCTCAGTTGCAGGTATTTTTGGCATTCTAGTTAAAAGTGTCAACATAAATGATTAAATTTAAATTACTCAGTAGCAGCTCTGCTACTCCCATCCCAATATAATAAAGTAAATACTAAAAGTGTCAAGAGACAAATTCAACAGCATCCAACAGTATCCTGTGTCATTAACATTCTCCCAGTTGCTGAGATACTTGCAAGTGTTGCTCTGTCTTCAATACAGAGGATGGAAAACAAGGATGCTTTTAGTCTGAGGGCTTCAGCAGGAAAGGCTGTGAGTTGTCCTTCCGTGGGAGAAGCAGGGAAGTCATCAGGTAAGGATTTCATTCCATTGTCCCCAAACTAGACCTCTGCAGGGCCAAGGCAGAGCCCTCCCATCCCGCATGCAGCTTGCTGGCTTCTCAACACAGTCCTCAGTGATTCCAAAGGAAAGAGGACCTGGAATGACTCTGGGTTATGCCTGCACTGAATTAGGATCTCAGTTGTGAATTATACACTTGATTTTTACTCCTGTATGTGAGTGGAAGCTCTGAGCAGTGGGAGGGGGTGTAGGGTGGCAGTGCCTGTCTTGGGGGGTAATGAGCAGGCAGCCCATCACAGGGACACGCTCAAAGTGAGCATTTGCTCCAAGTGCTCTTCAGTGGGCAAAGCTGGAGACAAGGTTTTGGTTTGATGTGTAGAGCCCGGTTTGAGGAGACCAGCCTGTGCTTTTTTGGCATTTTTAGTAATTTGAGGAGAACAAGAAGAGCACCAGGCAAACTGCAGAGAGAGCAAAAGAAAAATAATTTGAATTATAAGCTAGTCGCATCATTTTAAGGTGAAAACTTCTAAGTTTTTGATTTTGACCACCACCCAAAAATAACCCAAAAATATTAGCAATATTGTTTACTTAAACCGACACTGTGCTAAAGAGAAACAAATTCTCTAGTGAAAGGTTGTGACACAGCTAAATCTGCAATGAGAATTGAAAGGTCCTTGCACTGGCAAATAAGCAGGGAGAGAAGAGGTGAGACTCTCCTGCCTGACATTCTGCTGGGGAGTCCCATGGCTGGGGAGATCATGAGCCTCCCATGTGGTCCAGGTGTAGCAGTGGTGATCTCCCCTGCATCTAGAACTTGACACTGGAGAAAAACGCATTGGTCTGGTTTCAATTACAAGTGTGGAATGTAAAAGTGGATGATATTCTATGAAAATTCAATAAACCTTGAGAACAGCAGCACAGCTGATATCTGTAATTTAAAATAATGGCTATCAAGTAATTGTTTCTCATTTATCTTCACTGCTGAGTTTCAGAAGCACCAAAGAGACTTCATTAGGCTTTTTTTTTTTAATAGCTTCATTTATCTCAATCACTGATGGGTTCTAGAGGTGGCTGACTATTATACTTAATAATACACTGAATAAAAAATATCCCCATCCTTTCACATTTTTTGACATATGTGGAAAGAATATATGAAATCTCCTCAGTGGGAGATAGAATTAGATTTTTTTTAAAAACCCCACTTCATTATGCAAGATAAATGTGGTTTTTGTTGCACAACGGGACTTGTAGGCAGAATATTTAATTCTTTGTTTTACACAGATTGAAGTTTCATTAAAAGAAGTATCTTAAACCTGAGAGTCCAAAGTAAGTACTGTGACCAAAAGATGACTTGATTCAATCCTGTGACTGCCACTCCTGAAAAGCCTTTTCAGGAGGCACAGTGTAGCCTGGACCTTTGGATAGAAATTTTAGGGAAATCTGAAAATTGGAACTAGCTGGTTTTAATCCCCCTGTGAGCACTCCATGTTTATAGACTAGGCGTCCAGTGTTATCCTCAGACTGAATAGCCTGAGATCTGGACCTGCTCAGCTTACAGCAGTACCATCCCTATTCCCCTCCCCTGGGCCCTGTGCTCTGCTCCAGAAAAAAAGTATTTCTTTGACTAGGTTAGATTTGGGTTCTGCGTTTTGGTGTCACAGAGTCTCTGCAGGTACCAACCTTCTTCTCCTGGGCTCTTTCAGACTCTTGTCTGGACCTGATGAAAATTTAAATGGTTTTGCAGCCTCTCCTCTCTGAGGTTTGGCACCACCTAGGAAGTGTTCCTGGGGGATTAAACTTGCATTTGAACTTAAGTGTCTTTCAAAAATTTGAAAAACTGTTAAGAAGTGATATTTCACAAGTTACCAAAGGCAGGTTGTTTGTAGCACCTGGCCAAAGGAACGTTAGGGAACAAGGTGAGATACAGAGTTCATCTAAAGCAAAGGAGTAAAGAAAAATTATGACCAGGAAATGAACAAACCCAACAGATAGTACTGTTGTGGGCTACCACTCCAAGTGCTATTCCATGGGGGGTTAGAAGAATTAAAGGGGGTGTGATTTAAATAATAAAAAAGTGGATTCTAAAAATAAGTAATGAACCTGATGTCAAACACAGGTGGGAAGATTGCAGCTGACATCTGTAACTCTGTGAGGATTCAAAGTGGACAAGTTTTCTAACTGAATCAGGTTTTCTTTTGTTAAATAAAATGTTAGCCTGCTCACGCATTATCTGCTCCAAAGGCCACGTGTTGATGTGGCACAGCCTAGTTAAGGTAGCAGAAGGACCAAAGAAGCGGCTTCTGTGAGAAGCTCCTAGAAGTTTCCACCATGTCCGACAAAACCAATCTCTGATGGCTCTGAAGATGGACATGCTGCTGTCCCAATCAGAGAGGCTGCTAACTCCTCTGTGATGACATATTTAAGAAGAAAATCAAAACAGTGGAGGCAGTTTTTTTCCAGGGGTGGCGAAGCGCTGCTGCTGGGGGCCATTCCTGGCGCAGCGCATGGCGATGCGCCGCGGCTGCCGTCATGGTGGCACGGCCGTGGCGAGCCTTGCCGGCCCAGCCACACCCAGCCGGCCNAGGAAAAGTCTTCATGGAGGAGCAGGTGGATGCTAGAGAAAGCTGTGATATGGTGGGAGACCTGAAGAGAGAGAGGCCTGCTGCTTCCAGAGGTAGAGAGACCTTGCTTCCAAATTGGAGCAGCCTATCCTTAGAGGACTGCACCCTGTGGACAAGCGACCCACGGTACAGCAGTTTTGGGAACACTGTTTGCCTGTGGGAGGGACTCACAGCATAGCAGAGAACAGACTTCTCTCCCTGAGCAAAGAATGGAGAAAAAGAATAATTAAAAAGCACAAATGGAAAGAAGACCTTTGATTTTCATCAGCAGACAGGAGAGTAGGAAAATTTGGTCTGTCCCTATATGGATGCAGTTGTCCCATCAGTTGTATCATCAGTGGAGGATGAGGTTGGGAGATGTTAACCCATATCCATAGATCAGGGTGATCTGGGTATGCCGAGGAGATTGTAGAAGTAGGTAAATAGGTGGAATAGGTGGTTGACAGTGGGTTTGTAGCAGGTAATGCTGCTGATTCTGATCAAAAAGAGGTTTTAAAAAGTTGGCCATGTGCTTTGAGGCTTCTTGCATCACATCCTTAAGTATCAACAAATCCAATTCAATGAGGGCAGAGAGATTTAAGCTAGTGCACAAAAAAAGACAGGAAATGTGTAAAAATGGGGTTCTTTGGAGGTTTTGCTGTATAATCTGGTGCAAGTATGAAGGCTGGCAGTTTATCTTTACATTAAGAGATGGGTGACTAATTAGGGGGTTCTGGCAAGGATTCTGCAACACCAGAATCACAGAGAGAGCAGTTGTTTGGATGGCTGTTAATGAGTTAACTGAAGTGCTGAATTGAGGCAGGTGTGCTGCTTTGAGAGGTCCCATCAATCATTAGCTCAGTTAAGATGCAATGATTAAGTTCTCCAGATAGTGCAATAGGTTAGACTCCTCTCATAATTCACACCAGCGATTTACCTGAAATGGAATAATCAGACGTGATCTTGGTTAGGAAGTTACAGCTTATTGATTCAAACACAGTATTTCTCCTAAGTTGTTCTGTTCTTAAGGTAAATAAATAATAAATCCCTGGGAATCTGTTTTAAAGAAATCTAATGTGCAGTGTTTTCTATCAGAGTTTATTTTCTTTCAACTCACTCCTAAGAAGAATTGCATTGCTTTTGGTTCCATGGGTTTTTTCCTCTTATTGCAGCTTGAACATGGATATGCACTGACAGTGTTTTTAGTAGGATCTGTGGCATGTTATGCACAACTAGAGGTTCTCCCAGCCTATATTGTGGAATTGTGTAATTGAACTTCCTGGTTTTAAAATCCATCTACTATCCTTAAAGTTTCTTAAAAATAATAGACAACTGGTCCTCAGGTAGGTAGTTCAAGGGACTCTTGAAATAGCAGAAGCCAGAGCCAAGCTCTGCTTCCAGAGGTGAAGCTTCACTTGACTCATAAGAAGGCCAGGAAAAAATGATGATGTTAGTTTTAAAGGTAATGCATTTCTATAGGCACTTAGAATTAGAGTCTACATTCATGCTGGATTTCTCAGGATTCTGGTCCTTTGAGATCCTATTTGCTCTCTTTGCTGAGTGCTATTGAGAAATACAGTTTCCAAAGGTTACAGGTGCTTCTGGGATCAATAATTCTTTCACAAGGACTAAGTAAATCTCAACTTTGCAACACACTGCAATATAGTTTGCTGTGCACAAGTAGGGTGCGCCTGATCCCTGGGTTTGCTGAGGGTTATGTCATCATACAAGGTTACTCTGGAGCTGGTGACATGGAGGGTTGCTTAATTATGAGCCCCCAGAAACAAGGGGGAGGTTCACTGTGGTGCTTCAGCTCTGGGTTCTCAGCTGTGAGTAGTGTCACTTGACCCCATAGAGGCTGTTTGTCAGAAGAGCTGCCCTTGGACTCTGGGTAGGCAGTTCCATTGGAAAAAAGATGGAAGCAGGCTGGTAGATCAAGTATTTCCCATGGGCTGTTGGTCCCCAGTGGGTTCTGTAAAGCTGGAGAGATGCCCTGCAAGTGGAGTGCTCTCAAGGGCAAAGTCATGAAACCAGGCAATGTGCAGTTATTTTTTCTTATTTTTACAGTGGAATTCTGTTTTGAGCAGTTTGTGAGCGAGAGACACTACATTAGCTACTGTCACCTCTAATAAACTGATTGTTAATCATTCATGTCTATTTTTGGAATATGTTCACTGTGTATTTGGACATATCTCTAGCTAATGTTTCTTGATATAGTTGTACAGGAGATCTAAGCTTGTCACTTGAACTTGTAAGTTGCTTTTATTAAATTCATCTTTCCATAGTAGTGTTTTCAAGGACTGGTCTGGAATTTTCAATGAAAATATCAAGCAAAACACTTTTTTTAAAACTAAACATGCTGAACTGATTCAAGCATCTGACAGTATATCTATCAGCCAATATCACCTGGTTCCTGTATGGATGTTGTATTTTGAATGCTCTTCTACCCTTCTTAAAGAGGAAACCCATCCCTCAGTGCCTTGTGGCTGTACCAAAACTTCTACAATCATATCATACCAAGTTTGGCCCATTCTGGACCACTATCCACAAAATATTTTTTCTTGTTTCTCTCTTACTATCTACACATACATTCTGAAGACATAATCGAGGCATATTAAGACATTTTTCATATTGGCTTTTTAAAAAAAATCCCATATAAAGATTGGGAAACATCCAAAACTCAGCATTTCTTTTATTTGAAATAGATGGTCCATTTCTCCCCATTACAGATCACCTTTTTCCCGTCAAGGACACTCAATCCCTACACTTTCTCCTATACTACTCTGGGTGGTTTTTGATAGATATTACATGGAATTCCCCCTGTGCTTGATCTTGACTAAGTCTTCTGATGAACTTTTATTTTTATGGCTCATTCTACCTAATTTATATAAAAATATTATTCCTTTTGAGTGATATTTATGGTTTTGAGAATGAAATTCAGAGAAGAGCAGTCATGACTCTCTAGCTCCCCACTTCAGTGCTGTGTCTCAGAGAGGTTTGAGGTGCAGGAATAGTCTATTCCAAAGAAAGAGGGTGTATTTTAAGACCTGTTGTAACTCATCTGTGGTTCTGGCAGAACATCCATCTCTGCTGAGCTTTTTTCTCTAACTGCATTAGCAATGGGAGTTCATCTAAAATAATAGGCTTGAAAGCTCTCTAATATGAATCCTGCTGATATAAAATTTCTCCTTTTTCCCCATAGGACTTTTGCTTGTTGGTTTTCTTTGAGATTATTCTAATATATTTGAATTATTTTCTCCCCTTAGTTTTATAGGATTCCTCCTAAGTGAATAAATTTTAACACTACAACTGCAGCCATTTATACCAACTGTAAATCCCAAGGAAGCTCAAGAGAAAAGAGGAGCTGTTCTCTGAAGAAAGATTCCACTACACTTAATTTTATTCTTGTTATGTTCATGTCCTGTCCAGTGGGGGTGATTTCAGCTGTCTGTGCATCATTGTGTAGTTAGAATGGACAGGACTTTCAATACCTCTGTTACTAAGATTTTTGTGGCACTCACTAGTACAGAAGAAAGCTAACCTGGAGCACAGCTACTGGAGTCTGGACCTTCTTTCCACTCATGTTAGTGTATATTTGTCTTGGCTTCAGTAGGCTTTAGAGGCAAAATTTAAAACTATCTTCTTACTGCAGAGGATTTCCTTTGGGGGATCTATTCTTGAGCAATTCTCATACTTGCAGGTCTAAAGGTCTGGTGTGCATGTCCCTATTCTTCTAATTAAACAAGAATCAAAGCATGGTATTGTTAAAATAACACCAGCAGGGTGCTCTAAGGATGGAAGAGTTGATGCTGCTCATGTCAAGAAAGTCTATGCACAAAGCAGCGTAAAGTGGACTTCCTTCTGCCACGAGACACTTGGGAATTTCAGGAGAAAGTTACAATAATTTCATATGCTGATTTTGCTGTAGCTTTCCTGGTCTGGAACACTTTCCAGTTGTTGTATACAGACAATATAATGTATTGATTATGCAAAATTGGCTTAAGCAGGTGGAGCATCTCAGAGATGGTTAAAAACGGCCTTTCAATCTTTGTTCTCCACAATTTGGAGAATGCTGCAACTTTCACTTGTGATTTCATCTATTTATCAAGTATTTCTCTTTTCTGGCATTGAGCTACATTATTTTCAGTAGATTAAAGATATGAGGTTTATCTACACTATAGATTGTAGACAACCACAGATAAAAACAGCCACAATTCATTAAAGGGATTCATGATTGTTCCTAAATGCTTTGTTGTGTTTGAAAGGAGGCATGTACGTGTTTGAGTTATTCAGGCAGTTCTGAAAAGTTTCTGTTGTCCAGTATTCAAATAACTCTGATTTGATAACCCATGATGTTTGTTTCAAGAAACAGCTGGGTAATCCTGGCTTCCAAGGATCATGGTCTGCAGGCGAGATGGAGCCACATTCAGTGAGGTCCATTGGACTCTTCTGGAACTAAAAGGAAAGGAGAAGGAAAACATGGGAAAGAGCATTAAAACCTAAATATGTTATCTTTATCAGTTCAGAATTTCTTAAAAGTACTGCTTCAGTATGGGGTAGGACAAAGAGAAAATAAAAATCCAGAAGAGATTGCAGGCTTGTTGCTACTTTTTGGAATCAGGTGAGATTAGTCACTGTCCTCCATGTGTTCTCCATATGTTTCTTCAAGTTTTATTGAACCATCAAATAGTTATATTTTCACAGTTCGCCTCAGACTTCTTGGGAATCCACGTTTCTCTATCCCCTAAAGGTTACAATCTCCACAGCTCAGTAGGGCTGATTTTGTTACACAGATTTGTACTTCATTTACACAGTCCATGAGTTCTTTGTAATCCACAGAACTGATTTATTTAATCCTTGTAGATGCCGTTTGTTACACATTATTCTCAGCATTTATTCACAGCACAAGCAGATGGTCAATGAAACCAATTAACCTTTCCCAAGCTCCCTTTCAGGCTTTCCATGGTTTTTTTGAGTCTATGGACAAATGAACAAAAAACTATCAGGAGACTTCATGCCAGAGTGTGATGAATAGGAAGGCAGACTGGCACACGTGCTGTGCTTAAATAAACTTCGTCCTCCCCTAGGCTGGAGTGATGGAAGGAGGACTATAGCTGACAGAACAGGTAGAAGAAATAAGCTTCCAAAAGGTGAAGTGACCCAAGTCTGTCTGTCTTCTGGTAAATGGTGTGGAGGATAGGGAGAATTGACAGCTTAACCTCATTGCTCTTTCCTCCATCTGTTTTTTGTTTGTTTTATTTGTTTTGATTGTTTGTTTTTTTAATATAATATTTTTAGATATGAGGAAAATGTATTTTGAGGTGAAATGACAAGTTTTGTTAAAAAATGCGCTCTCAATCATCAAAGCTTTCACTAAGTGTCTTGAGAAAATAAAAAAAAAGACTAAATCTGTTTTATTAGCAATAAATATAATATATGAGTAATTAGAAATTGCATCCTGCCCTTCCCTAATAAACCAGAAGACAGACCACATAAATTTAGAACAGTATTATTTGCTAAGTTTTATGACAAAACTATAAATAAGTATTTTGGTGGATCTTTCTCAATCAGTTTGTCTGTGTAATGAAACCACAACCTCATCTGTGCTGTACAAAATACCCCTTGATTGTTTCATGGCTGATTAGTTTATTCCCAGAGCACGTGATCAGTTGGATGGATACATCTCTGTTGTCCTTTTCTCAAATCCTGAAGAAAATGGGCTGAAAGCCCTTGGCAGGGTATGATAGGGCTGTGTCAGGGCTCAGAAGGAGATTTTGGGCAGTTTATTTTGTTTCCACAGGGTTTTCTAATCCTCTGTAGCAGATATGGCCTTATGTAGAGAAGGACAATTTTTTTTGTTCATAAAAGCTCCGTCTGTTTATGTAATGACCACAGTGTTGTTTCTTACATGCCTAATCATGGAACCATAGAATGATATGGGTTGGAAGGGATCTTAAAAATCCTCTCATTCAAACCCCCCTGCCATGGGTGCACTAGACCAGGTTTCTCCAGGCTGCTTCCAGCCTATCCTTGAACACTTCTGGGATGGAGCAGCCACAGCTTCTCTGGGCAAACTGTGCCAGGGCTCACCACCCTCACAGGGAAGAATTTCTTCTTAACATCTAGTATAACTCTCCCTTCTGTCAGTGTGAAGCCATTCTCTCTTGTCCTGTTACTCCAGGCCCTTGTTCCCTTTGAATAGCTGGAACATCTTGGAAAAGTTTACTTAGGGTCTGAGGTGATGACTGTCAGCAATAGCCCTGTGCTTTTCTATATATACACTCCTGTCATTTTTTGGTCATTTTCTTAGGTTGTCAGGACTATTTGAGCTCAGAATGGAAATCCAAAGATGTTTCTCTTTATTTACGTCAAGTGTGCCAAAATGTGTGACTTACCTGGCTCTGGTGTCTTCACAAAAGAGTGCAGATTTTGCTATTCATCCAGTCCTCTGGTCACTCAGATTGTGCCCTGGTGGCAGTCAAGAGACAGTGGACTCTAATTACTCCTTTGGGTTAATCCTCATCTCAGATTAGTCCTGAGCCAAGATCAGGGGCCTGGGACTGTATCTGCTCTGCATCACTCACACATTGAAGTTCAACTTCTGTGGGAAGTTGAGGTGGGAAGTTGCGTTTAATAATCCTATAGATTCTTTCTCCTTTGTTTCTTCCTGTGTTAAAAATTCTGGATCTGCACATGGACAACTGATGCAGATACTCCCTTTTCCCTCCAGCCCCTTGCTTTGATGCCTGTGTTTGGTGGTGCTCCATGGCTTAGGTTCTGCCTGCAGCAGGCTGGTGCCATGAGACTGAATGCCCCTCTGCTGAAATGCAAGGAAGAATAATTCAAGTGAAAGCTCCACATCTTGGGTCCCTCTCTAGTTATGGCAGGAAAGAAGTAAAGATTACAGCAGAAGTGACTGTATTCCACAAATCTGAGTCTGATCTCTTCCGTTTTACAGATTTCACTCTTAAGAAAAAAAAGGATAAAGAAAAAATCCAAAATTTTCAAGTGGAATCTGGGCTGTCATGATCAGGTTGGATCTCAGCATCACTATGTGGAAAGAATCTCTATAACAGAAGCAGATGTTTGAGGACTTTGTGTCCTGCGCCTTTGAACTCTGTAATGCTGAGCATGTCTCCTGGACGGGCAGCTTCTCCCAGCAGAGCTGAAGCCAGTCACAGAAGCTTTACTGAAAACCCCCATGCCCCTGAGAAGACCCTTTCCTTTCCTGAGTGCAAAAACAGGCAGTTTCTGAAGTGCAGGTTATTACAATTTTAATATTCTGCTCTGCCTGTATGTTCAGATAGTCCCATAGTTTTTCACAAAGATGAAAATTATTGTCTGAGAATGAATTCTTAAAATCCCATTATCATACACAGTAAAAACAGATGAAGAAATCCTACCTAGGGCAGTGCTGGCTGATGATACCTATAAAATAAGCTATAAACTCCTGGAGCCCTTGTGACCAGAGGGGCACAGCAGATTTGAAGTCTCCATCCTCATCTTCCCAAAGTGTGGGAATGCTGTGAGAGTACATCAGGAGAGGTGTTGGTCTCACCTCCATCTGCCCATCATTTTCACTGCAGCCCTTCGGTTGCTGCAGCCCCAGGGCACAATGGGTTGAGCTCAGGATGTGCCCTGTGCCCTTGTGCCGGGTGTGGCTGTGTTATGTCACAGTAATTGGAGGGTAGTTGGCTCATAAGAACAGGAGAGATGGCCATGATCTCATGGGGGTCTGAGTAGGGTGTTTCTCTGGTCTCATTATATTATATCCTATAAGACATTATTTTATGAGATATTATTTGAGAGCTCATGAGAATTTGCAGGAAAGGCTTGTGAGCAGCTGAAATGCTGGTTTGAGGTACGCTTGATATTGTTAAGGTTTTGAATATAAAAGCCTCTGGTATGGCTTTTTTTAGCTTTTTTTTAATTTATTATTATTATTTTATTTTTGACAGTCATTGAGTTGGCCTGTCAGTGTGATACCCTACATCAAGTATTTCACGTGAAATTCCCATGTTTTATGAGGGTAGAAGGGAAAAGACTTGCCTATGTGCCTGCTTTGTAAAACAGGAATCACACTCCCTCTCATTCAAATAAAGGGCATTTATGACTGATAATATATTTTAATTCCCCAAACCTAAAAATCAGAGGCTTAAGTACAATTTTGAACTTGACATTCTCTGATTAAAATTTAAAATTTAATAGTGCTCTTTATGTGTCCAGCTATAGGGAAAGTAGTATCCAACTTCCAGCTGGTTGCTCCATCTGTTAAAACCTCTCTGTGTGACTACAGGGCTGTCCGGGAGTTAACAGGGAAATTGGTGATATGGGATGTTTTGGAGAAGGAGGTACCAATCCCCTTCCTGTTGGGAGATTTTTCACCCCTCTTTTGGGGAAATGCTACTCTTTGCCTGGAACATCCTCACTGGGGTCAGCAACACCATGGCAGGCCGTGCTTTCAAATTAGAGCAAGAAAAACTCTCAGTGAACTGGTGCTTTGACTGAAACTCTTTAAGGCAAAGTTATTTTGAATTTTCTTTTCTTTACTGCCTAGTCTGTCTCTGGTCCAGAGAAAGCTAAATGGCAGTAATGTTTATTGCTGTTCCTTGCTGGTTCTCTCCCTTGCTTTTATTTTTATTTGGATGGTAAATGCCAGTTCAAGCAGCTGCAAAGCAATAGTCTTGTCTGAAGTGTGTGTCAAGGGTATTTTTCAAGGCTTCTTTAATAACGTCAAATAACTGGTGCATATTTATCTTTTAACGCCCCTTTAAATTGTATGTCAGAGCATAATAGAAGCTGACTAGGATGTTGTCTGGAGGAGAAGAACTTCTTATGACGTATTATGTCTTTATTTATGACTTTTCTGAAAAAAAGTTTTAACTGAGTCTTTAAGTTGGGTTTTAGAATCTCTGTATTTTGAATTTGACAAATAGTTAAGTTTGTGGTCCTTCCACAGGTGAAAATATGATATTTTTTGCAACTAGATATTATCTGGCTTCATGCTTCATCTCCATGGATGGGAAACAAATCCCAGTTTTCCAACTGGAAGCTGTCTTGCATCACCTACGTGACACAGGCAAAGGCTTTGTCAGTCAGGACTTTTGGGGAGTTTGTGTAAGATAAAATCTGCCTCTTTGTGAGCAGCTTCATTACTGAGTTGAATTTATCCTCTTTTCCTTTTATCTGCCTTCACCTCCCTTTGTCTCCCACAGGAAAACCCCACCCAACCCTAAAAGAGACCAAAAAACTCCTCAAAATGTCCTTCTGTCCTCTGTTTCCTGCTAAGGTCTGGTTGTCCCCACCTTCAACAGCGAGATAACCTGAGCAATGCATGCAGAGCTAGAAGATCATATGCCAACACTAGAAAAGCTCTGCAAGTAGAAAAAAATCCAATCTATAAGTAACCCCAAGTTTAGCCTCAGACAGTAAATCTCTTAATTCCCTTCATGAATAGTTTCTTGTAGAAGTTAATTACATTTCTGAAGCAATGATTGATTATCCTGATGTGGTTGAAACCACTGCAATTAAATATAAGAGCCTAGAGAACAGTGAGAGCAGTACTAATATGCAAAATACACAAAGAACTATTTTTTCCAGCTCCTTTCTGAAATGTTTCCACATGTACTTGTGCTTAGCTCCTTTTCTTTTACAATTATGAAAGTTAGTAATTACAAATTTACTTGACCAACACAACCACTGTTTATATGGTGTTGTGAAAAATTTCAGCATTGATATATTTCTGCTTGCATTTTGTGTTTTACATTAAATCTGAACAGCACAAATCAAATATTTAAATGTCTCTAAAGCAAAATACCCTTTCCTCTATAGTTTTGCCCACTTGGATTTTTGGATTTTTAGCATTGACTGTTAGGAAAAAAAGTATTTCAAGAAGTAACTCCTTAAATTGAGAGTTAGGTGTCTTGGTTCTCCCTGTTTTAAAACAGGCTTCAGTAGCTTTAAGGAAAACTCTCCTGCACATTCCTCTTCATTCACAGCTGAAAAAGACATAAAATATTTTTTAAAGTTTGAAACCAGTTTATCTTTTGACACAAGGGATCTATTCATAAGCAAACATTGTTTTTATCATTAAAGTTGAGCTGGTATCAATTGTCCCAGTTCCACTGAGCTCCATCAGTCTATTCCAGTTGGGAATAGAGCTCACATGTCTGGCAAAATCCTGCATAAGGCTCCATTAACATACCTGAGTGTGAGGTAAAATCCAGCAGTGTGACCACAAGCTCTGTTTTTATGTGTTGAAAGATTTGCTAATAGTTCTGCCTAATTGTAGAATTTGCCAGACCTTGTAGAGTCTGGAAAAGTAGTCTAATTTCCTGCTTCATGTGGCTTTTTTCCCCCTTGCTGTCAAAAATGGCCCAAACACCCGTTACTTTCATTTGCTATATAGACAATAAATTAATTTCTTATTGTTTTCCTGTCATTGTGCTTGCTGCAGATTTAATTAACAACAAGTAATCTCCCTGTATTATTGTTGCCTAGTACTTTTGTCCTTATTTATTTACTACTTTATGTATTCATTATTATTATTAGCAGTATTTTTTATCATATAGGATCCAATCCCCAAATCCTTTGCTGGGTCCCCAGATGACCTCTGGTAGTGGTAGACCTTCACCTCTGCCTCTGTGTCCCATGGGAAAAGGCTGTAAATCCAGGATGGAGATGCTGCAGTGGAGTCACCAGTCACTGCACCCACTGAGCTGGGACTCCAACAAATGTCTCTGTGAACAGCTACTCCCACAAGCACTACCTCACAAGGAAACAAGGAAAGCATGATTTATGGCTTTCTATTGCTAAGCTCCCAGTCAGATAATCTTTCAGTGTCCACTTTACTGCAGTACTGCATAAAATATAATTAAAATTTAGAATTCAGTTAGACCTGTCAGTTTGGGAAATGACTTGTTTTGGGAACTGACTTCTTTTTGGGAAGTGGACAGTTAAGGGCATGGAAGGGTGGCAGCCCTTGGTGAGCAGCATGTGGCATCTCAGTGGGTGTGGACATATTTAATGAATAAATCATTAATGTAAGAGCTGTTTTTGGCACAACTCAGTTTCTCCAGGCTGGGAGCTGGGGGATATTCCAGGTCTCCTCCTGATTGGGTTCAGTGACTCTGAAGGTGTTTCTAGCTGCTTCTCACCCTCTTAGCTGTTACAAGGTGGAATTAAACCATGTTTACAAAGCAAAAAGCATAATTTTCTGCACCTTGAAGCTGCTGTTCTGCAGTGGGTAGTTACAACAGCTCATTCCCTAGTGCATTGGTACCTCCAAGTGTACTGCAACACCTCCTGTGCGGGATTCTAGAGTGCCTGATGCCAGCAGGTAAGGAAGCAAGGGATGATGTATTTACTAGAGAGAGGCAGCTATTCATTGCTGTTGCCCTTTATTTGTGATAGAGGCACAGAGCATCCACCAGCACCAGGAACCAGTTGATGGCTGCTCTGAAGTGAGGTGCTGTGATTTTCCCGGTGGGAACTTTTTCAGCATGTCATGTGGTGAAACTTCTTATCTGTTTTTCCTCACACTCTGGTTTCTGAGCTTTTATTATAACAGAGCACTGACTCTTCTGAATATTTGATTAATGAAAACTGGCCTTTTGCATGGGTGCACAGTGCAGTATTTCATATTTGGTATTAGGTGATGTGGTGAGCCCAGCAATTCTGCAGAGATAGAGATTATGAAGCACAATGATAAAGTATAAAAGGTGATGTGAAGTTCGCAAGGGAGGAAGGAAGAATAAAAAGAAGGAATCCATAGACAAAGGTGTCTGGGTTTTACAGCTTCTTGAAACATCAGCTGCATTACAATTCTGATGTACAAGTGCAGCAGAAGCGCTGAAACACCAGATTGAATGAGGCAAATTTGCCTTTAGGACAAACCTCCAATTTATTGACATTTGTATAAGCACATGGTAATCTACAAGGTAAAATCCCCCTGGAGAGCTCTCTGGCATTATTGTAACAGGTGAGCAGAAATTTCCAGATCCAGGCAGCAGTAGCTGGGATGGATGGGTATCCTTTGATTATCCTTCTCCCTCCTTAGCAAGCAAGAAATGCCTGACTCAGACAAAATAAGTGTATAAATCATTGCAAATGTGTATAATATTTATGGTGCCAATTTGTAATGTTGGATTTATCTCCTGCCTGGTGAAAGAGTTTTTTCTGATGTCTTCAGTGGCTGCTGCTTCACAGTTTATATCACTTGTTGTCATTTTTTATATCACTTGAAAGGCTATGTATGAAAGTGGAATTTGAACCAACACGTTACAGTATAGTTAAAAATAATTTTGGTAGTTGTCCAGGTTTCCTCCTGAAGGAACAGAGGGCTTTATCTCGGAGGACTAGTTAAGTGGGAATTTGCTGAAAGATGTAAGTCTGTTTCAAAATCTAAAATGAGTGAAGGACTCAGCAAGGCAGAAGATGAAACAGTATAAAACAATCAAAAATTTTAAGACCGCATCCAGTTTCAAAACTCAATAATCTTTCCTTAAGAAATGTGTTTTCCTTTTTGATATGGAGAATTGTGATCAAAACTCCTCCAATTTGTTCACCTTTGTGAGAAGTTGTAGCTTTCTCTGCAGCATAATGAGGAACAGTTGTGCTGGTGCAAGCACTGATGGGCATGGAGCAAAGTTGGAGGTTGGGGTAGGAGGAAAGTCATCCAACCTACAGTGCTTGCACTGCAATTTTTAGACAGTTGTGAGTGAGCTGTGATATTTTTTCTTCTTTTTCTAAATACATCTGGACAAATTAACATCTAAAACCTGAGTATGTTCAGACCTTGTTCTTTGAGATGATATTCCTGAGGCCAGCAAGACAGCACAACTACAAAAGTATCAGGTTAAACCATTTTACCTTGAACCCCAGGTATGAATTATTGAAAGCTGGCCCATTAGTATTCATCTATATAACCTCACTTGTCACTCAGAGGTTATATTTTCCATCTATGCCCAATTCTTCCTTTCCATGTCTAGACCTCCCAAGCCCTTGTATTTTTTAATAAGCATTGAATACAGGTGCACAACTGATGATGTCTCTTCCCCTCTCTAAGTTCTGCTGGTACTGGAGCTTTTAGGTTTTATCCAGGCCTCCTAAATGCCAAGTAAACTGCAGCACAAGCTTTTATGGATAAGAAAACGCATGAAGAACATGGAGAAGCCATTTGCTGGGAAGTGCTTGTTTTTTCCAAGGTTATGCTCTGCAGCAGACTGAAAACAGACTGTGCAGGCTGGAGTGCTTTGGTCCCATTTGGTCTGGAGAGACAAATAGTTTGAAGGAAGCAGTGAGGGACAGGTTGGTGGTGTGTGATTGAAACAGGAGGTGATCTGTGAAGGTAGGGACAGATGGAGTGTGCAGGTGCTCAACTGCCAAGGGCTTGGCAGGGAGCTGGTAAACTTGAGACTCTTTTACTAAGAAGTTGCAAGGATTCAAACATAGCAGATTTTTTAGGTTGAGGTTTTTCCTTCATTATTTGGAGGCTGTGTTTCTATGTGTGTGTTATCAGATGCGTGAGAGCCCCTTCTTGCAAAATCATCAGGTGATAAAAGGGATGCTGCTGGGGTCAGTGGGTGCTTTCCACAGCTCCAGCATGACTTTTCCTGGTGTTGGCAGTAATGGATGCTGCCTATCTGCCTTCTTTGTTCTTGTTTTAGGTGTTGCAGTTCTTTAAAAAGCAAACACTGTTCAGGAATGGGGGCTTCTGCCCAACAGTGCCCCAGGGACTTACCAAGGTTCCTAATATGGTAGGAAATGGAGAGAGACTCAGAGAGGAGAAGGGAGGCCCAGCATGATGCAGAGATCTGGCTGAGTGGAACAGGAAGGAATGTCTGTAGGGAGGAGCAGTGGGTTTTTGTGATATCCCATATCCTTGATCTTGAATACTTTGTCTAGGAACAGGCACAGGAATGGTGCCTGAGTGCCTGAAATGGGCTCTCCTAGAAACCCTCATGGTCTTTGGACTTATAAAAATTCCCCAGGAAAGACAGAACTAAGAAAACCACATTCAGATTCCTATCTGCCTGTGTGCTTCTGCTTCGCCTGTGACTTTCAAACGTGTTTCAAGTGTGTCCTTGACACTGAAATGGATGGGCTTAAAATTCCCAGGAAAATTTGTCAGAAGAAACTGTGGGCTGGAAGAGGGACACCTACCTATCACCAGAAAATCCATACATAGCAGTGCCACAGGAAAGCAGGCATTGTAAACTTTTGTTTTTCCTGGTACATATTTTGCCTGCTGGCACCAGGACAGTCATACAAATGTTTTGCCCAGCGGTCATGCCACCAGCACAGCTGGGACTATATTGTGATGGGGAAGAAGCATTGTTAAGCCAGGTCGGGCTATGCTCTGTCATTGCAGAGGCACTCACAAGTGGTGGGAGGGTTTTGGCAGCTGCAGGCACCAGGGGAAAACCCTTTGGTTTTATACAGCCAAAATGATCAAGTGAGAAAACTGGTTTCATCATGCCCAAATTTCCTTCAGTACTACTCAGTTTCATTCTGAATCTAGATTGAATGCAAGTAGTGCATTCAAATTAATTACAAAATCAAAACATTTTAGGAAATAATGAATTTACACATGGTAAGTACAAATTATTCAGAGGTCACTGGGTAAGGACTGTTTAAAAATCTATTAAAGATCTTGCATCCATAAAATTATGTGATCAAATTGTTTGCTCATTCAGCAGTGAGCTTCTTTGAGTTACTCAGATTTATTCTTGGATAAAAGGAGGTGGAAGGGGCCCTTTCAATTCCTTATTTTAACATTTAATTTCACCTTTAAGGTAATGTGGAAGCTGGCAATCTAACCTTGATTGCTATTGCAGTACTGACAGTGATGATTATGAATCTGTAACATCCAGTGGAAAAATTCAATCTGCTCTACCTCTGGCACTGCTTTGTGTAATGTGGTTTATGATTCAATACATTCGCGTGTTTGTGTCCTGGTCTGAAGCAGGGCAGACCTACAAAGGGCTTCTCATGCTTTTTGCTGCCTGGTCTGTCTCTTCTCTAACCTGTGTCATTCCCACAGCCAGAGCAATTCCAGTCTCTGCTGTGGGAGTCCCATATCTGGTTGTATTCTCCATGCAGAGTCAGAGCTCATTCTTGTGTTCTCTAAAACTGACAGCAAAGCTTTCACTGGTGGAATGAAGGGCTGGTGCTGGACTGGAGCAGGGAGTTTGTCCAGTTTAACTTTAGGACTGGCATCACTGTAGCTGGGAGAGAAGAGAACAAAGGGTTGGATTTAGGGTATCTGAATTGCTGATTGTTGGGATTGACAGGCTGCCCATGGAAGTTGTGAAATCATCATCCCCGGAAGTGTTAAAAAGACACATAGATGTGGTCCTTAGGGACATGGCTTATTGGTGGACCCAGAAGTGCTAGGCTAATGGTTGGACTCTATAAACTTAGAAGTCTTTTCCAGCCTTAAGGATTCTGTGATTCTTGTGGAAGCCCTTAATGCTGTTAGCACGGGGCAATTTCTGATAGTAGGAACCTGGGCAGAGTTCAATATCCTCATTGTAACTGTTCTTTAGCTACAGTGCTTCCACTCTGGTTTTCCCCTCCCTCCACAACACTGCATCAGGGCAGCAGATGGGGAGGAGGAAGCAGGGACCAGCTGAAATCTGGAAACTGCTCTTCCCATTACCAGAACTTTGAGCTCATGACAGCCAAGTGCCTTCCAATTTTTTCCAGAATCAGCTGCTATTATCTTTGCTTCTCTGGTTGAATGAACCAACACAATTTTATTAAATTAGCCATTTGTTATATCTCTTGTACACCATGGAAAGCAATTTAGGAGACTAATGACTGCAAGGCCCCTCACAATAGCAGTGTGAACTCTCCCTAGTGTAGGCAGTCTTGCTGAGGACAGTGTCACCAGCACTGGCATCAAGAGGGAAAAGATGACGGAGCAGTGGTGACACACAGCATCTACCCTCTTGAAGAGAAATCACCTGAACCCTGGTCATGCATCAGCAGGAAGACATCCCTTTATGTAAAATCAGACCCTGAAAGAAATTGTGTTGTTTTTCCTCTTATCTCACAGCCCACTTTGGCTGGGCTAGTTGCTCTTTGGGAAGGGTGCTGTGTCAGTCTGGTTCACTGCAACCCCGAGCCCGGTCCAGCCAGGGGGAGTATGGCAAAAATAGAAGGACAGGAATGATGAAGTTGCCTGAAGAATAAAGAACTTCAACGGATAAAATAACAAATGTAGAAACCACATGATCTAAGGGGCAAGATCCAAAGATGGGGGGTTGTGGCAAAAGTAACAGTATATAGCGGTATCTGAGGGCAGGGGTCCAATCACGAATGCAGACTAGAAACATGACCTTACATGTGACAGGTCCTGAACCTGAGAACAAGAACCAGAAACATGACCTATTATAGAATAACTCCAGTAACATAGCAATTCCCATGGATATTCTCGCTCTTCTTGCTGTAACCTGACTATCTATCTCCCTCTCAGTATCCTGATTCCCATGGTCTCAGGTTGATGCCTCATGCATAAGCTATCGAGGCTAAACCACTATTTATCCCAGCCAGTTCCATTCTCACAGTGCTGTGGCTGTTTCAGCAGACAAATGCCTGACCCTTCCAGCCTGCCCAAACCACATTCATTAGAAAGAAACCAGCCAGAGTTTGACAATATTCTCCATCTCCTTCTATTATAATAGAAAAACAAAGCCCTTGAAGAAGACAATAGAGACTGAAAATAGAAAAATACTAATTTTTAAAAGCAATAGATGGAGGAAAGGATGGCAAGCCATGTGGTGAAGCTAGGAAATGTCTTTCCTTGAGGAGGAGGGAGGGAAGTAAGTGCAGCTCTGGGGGAGATGGCTGCCAATAGGCAGCATTTGTGCTACTGGACCCCCATTGCTCTGCCTTGGAACACCCCTCTTCCATGCTGCAGCAACCCCTGCTTTATTTTCCAGATCTTAGGTTGGATGGTACAAGAGGCAGGTATCTGCCAGCCCCTGCACTGTTATCCTCCTCCTGGCACACCATGAGCTCTCATCCTTTTTCTGCAGCACCTGTGAATTAGCTTTTTTATCCCCAGAGTCTCCAGAGATGGTAGCTCTAAAAATGATGCTTTATGCTGGGTTCTGTCTCTGCAAGTAGGTGGCACCTCTTCCAGAAGGTCACTGGGTTCCCCCTCTGCAGAGGCACCAGGATATTTATGGGGCACCTCACAGCTTTTCTGCCAGGATCCCTTCTCCTAATAAATGTGTTAGAGATTTTGAGCTTGGTGCACTAGAAAGATTGTAAAGCCTGCACAATAAATCTGCTTGTATTAATTCAATAGCTCTCTTGTGCAGAGCCTTTTTACTGCTACCAGTACCCAATAAACACAAAGCAAAGTCAAAGCAAAATGATATTTTGGAACAACTTGTGGGTGATGCATAATGCTGAGGAAGCCCTCACAGACAACATCAGCAGAATCACAGCAGATGTTCAGTCCTAACAAATGATAAGTTTTTTCCAATGAGCAGAGGCAGAGGATGCCTAGCAGTGCTCCAGGTGGTCTGGTGAGCTGTTTCCAATAGAGGACAGCGTTGCACAGTCACACTGGCTGCTTATGAGCTAGGATTCACAATCCAAAGCTGTAACATTATCCAGTTTAAAAATCCTGTCCCAATTCGTTAATGGGCTGAGTTGTCCTGTTTTTTAAATTCTTGCTGTGTAATGTTTGATCCCAAACATCCCCATGCTGTGCTGGATTCTCTGGCAGCTCTTCTGCTGCTGTTTCTTTGCCTTTTCTGATGGGCCCACTGGCTCACAAGGAGTAAGGCCAATCTAAAAGGGAAGAGCATCAGTGGATGTAATACTACCCAAATGGAGAGAGTGACCAAGCAGTTGTACCTACCTGCCTATACTTGACTATTTGAGTACATTCTTCGTTGTTGAAAAGACTTTGAGCATCCTTATTGTTTCTCTTTTTCTGGAGCATTTTGACTGGTCTCTATTTAGTAAAATCTTGGGTATGTCATAGGGGACTGTGTTGCCTTTTTCCAGGGAGGTGTACAGGAGAATTTCAGGGCACTTTTCTAATTTAAACACCCGTTACAAGGCTATCTGTAATTGCCAAAGCAGTTGTATTTGTAAGGAAAGTGTCATCTCCAGTTCTTTCTTCCATAGAGTGGACTGAGAAGTTCATAAATTAGCATGAGACTGCGAATTTAGAAGCTAAATTGCATGTTTGTGACTCTGTGGTGGGAATAGCAGCCTCTCCTGCTGGTGCTGGCATCTTTCACCTCTTAAAAGCACAGGTGGTTCCTACTGCTGAAGGGTGCTCTTCTCTCTCAGAAAATGAAGTATTCTGATTTTTAACCACAAAGCAGTTGTTTTTCCTGCTGGGAGGAGGTTGTTGCAGCATCCACTCATTCTTAACCTGAAGGGATGGATACTTGCTTGTGCCATCAGTCACTGCCAAATACCCAGGGAGAAGCCAGCAACACCTTGCATGAGATCAGATACTGCTTTCTCACCATATTCCATACCAGAGATTTATTTGGCAATAGTATCAGAAAAATAGGGAAAATCTCTTGACAAATTGGACAAATTGATACTGCCAATAAACCCCATAAGCAACAAAACCTTCCTTATTGCACCGTGAAGCTGCATTTTATTAGTGAATTAGTAAGAATAACCAAACTATTTTAGTGGCTGACTGGGACCAGTATCTTAGTAGCAGTATTAAGTGTGGAGTGATGGGAGACTTATAAGAGTGGGGAAATGAGATACAGTATTTATCCCTAGTGCAAAATCTTTTTTATTATTATTAAAGACATTAGGTTAACTAGGGATAGATTTAATACTTCAACTCTATTTTTATTGGATAATTAGTAGTGAGCAATCCCAACCCTGAGACAAGGACAGAAATCTGAAAATCAAGGAAGTTGTGAAAGGAGGGGAAAGAAAAGGAAAATAGGTATTATGCTTGGGGTTTTGCTTTCTATCTTTTTATGGAGTCAGCCACAATATAAAACTTTGCTGGTGCAGGTGGAGGGATACATGAGGGAATGAAGAGCAGCCCAGCTTCCTACCTGTCCATAAGATAAACGCTTGCAGGAAGATTTCCTGTTTTTCCATTGAACACTTCACTCCCCATCAGCTTGTGCACTGCCAGGTCTGATGCAAGGAAGAATAAAAAAATGCATCATCTGTGTAATGGCAAAGTTCTGTCTTAAGTTTTGCTTCCCAGATAAAAGCAGTTAGCAAGAACAAAGAATGTATGATGTGATTTTCAAAGAATGATAGTAAGATCTACATGCTAGGAGTGGAAGTTTGGAAAGGCTCCGGAGGCGGTAAGAGTTGAGGGAGGGCAGACGGGATGCCAGGGTTTTGGGTTGCTGGAAATGTAAACCACCCTTCTTTAGGCTAATTGTGCATAACAAGAGCCTAGTACTGCAGTTTTCTCTGCCAAAAGGGGTGATTGTGCAGCAGCACCAGCATTTAATGACTATGGAGTCTTCTTATTTCCCTCTCTTTTTTATCATCAGCAAAACCTTAATTACAGCTTACCTGCCACCTTCTGCCTACGTTTACAATGCACTACATTTTCAGTTTCCCTTTTTTATCTGCATCTCAAACAGTGCTGGGCTCTGGCAATGAGCATTATTGATTCTTTGAAGAAATTTGAACAGAATTTGTTCCAAGGAAAATGGGGATAGAGAGGTGTACATGCCAAATATTAAAATGTCCCCTCTCTCCGCCGGCACTCACTTGTCTGTGCTTTATTGAGCAACACATCTCCAGGTTAGAAACCCAGTACAATTATTTTAAAGTGATTGCTGGGAGTCATGAGGAGCAGGAAAAGGAATTGAGACTGAATTTGATTCCTTATTTTCCAAAACCAGCAGTTATTGTTTGGGGTTTTTTCCCCCTCTCTTGGTTGTAGGACTATTTAAAATAGAATGCAGGAAAAGACAGTTATTTAATGATTTAAAAAGTAAGTGAAAAACCACTTTGCAACATTTAACTGATTTTTTTCTGTTTGAGTATAGGAGGAGATCTGGCTGTGAACAGTAAGTAAAGGTGGAATCAATGGGTTCTTGGCTGTTGGGAATTTAAAAATAGCTAGAAATGGAGTGAATGAATTATTTGAAAAATATTGCCTGTCAGATTACTGCTAACCTAAAAATATGTACAACACAATTCATTAAAAGAGTCTGGAAATGAATATTGGCTTCTTGTTTAAAGTTTGCATTAATTAGTCATTAATATTCATTGACTTAATGAAGGCCACAACTGCTGCAGCATCTGGCTGACCTCAGATGGGGCTCTGTGTGCTCTATGCACTTTACAGAGGTTTCCCAAATACTTAAATTTAATAAATATTACAGCCATGTTCTCATGTGATGTAAACTACTGTGAGATCAGTGCACTCATCATGATTAACGCCCAGTCACATTTGTCAGGGATTAGAGAATGCTCAGCCCCAAGGTGTAACCCAGCGGGGACAGTGATGCATGTGGGAGCTTTCTGTTACTGCCCAGGGATGAAAGAGCTAAAATGCTATGAGCAGGAGGAAGACTGAGTGATGGGTGACATGCAAAGCTTGTGACTTCACTGTTCTCACCTGGTGATGGACAGATGTCAGGAGGGTGATGACAGTTGTTCCATCACTGATTGCTGAAGGCAGAGCCTAGTTGTGTCACAGCTCCTGCTCCTCCAAGGAATGAGCAGCACCCTACACACAGGTGGTGGGAGAGCTGTAAGCCTGCACCGATGTGCAGTTGTGTGCCAGGGATTGCATTACACCTCCCAAGGGCTTGTCCTGAGCAAGAATAATGACCTGATCTTTCGTAGTGCCAACTACTGACTGTTGATAATGATGATTTATCTCTAGAATTAAGCAGATAGAATAGTAAAATATTGTATACAGTGGAGAACAAACTTGATTTTAAACATGCTGCATGTTATTCCCCTCCCTAATGAGGAGAAGAAGAGAATGTCCTTAATTCTGTATCTCCTGTGTTTGTGTCCTTCTGTAAGCTTTCCCAAAGCAACAGCCTGCAATGTTATCATGAAATAGTTAGGTTGGAAGGGACCTCACAGATCATCCAGTTCCACCCCCCACGGGCAGGGACACCTTGCACTGTCCCAGTGCTCCAAGCCCCATCCAACCTGGCCTTGAATACTCACAGGGATGGGGCAATCACAGCTTCCCTGGGCAATCTGTGCCAGGGCCTCCCCACTGTAACAGTAAAGAGTAAAAGTAAAATGAATAAATAAATGAAAATGTATATAAGTGCATCATGTAAGATAGCTTTATATTTATTTCTATCCCATTCATGTAGTATTTTGTTTCAGTTTTGAACTTTTGTGATACTGTAAAGGTTAAATTTAAGGATTTTTTGAGGATTAAGTTTAAGAATTTTTCAGAATTCCCAGGTATTACAGAAATAAGGCTGGGTATTTTGTGTTTGATTTTTTGTTTTATTTTGTTTTTATCATGCTAATATGAGATGTGATTCTTGGGTGTGGCACTAGATGGTCTTTAACCAAGCAGGGAGATAAACTGGAATTCCAAACAGAAAGTCAGTGGAGTTCAATAAAAAAGAATTGTAGTTCAAGTGTTACCCAGCTGAATGAGCTGTGCATTCTTGGCTCAAAAGTTTTTTAGAAAAATTCAGGTTTTAGTACCCCTTTTGTTTTGAAAATCAATAGCACTGATATGAAACCTGTACTTAAAAACAAAAAGAAAAAAGTGTTTAGATTCTAGCTCAGCCCCATCCTCAGCCCTCATGTAATCAATAATAATAAAGGAATAAATCTAACAACAAACCTTATGGATTCTGAGAAAATGAAAAATATGCCTGATTCCCTTGAGGAATTTCAATTTATACTAACTGTTAAACAGGAAGATGTTTCTCAAAATTAATTATATTGTCCTTGTTCAAAAGGTTCCCCTCAGTGTGCAATGGTTTATATGTGAACGTAAACCAGTGCTGGGTGGAGCACAATTCCACCAGCATGGCTCTCTCAGACAGACTCTTACTGTCCAGGTGAGATAGAAGTAGGATGCTGTGTTTTGTAACAGTAATAAGACATGTGAGGCAGCCAGGTGAGTAGACTTGGGGGAAAAAAACAACCCAAATAATATCAAAGCCCCCCAAACTAACAGAAAAACCTCACCACCACCCAGTCTCCCTTCCTGCCTCTCATGTTCTCAGTCATTCAGAATACTTAGGAAAATTGGGTAGAGTTACCTTAATACAGCGTCCTTGATGTACTCACTTGGAGTATAATCTACAAATAACTTCCACAAGGTCTTATCTAGGAAAAACCATTCACAAAATTCCCACACAAAGTGTTTAATCTGGCAAGAAAAGTTTTTTCCCCCCATGTGTTGATGCTGTTTAACCCCTTATGTGCCAATGTAAGTACCAGGAAACTCTGGATCAGGTCAGTCTCAAATTCTGAAGCTGTAATAAGAAACCAAAAAACCACTCACGATAATATTAAAAGGTTAGAAACAAATGAAGGGATCCTCCTGCTGCTGGATCTTAGTTCTAAAATACAGTCAGAGTGATAGAATTGGCAGCTCTTATATTTTTATTTGCGTTTAGCATTGCTAAATGTTTCTAAATCCTGGCAAAGAAAGATGGAAGTGCAACTGAGATTAGTCATCTCAGTACCTAGAAGTAGGACAATTTACCTCGAATGATTGTGATGGAGAAGCGTTTGCAGTATGAGATGCATTCTATTTTCCCTGTCAAGCTGTGAATCAACAGAAAATAGCTGAAGACAGCAACATTTAAAAAAAAATAAAGTGTTGAACATTATCACCAGCAAAGCTGTGGTGGTAGGGAGGAGCAGGTTGTGATGCTGGAGCTGTGGTACCACCAACCCTTTTCCTTTTTGGCCCCTCTGCTTTGGATATGTCACTGGGCCTGTGAGCAACAGCTCCTGCAACCTGATGGATGCTGGAACTGGAGATTTGGTCATCTCATCCTGAGCCCATTCCACACAAACAGCAAATGCTGGTGATCATGTGTGGGACACCAATCAGCCAAGGCAACTTGATGCACTCTGAGTGCAGGTCAGGCATCACTACCACTTCTAGTGTCCATTCTTCCACTTGCCTGCTTGGTTAGCCTCCATTTTTTTCCTTAATAATGTTCTTAGGAACACATTACCCCAGCCCCAAGCTCAGCCCATTAGCTGGCAGCCTTTGATGTGGGCAATGGTTTGGAAATCTGCTGCTAAAACTCTGGGACCAAAATAAACTGTCAACAGAAGTGCAAGGATCACCATGTGGGATCAAGAACCTTTCTCTTTTGTGGATTTTTTCAACAGCCCAGCTCTTTCTGTGCTGATGCAAACCAAACCCAAGCTTCAAAAGACCCTCTGTTTAATCAACTGATTTATCTTTTTTATTTTATTATTGGTTTACACTTTTATGGATGTTATTTTGAATTACTTTTGTCAAGCAAGTGTTTCTTCCCCTACAGCTAGAACACTCGAGTTTGAAATTTATAATGCTCTTAGATTAATGTTAAATGTGGAGAAAAAATACATCTGGAAGGTCTATATCTTCTGACAGACTTGGTTGTTTGAGTTGCTCAGGCTGGGGCTTGTGACAGCTCCTTGGGGACATGTGGGATGTCTTCCTTGTTTTCCAAGCCTCATTATAAGCCTCTCAAGTTTCCTCAGTATTCCTTTTTTTGTTACATCTCTAATATTTTAGATATTTCTTGGTTCTTTAATGTCTTACTCTTATGTTTCTTTTTCTAGTTTCTGCTTTTATTTTTCTTTTAAAATGAAAGGGTTTCTAATTTTTAAGGTTCCATCCACTGTACTCTTTGATACAATAAAGTATATATATCAGAAGTCAAAGTTTGCTTTATGTGCAGTGTTGTATTTTTTCCTCAAATAGAAAACAGGTATCTATAACAGCTCTGCTTTATTGCATTTGGAATTAATTTCATATTTTGAGGGAATGACAAATGTTAGGAGAAAAAGGTATTTTTGTAAGTGAAAGATATATTAAGTATATATGAAAAGAAATTTAATACTTGTGCAAGGTTCTGAAACCTGTTATTTTCTGATGAGAAATCACTTCCTTTTGTTTAAAAATTGAAGGCAGTCAGTGATATTACATTTTTCTGTTATGTTTCTTTCTTTCACAGATTTCCTCAGCATTCTGTGTCCAACTGTTTACTCAGTGAGATAAGAAAAGTGCTACAGCTGTGAATAAATATTCCAGACTTTCAGGAAATCCTGAAGAGTTGTTGCAGAATGGCACAACGGGGGGTTTTGGAACAGAGCACACTTCTGCCAGCATTGACCAGGGTCAGAGATTATCAGAGATGAAGGAGAGGATGCTTAGCAGTGATAAGTGTGAGTGCTTTTGTTATATTTCAGCCTCAGAGTCAGAGATGTTGGCTGTGGTGATTCTGAGGTGGGACTGACCTTGGACATGTTTGTGTGATATTTGGTTTATCCGTGTGTTTCTGGCTTATGATTTCATTAAACATATACATTTCATTGTATTAACAATTAAAAACAATCAGAACTAAAGAGTGACATAAAAGCTAAGTGTGTTGGGGGGGTTGCAGAAGAGAAAACCTCCCTGTGCCATAGGGAGGAGCGAAGACTGAAAGTTGGTGATGTCCCCACCCATTGTTTCATTTAATACCCTGTGCTGGACACAAATCGGTGGAGCTTTCAGTAGGGCTCATAAATTGAGCAGTATTATTTGTTACAGCAAATCTTCTCTTGTCATTGCTCACCTCTGCACATTACTTTTAAAGAAAAGAGCCTTATTTTTGCCTCTATTATAGTTACATAGACAAATCAGTGCTTAGGTCCTTCCCTTTGCTGTAGCTTCCTACAGTTGTCTCTTTGAAGTCTTCACATTGGATGGCCTCTCCAACGACTTTA
Organism: Toxostoma redivivum; assembly: GCA_013397375.1. NCBI lineage: Eukaryota > Metazoa > Chordata > Aves > Passeriformes > Mimidae > Toxostoma > Toxostoma redivivum. The sequence continues at coordinate 563,039 of VXBI01003748.1, forward strand.
AATGAACTGCAGAACAAAATGAAACCTGACCTTATGCTGTATATATTTTTTATGACTAGAGCTTATCTTACCAGATACCAGAAAGAATCTCTGGCTGATTTCCTAGCAGAAATGAAGAGATGTTTCTTCAGGGCTTGATGGATGCCATCAACCTTGCACATGCATTTCACCCAAACATGACCTTGCTTAAGAGCAAAGCCATTTCTGAGCTATGTTTTAAGTGTGGCCTAGCAGAAGCCTGATTGCTGGGCATGGAGGGAAGGGGTGTTGTGACAGGGCTGATGGCGCTGCCGTTGCTGCTTGGCTTTGATGGTAATTGGGTCAGATAGATGTCTCTGACAGCTGTAGCTAATGGCCTACCATGCTGGGCAGGGACCAGACCTCCAAACTCTTTCTGCTCCACAGCAAATGCTTGGTTTTGTGTGCATGGAAAAATAAAACTTGTTCCTCATTTAGCTTTATTATTGAATTCTGCTCTCACCACTTAATCAACAAATTGTTGGTGCTTTACACTTGGCAGTTGGCCTTTTCTGTGTAAGGTTGGTGCTTTTCCTTTGTTGTGGTTTTTTTTTAATGTGCGTTTTTTTTTTCTATTTAATTTGTTTGAAATGGCTGTTTAAATTATTGATAAGATCTTAAAACTGATCTAATTCACTTCCATTTATCCAATAGACAAAACTATTTATAATTAACGGAGAAGCAAAGGTCACTTCAGTGTGTAATAACTGCCAAGCCAAATGAATAACAATTATGCAGTTTTTTATGTTAAGATAAAATTATGCAGGGACTACCTTCGGCATAGCCTTGAAATGATTAGCAAGAGGTTCAGGTGGTAGATTCTGAGGAAGGAGGAAAAAAATCCTTGGGGGAGGTTAAAAAACTGTGCACTTATTCATCTGATTAGACTGACTATGTTGGCACTGGAAACAAACGATCTTTTAAAATAAACCTTATCTTTAAATCATAGTGACAGCAGAAGCTATTGTGAGAACATGATCATACATAATTTAAAAGGACAAAGGGTGAGGGTTTTACATAAAAAGAATAGGATTTGAGTGGTGGCTTGCTTCATCTGTCACTATTTGCGGGGCAGTTCCTAGGGCTGTTGGTGTGCTTGGTTCAGCAGGAGCCACATAACCTTTAGTTTTTCTGAACATTAAGACTGGGAGAAAATGTCCCCACCACCTTGCTATAGGTTCCTCTGGGACTTTCACACTATTTGAGGAATCAAGAAATGAAGGAATGGCTTTGCTCATACATGAGTTGGGTACCACGCTTCTGTTTGCACAACATACTTTATTAGTGTGAAAGAAGGAATTGTTAAAAGAAAAAAAAATTAATGTAGGCTACAATACTGAGTTATTGCACTGAAGCTAGAATAGGTGTAAAAAGTAGCAACAGTTGCATAATGGAACAATAAAAAAGCTTTCTTTTTCTTGCAGGACATAATAGCAGTTCACAACACAGTATAATTAGATTGCCACATCGCCCCTTGTAAAACCAGAAAGAAAAGAAATGTAGAGCTGCATTAAAACTCCTTTCATTTTCTAATGCCTTTAGAGAGCTATTGGACATAGAGGACTTGCTCTGGCAAAAAGCTCGAGTGAGCTATTAGGTTTTTAACTATTTTATAGGGGTTTTTTTATTGTTGCCAGGCCTATTTTTACAGTACAATGACTTTGTCCTCTCTCCCCTTTCCAGCCTGTCGCACGTTTATCAATCTTACAGATAACATTCACTATAAAGATAAGTCCAGGCTCTTACGAAGCACTGTGTCCTGCTGACATATCTTTCCCTCCCCCCACCTTTTTTTAGTGAGTTTCACATGACTTCTTTTATCTGATTATCTTCTGATAAAAATTTCATGTGTCAGCTCCAGATCTCACAGACAACAGGAACAAAACCCTGTCATGCAAGAAGTGGACACCATCACCCCTGGGCCATGTTTTAGTAGAGCATAGCAGAGGAGAGCAGAAACTCTTCTAGGTCAGAAGATGACTTTTCCTAAACAGTTAACCATAAGCAAAGCTCACATTTCTTTTTTCTATTAATTAATATAAATGTTTTCTCTTTATAGAAACTGTAAAGCTAAAATGCAAGTCGTCAGAAAGGAAGCACTGAATGGTGAAAAAAGCTTCATTTTCTCAGTGAAGCTGATGAAATTTACTTATAAAAAATTCAGCTTTCGCCAAGGACAAATTGGTGCAAAATCACTACATTGCCACAAGTTGATTAGAATTGGGTCTTTTCAAAGAAGAATAATATTACTTATTAGTGGACCTGCCAAATTTTGTCCTGATTCAAATTTCTTAAAACCTGTGGAAATGTCAGTGTTGCTGCAAGCATGCACAGCTGACAGCGATGAGTTGTGTGCATCTCTAACCAGGTGTTTTAAAATGATGCACAGGAGAGTGCAGTTGAATGACATCTTGCAAACTGATACCAGCAAGAAAAATGTTCCTGCTTAATGCAGTGGGAAAAAAAAAAAGAAAGCTGCATCTTCCTTGTGTTTATTGTTTTTATGGCAGTGAGAGAGGTAGTATTAGCTGGGACTTAAGGACTGGTCATGAATGTCACCATGCATGAGTCCTTCAAGGCTTCCCAGACAGCTTGGGAGTGCAGTACCAACAGCGCACTGAGCAAAAGACAGGATGCTGACCCAGTAAGAGAACGTCTCCCAACATGTCCTGTTCACATTTAATTGCCTTTTTTCATGTTTAATTGGCTGTGACTGGTCTCCAGAGCACTGTTGTTGTATCCATGATAAACTAATTTATGTTGTAGTGAACAGGACAAGCCTTTCGGGTTTCTTCCGTATCCATTCATCCTGAGCATCCATCCTGGCCCTTGGGAGCAGAGATGAGGTTTGTTTCCAAGCCATTGCAGCGACTTCTGGGGCCAAGGCTGGGTTGTCATCTCTGCCAACTTCCTAGACATGTTTCTGTGACTTTACTTGGTCTTAATAGCAAAGTCCACAACATTGCTTTGGCACTAATGAACACCTCAGCTGAGCATTTCAGTTTATATCTGTGTTTTGAATTGAAAAGCAAATTGAGAAGGGTATGCTCTTTGCTTACTAGGTTAAATTTCCTATATCAAATACAAGGCTTTTAATAGGTTAGGTATGTTGAGCTGGCAGTAAGTCTGGACCACACATTTCCAGAGACAAGACATTTCCAACTGGCCGAGGCTGACATGATCTGTATATTTAATTAAATTTAATCCCACAAATATCTGACAAGACAGCACGAAGCACCTCTAATAGACTTAAGCTTGCAAAGGTACTACACATGTGAGTGTACATGATGTATGACATATTTTTAATATATTGATTAGTATATCTATGTCTTTCAATCACTTCTACTATTGTTAAATATTATTTAACCCAGTGTGTTGATTCTTCCTGCCTGCAGCGGAGCAGTTGAGCAGAGTGTTTGTAAGCATCTAGAAGATAACAATAAGAAAAATTATTAAAAAGAAGTCATGTCAAGCCTATTCAGTTTTTATTTATAGCAGCAACAAAGCTTGTGGGTAGCGAGCCAGCTTCCCATATCATTACAATAAGCAAATATTTAGAGGGTAAATTCAAATACAAGTAGAAAATTTTATTCTAACACTAGAATTTATCCTGCATGTGCAGCCTGCTATGCACAGAGGGGAGTGGATGAGCAGAGAGACAAGAGGCCAGGGTTTATGCACAAAAAAATCTTGTTGTGAGCAAAACCTGGACAAACACAGTCATAGAATAGAGTAGGATATTTTACATGGAGGTGACCTTCCAACTGAAAAGTTTTCATGTGGCTAAGATTAGAAAGGTTAAGCTTCAATTGAAATAAAGATAAATCAGTCTGGATAAGTAACAAAAAAGAAAAAAAAACTCAAACAATCAGCAAACCAGAAAAGCCAAAGCTATTGGACATCAGAGAGGTTTGCCCAGGTAGTGGGGACTGCTGCTGCAGAGGTAAAGTAGACACTTGATCTTCTCCATTGTGAAAAATAATGCCATTGCCCTATGAGGAGCTAGGGTCTTGCTCCTTTTTTTTCTCTATTTTCATCTCCCTTTCACTAGACAAGGCCATCAATGTCTGAAAGTGGGTGCCAGGGCTTGGCAGTGTGGTGGTTGGGAGGTGTGGGAATGGTCCCGGCTGCCTGCAGGTTCCAGAGGGAGAGGGGATGCTCTCAGATGCAATGTAAGGACTGCATAAATGCCTGGGAATGGAGCCAGTATTTCTATAATGGCACTTGACACAAGAACAAACACCAGTGAAAATCCAATGAAACTTTAAAAGTGAAATGTCTCTTAACTGTTTGGTGGTCACAACCTCTCTCCACCAAACCCCTGGATAACGAGTTTCCCTTCAGCCCTATTTTGCCTTGTCTTTCCAAGCTAAAAATCTAAGCTTTCAGGCTGAGTGACAAAATTGTTAGTGTTGTCTAGATTTGTGCAAAAGGACATGCTTTTCTTGTGTACAGCAGCTCCTATAAAATGGAACTTACCCAAGTTTGGGTCAATTTTTCTCTATGAAGCCGTTTCAGCAGAATGGGAAATGGTTTCAGGAAAGCAGCCTAGAGAACAGGCATCAACATGTTAATAATTACAGTCTTTCTGCACGAAATCACCTAAGTTTACCCAGATGATAAAGCCTAGTGCTGCTGGGTGATCAGCTTCCAGAAACAACCAAAGACGACTTTTTTATTTGTTTGATGTTTCTTGCTAATTTAAATGTCACAGCTCGTATCTATGTCTTTGTTACCTCAAGTGTAGGCTATTGAAGTATGAACTATAATAGAGCTGTATCTTAAACACACTTGAAAAGGTACTTCAGTGTGGAAGCCTCTGTTTACATTAAAATTATGTATTATTATTTATTATTTATATTGCAGTAATATCCAACAGCTTCAGACATCTATTCGGAAGCTTTTATGGTCAGGGCAAAGCAGAACAAAAAGTAGTGTTTGCACCCCTGCTAACTTTCATTTATAAGTAAATCCAGCCATGAATATATCAATATGTTTTCACAGAAATCAGATATATGTGTTGCAGTGTTAAGGTATCAGTTAGTCATACAGCTGCCAATGGAATGAGATTTTACTACATGACAGGCTCCATCTTCCTTCTTTCATGCCCAAATAACCTCAGACTTTCAGGTTTGGGGTTGCTCAGGTCAATGAAACAGAAATTTAAATAATATTTGGCTTTTAAATTGGCCTTATTTGGTGCAAATAACAACTATTTGATAATAGGTAATCCACCTTGCCAATATCCTATGAGACTTTGGGGACATCACTGATGGGGAAGGATCATTTGGGTCTTACCTTTCTCTCCCTCTTTGTTTCCTGGAACTGAAATAATAGAAGCACACACCACATGGAAACCTTTTAGATCTATTTACTGAGAGACTTTTTTTTCTGCTACAGATATACAGGCTGATTGGCTTTGACAGTGCCTTGCTTGATAAGAAAGGCTCTGTGCTAATAAGCTAATATTCTCAGTTGCACTCATAAATGATGCAGTGATTCTAAAAAGCATTTCAGCTGTTACCAAAATGTCTCTGATCCATATGTTTAATTGCACTCAGAAATGCTGCAGGGACAGGGAAGCTTTGCTATTTCTGTCAGGGAGCAGGTATGGCTGTTAACATGTTGTTGACCTTTTCCATTCTTTTGCACATCTTTTGCTAGAAGAGCTGTGCTTGTCTTCTGTCTTGTGTCATGGAAGGAAAAAGCCATAGTACTTCCTGTGGAAAGATGTTATATCTGCTCTGCCTTGAACTATTGTCATGTTTCTGGATACCTGGTGGATGGAAGACAGGTTCTTTAATGTCAATGCTCCCACATGAGAGAATGTGACACCCCCAGTCACCCCAAGACATTTAAACAGGCTTCATTATATGGAGGAGTCAAAATTGCCATCCTTCCTTGTTAAACATACTAAGTGCCTGGTTAGGCTGGTTTCAGGAGCAGCCAGGGGTCCTTGTGTTTTGTACGTTAAGACTTCACAGAAATCTTATAGTTTATGAACTTGCCAGCATCTCAAGCAAGTTGTACTGTCTGCTGCCTGAGTTGGGCTTTTGTTCCTCCTTTGTATCATGTATTATTGTTGTTTGGTTTTCTGCTAAGAAAAAAGCAGGTTATTTACAACCAGCATCTGAACTGGCTTTATTTAACATGCATCTGTTCAATTTGCAGAGGTATGTCTTTTCCTGAAATTCCATTTTTTTTCTTTCCTTGACACAAATACTTTTCTGTGAACAGTCTTGACAAAAGCAAGACTCTGCTCAACCTGTCCTGACCAGCCCAGATATTCATCCTGCCCAGCCCAGATGTTCATCTTGCCCCAAGTCAAGGCTTGTGTCTTCAGCTTCCCACAAATCTGTGCAGGAGATGGAGAGCGAGAAACTTTCTGCATGCACAACCTGAACTGGAAGTACGGGAAGAATGGTGTCCCTATGTGTATGTTCAACTTGCATTGCAACTCAATAATTCACACCCATGTTATAACAGTCATACAAACAAGCACAAAATCTTCCTTCCCTCACATTTCTTTTCCTGCCAAAATTATTATCTTCTCCTTGAGTCTTCTCTTCTTACCTTGAAAAAAAAATCTCCACTTTCTACCATGGAGACTTTGGTTTTCCATGTTTTTCTACTGACAAAAAACTGTATTTTTCAGGCTAAATTTCTGGCTTCCTGCACTACCCCAAGGGCAGATCAAGGCATGGTTTATTCCTCTGTTCCCCTTCTATCACTTGAGCAAATGTCTTGTGTTTGAAAGCATTTGCTTATATTGAACCCAGTAAAATCATTCACAATATTTAAGAAAAGCTGTCAGGAGTGCCATGTTCCTTGTATTTAGTTCAATAAGTATCATGTAGATTCTGAAGTGCCAAGCTCAAGGTAAGATGTCTTTGTGTGCCTATAGGTGTGCATATGGCTATTTATCTTTTGTTTTTCTGACTACTGTTCAATGGCCTGGACATTACTATGATCCCATCGGTGACCAAAATTCCTTTGTCACCCTGTATTCAGCAGAGTTGGGTTAAGTACTTTAGTGTTACTGGAAGAAATTTGACCTATAAGATGGTAAATATTAGTTTTTTTCCACTCTGTAGAAATAACTGGTTGTTGTTTTTGGCATGGTGAAAGAAAAATGTCTTCACAGGCTTTCTTAAAAACATCTTTGAAATGTGAATAAGGCTGTTAATAACAATTGTTATAATGATGTCGTGATGGGGAGTCACCTTTGTGGATAATGTCAGAGGAACATCTAGATGTGCACAGTGTAGCCTAATTATTCCTTGATATAATAGCTCACAGATTTTTTATCCAATAGTCCTTGAACCCACAGGAAAAAGCACTTTCCCCTAACTGCATTTGTAGATTTCTTGGTGGAAATATAACAGAGACATAAGTAACTCAATTGAAATTAAAAGAAATAATAAGAAAGATGAAATTCCCAGCTGATATTTTCTTCAGAAAGGCAAACGTGAGTGGGTAAGCAATTGGAATAAGTAGGTCATGAGAGGGGCCATGCCAGCGGTGGAAAACCTGCCAGTGGCAACCCTGCACTCTATGAAAAACCATTGTACACAAAGTACAGATATATATATATATATATGTATATATGTGCTTACCTTCTCTGTGGAGATGAAGAAAACTCAAAAGGGAAAGAAGAGTGAAGTTAATTGCCAGGAACATCTAATGAGAAGAAAGATTCTGGCGTGATGTTTGATCACAGGGTGATTATGAACCACTAAAACAGTACAGCTGTATAAAAACCCAATATACTGTAAGATTAAACAGCTGAATTATTTTCTCCATTTATACAGAAGCATTAATGTCTGAATACAGCACCAATCCCTTAAAGTCAAAAGAGATAGATTCAAGCTGCAAAATATGTAAAGCAAAGTGTAGAGAGTTTGACAATTATGTGTGAGAAAGTACCATAAAGGATGAAACTCAATGAGCCAAATCCATAGCTTATTTGTCCCAGCAAAATGAAAACTTTGAAGGTTCCTCTAGACAGACAGAAAACAGGAACAAGGGAAGGACTTAATCCAAAAGGTGATACTGTGGTGATAGCACATAAGTATAGATGAGCTGTAAATTAATGGGAGCTGGGAGCAGCATGGTCTGGGAAGACCTTGCAGGACAAAAGAGAAAAGTAATTTAAAATGATGTTTGTCCCAAGTGTTATTGTGTTTGTCCCAAGCAGTTATTGGTTTCTTGGGGGACAAAGTGACTGTTTGGAAGGACAGTCTTTCCAGTCTTTCTGATTTTTTTTTCTCTTACTAGGATCAAGTAATAAGTACCTTCACTTATTATTTGGATGACTTTGTCAGTCTTTGCAAAGTAATTTAATTCAGGTATCTATTCAACAGCCACAAAAATATTCATGAATCCTGATTGTTTTGTAGATTTTAGTGCCATAATCAGTCAAAGAAGTTGTGCTATACCTTGGTGACTAGACAGTAAAAACTAGCTCTGTGCTCCATATAAAGTGACAGAGATTTTAATTGCACGCTTTGAAGGTCTGAGGTTGTTTCTGAATGAATGAATGAATCTGTTAGTGCCATTGTCTTTGACTATAAATGCTCCAGCATAATACAAGACAAAGCTATTACTTTGCCTTGCATGGAGCTCTCCCACTCCCATGTTGTTCAAATTGTTTTCAGTCAGTGGTCAACACTGCAAAGAAATCATGATCTCAAAAAGCAAAGTGGACAACTAATTTAAAGTCCCACCAAACCCTCCAAAATTTAAATTATTTTCAGTTAGAGAAACCTGCACCTTATTCACATCTCATTCCCTGTCTGCAGAGTGTGCAAGTTGCCTGGCTTTAATGTGAAGCCTTATTTATGCTGCTAAATTTATTATACTAGTGTGATTGGTCAGCTTAAGGGATCAAAGCCACTTTCTCTCCTCAAAAATAAGGAATATGTTTTATTTGGCTATATCTAGTACGATATCTTTACAAAAGACAATCCCTAATGCCCAAAATGCTAATGGAGAAAACCACTGGGAAGAGTTTTGTATCAAAACCAGAATTATGTGCTTTATTACTGACAAATATTATGTTGCCTGCTGGCTGCATGGTTCTGAGAATTGCCTTAGCATCCACAGTCTTTTAAGACATTTCTCTGCTGGTACAAAACCCTGTCATATATGGAAGTCCTGGCTGTAGTTGTTTCTGTGTGTGCTGGAGAGCTTTGCCAAAATAGCTGGGGAATAAGCAAAAGTTTATCTTTGCTGCTAAAAAGGTCAATTTTTCATCTTACAAATGAATGTTTAGTATAAAATATGTATGAATGATGCTGCCCAAAAATCACTGTGAAGGCTGGAGGTACTAATTGCAATGCTATGACTAACACAAGTTTATTTGTGGTAAAACTGATTTGCTCTTGCTGGAATCTGTGTTCTGAATCTTTTAGGCTAAAAAGATACATTCTTTTTCACTCTTGTCATGTTCAGACAAGCTCTTGCTGTAGTCTTCCAACCAAGGAGTGCTTTGGGCACAGTTATTATTTATATCAATTCTGCAAGTTGTCTCTTTGCTGAGGTACTGGATGTTCAGTGGGAATTATATTGATGCAAAATGCTGTGCTTTTATGTTATGCCTCATGGGAATAGTTATAGAGCCAGGAGTTAAGGGTCCCAGTATGAGTGAGGGGTCTTCAGACTGGGTGAAATTACACCAGGTCATGGGTTGAGGTAAATCCCTTTTCTCTCCGATCCCTCTGGTTAGCTCTGGACCAGAGATGGATGGGAAATCCTTGTAGACAAAGGTAAAAAACCAAAGGAGGTTCTTTTCTCCCATGGGATAAAATGGTCCACAGTTTATTCTGTCACGCACATGGCGACAGAAGAAAGAGAGAGAGAAGATGACGCGCACTTTTAAAATCGGGAAAGTGGAGGGGAGGAACAGACCCATGACCAATGGGACACTGCTGACAGGGAGGGGCGAAAGGAAGGACTCTACCGTGCCACAACTTGGTAGGGGGAGAATGGGATAAACCATGCAGTGCAAATATAAAACAATATCTTAGTGCAATACAACAATGGGTTTACAGAGAATGTGAGCCTTGGGCATTGAAGAAATGGGCAGAATTATTTCATCAAAGGTTGGTCCCCACTGTCCTGCATCAGGTCTGGATTCCTGCTGCTGAATACAAGGTTTTCCTCCTCTTTGTGCCTGATTCCATAAGGCACAATACAATATCTCTATATGTTAACACAAAACTCAGGAAGTGACTATCACAGTCCATAGGTAGAGTGGAAAATAATGGCAAAACAGAAACTATATAAGGACATATAATTCTTTGCATGAAAAATCTGACAGCTGAGAATAATAGATGGAGGAAGGAGAGAGGGAGAGATTTCTATTTAATAATGATCTGTCTGGGTCAAAGGGACAGAGAAAAATTTGGAATTAATCCTGGGCCTCTCTGAATAGTTGTCTGCATATTTAGGAGTCTTAAATCTGTAGATCCCACTTCCATTACTAAGATTTGTGGGGTTTTTGCTCTCATTTCTGCCTTGGAACATATATATGCTGAGAAATAGAAAGCCTGAAGTTACATCTTTGATTCCTAACTGCACAAAACCAGTAAGACTAAATGACTGAAATAAAACATTAGGGAACAAAAGCTTCCTTCTCCCTCATTTTCTTCCTTCATGACACAAGCTAATGACATGTCCACAGAATTATTGCATAGAAGGATATCATCTGGGAAAGAAAACCTGAGCATCACTTCTCTACTCTGTGACACAGGGAAGTGATATCTTCATAGCATAAAATTGGTGCACCTGGGCTCAGAGTCAGATTCAAAATGTGTGATGATGTCTTACATAATAGGATAAATTAACTTTTGCAAAAGAAAGCACCATGCTATTTGTCAAGGATGTCAGTAAATTACCACCAGTGTTTCCTCTTGTGAGCAGAAAGCAGACAACATGAGAACTAACTAACAAATGATCCCTCTCCTCCAGTGCCTTAAACATCACTATAATGATGGGAAAACAATGGCAACTTCTATCACCATCATGAAACTAGGAATTTACTGTCATATTTCTCCTGGGACCTAATTTAAAGCAGTGTTCTTAGAGAAACTCAGGTCAAGAGTAAAGAAGAAAAAGTTGATGGAGATCTGGTTTGACAGCTGGAATATCAGACAGCATACCAGGTTAAACTTGGAGGGCTTTATTGAAAAGGATTTTGTACAGAGAACATGCCTGACAAACTGGAAATAAATAGCAAAGCTTTTCTGTTTCTTGGTATATAACTTCCCTTACAAATGCATGCTGGAAGTGCAGACAGTGTTGCCAGAAATGTTTTTATTGATCTGCTCCTTTTGCAGCAGTCCTGGGCCATGAGTCTTGCCTTTTTTTAGGAAAAAGTCCAGGATTTTGCACCCAGGTCAGTGAATGGATGTGGCTGTACCTCTTTGAAAAAAATGTAGTCTGAAGGCAGAGTATCCCTCCCTCTGTTGGTGTTCATCTCTCACAAGGGTTTCTTACCTCTTGCTCATTGATAGATGCCGTAACTTACATTAATTAAGTTATATCTTTCTGACTGGAGTGTGTGGCTTTGGTCACCCAGAATGGATATTTAATCCATCTTCTTGACTTGGACTTCAAAGTTTAAGAAATTGCCTAAATTAAGCAGAAATTGGCATTTTCCCTTTAGGTTTCTGTGCACTGTGCCTTACATGTGTTCTAGGATTAAATTTGGTGCAAGGATTTGTCAGAAGCACAATAGCTAATTTTCTTTTCCTAAATTTTCAAAAATTAAGGGAAAAGAACATACTCTTTAGTTTTAGTCAATATTCTTAACTTCAGAGAGGCAAACAGTATCCTTCAGCTGTCAATTCCTTGTAATTTGTTTTAAACTTTTGCAAAGGTCATGTAAGAGAAAGGAGTGGCGAGTACCTGCAGGGAAATATTTCTTTTTTACAGTAAAAGAAGGAACTCACAGCTAAGGCTATTTTTGTGGATTTTTCTAACAGAATAGGGGTTTTAAACTGCTTTTGTATTTTTCTTTTTTTTTTTTAATTGCTAAAGGTAGCAGACCACTTCAGCAATATTAAAAAAAATGCCCCACAGGGTCTTTGAATTAAATCCTCCTTTTGGTTTAAATGGTTTAATACTTTGAAATAAAGAATGGTGAGGCTCCTATATTTGAAGGTTTTGCTGTTTGAAGCATCACTTTTGTTTTACCACCCAAAATGTCCTCTGGGATCCTGAGAACACTTTTACAAAGCAGGAGTCCAAAAGTCACCTGTTATGGCAGAGCTGCTCTCCAGAGGAGGGGAATAGGTGAAACTAAAGCAATTCACCTCAAATAAAGTAAAAACAGACACAAATATTATTAAACTTTAATAAACTATTAAATGTTGCCAGGCTGGAAAGGAGGAGAGCACAGGGTAAGGAAGACAATGGGGATCACAATTAATAGGAGGAGGAACAGTCTCAGGTTTGCCAGGGAAGGTTTACACTGGATATTAGGAACAATTTCTTCATGTAAAGGGTTTTCAAGCAACAGAACAGACTACCCAGGGCAATGGCTCAATCACCTACCATTCCTAGAGGTATTTAAAAGATGTATAGATGCAGCACTTGGGGACATGGGTTATGGTGGCCTTGGCAGTGCTGGGTTAATGGTTGGACATGATGATTTCAGAGGGCTTTTCTAACCAAAATGATTCTGTGATTCTATGATGATTAAATAGCATGATCTCATCCTGTGGGACAATCCTCCAATTATTGATAGTGCCCATTTGTCATGGATTTGATTCAAGTGGGCGGAAATACCAATTTCATGTAATGGTTTTGGTTTGCCAATCTGAAATTTCCCTGTTGTGTGATAGGATTAGGAGGAAGACAAAACAGACTTAACTTTAAATGGTACAAAGAAAAATTTTATGACTAGAAACTATAAAAAAAAATAAACCTCAGAATAAAACTTTTAGAACACTTCTCCTCCCCCCACCCCCGCTGTTCTTCCACACTGACAGTGTACAGAAAACTAATCAGTCAGTTTACCAGCTTTAAAAAAAAAAAGAGAGTCTTACTTGGGAGAGGAGACTTGTCTCTTCAGTAAATGGAGATTTCTTCACAAGAAACAGTTTTTTTGTGGCTTTGATGTCACAGTGATTAGCCGGCCAGGAGGACAGAAATCTGATTATTATGTAAAAATCCCTTCCTTGACTAACAGTTTTCCCACAAGCATTATTAAGGACTATATCAACTTATGGGGCACGCTTTTCTTTTTCTTCTTCTTCTTCTGCTTCTTCTTCTTCTGCTTCTGCTTCTTCTTCTTCTTCTGCTTCTTCTGCTCCTTCTGCTTCTTCTTCTGCTTCTGCTTCTTCTGCTTCTCCTTCTCCTCCTCCTTCTTTTCCTTCTTCTTCTCCTTCCACTCCTTCCTCTCCTTCTGCTCCTGCTGCCACCCCTTCCTTCAGGGAGCAGCAAGGGTTTTCTTCTCACTATTCAACCTTAGGAAATCACAACCATTTTAATATCAACTTACTCTTAACACTAATGCCTCTGCTTATATCTATAATTAAAATATTCCATTCACCCCATAACATATCTTTATGTGTTATAGGGAAACAAGACTCTCTTCTCCATAGCATAAAAAAAGAGAAATTTCAGTCCACAACTCTCTTCCTTCCCTCATCTGGGACCTGACTTTTCCTTCTGTCTGACCTCAGTGTTTTCATGCTGTTTTAATGCGTATCATCATCTTGGTCCTTTCCTCTCACTCAGGAAAGAGGGTGATGTGTTTGCAAGTCTTAATTCAGGCAGTGAAAGAGTTAATATCTTGCCCAGGCAGTGGATGGTTCTGTGATTTCTTCCAGGCCGAAGCTGGGAGTAATTTTATGATAGAGTCTTTTAAGGCTGCGCTGGGGTTGGGCTAGGATTGTAAGCACCCAGCCAGAAAGCAGTGATGAGTTTTCTGGCTCTATGGCTGTTTTCTGGCATTTGCTGCATTCAGTTCCAGCCGGGGGCTGCTGGTCTTCCCTACACACTAGGGTGTAGGGGGCCTTGCTGAAACGGGGCCCAGCTCTCTTACCCAAGCCGCGTGGGCGGCCAGTGCCCCCAGCCGCCCAGAGCCACGCCGGGCCGGCAGCAGGGCAGGGTTCTGCCGAGCCACTGGCTCCCTGGCTGTGCCGAGGGAGGCTAGGATTTTAGCATTGGGCCTCCCCTTCCCATTTCTATCGAGGCTCTAGTTGAAAATGGGGCCCGGCAGCTTCCCAAGCCCTGCGTCAGAGCCCACCTGGCCTGCCCCAGGCCGCACGGCAGGGGCTTGGGCCGGTGTTATTTTCTGAGAGGCTGGAAGCGAAAGAGAGCTTTCCCGGGGTTTTTTGTCTTTATGTGCGTGTTTCACAAAGATGCATAAACTTCTTTATTGGTGTAACAATGTGTCAGCATTAAAAATCAGACACTGATTGGTCCTTGTCAGGTCTCAGCAGGTAAAAATTTTGGGAAATCTTTACAAACCACCCCACCATTTTACAGGCAAATTATGTCTGCTGTGCAGAATGAGCTACCTCCTGCTCCCATCTTCAGAGGTGTTGCCCTAAGGTGAAACTAAAGGTCAGGAACATCACAGGCATTGCCATTCTCTAATCAGGAATGACTGACTGTAATTGACCCAAAGAGAGAACGATGCATCAGACAAAGCTGATAGGGATAATTTGGTCATTATAACATAAACTGCTGCCAAGCCTTTTAGCAGCAGTAATGTAAAAAGCAAACAATATTGTGTTAAAAAGAAAGGTCAGAACAGCACTATAAAATAATTGGAAACAGCACGCTCCTTATGAAGATTTGCAGTCTTCATTTTTCTAAGAGAAACTGTATAAAGGTGGTGCCAAACATCATGTTTTCTATGAATTACATGCCACTGAGAATTATTTTTGTGTGGCATATTTACTTAGAAATATTAATTTTTCTGCGTTCTAATCAACAAATTCAGGAACTAATGTATGCTGCTAAGTTTTCCCAGACCCTGTCTGTATGGTGTTTTCGCTAAACAAACCTGTGCTGAAGAGCAATCACAAGCTAGTAAAGCTAAGAGCATTTTTTCTACAGCAAAACACAATTATGCTGTCTTTATTTTTGCAATTTAAGTGGAGGAGCAAGAGCTGCTCTACATGACCAAAATTTTCTCTTGCTGAATGAAGTGGGACAACAGAAGATGGTTCTGCTCTATGGAGCAATAGCTCAAGGCAGGGTAGAGGGAGATGCTAATAAATAAAGCCATTAATAAAGCCAAGCTTCATCACCACTCTTCAGGTCTTTGCTTGCAGTTCAGGCGGAGGATATTTGCTTTGGTATGCACAGTTTAAAAATAGTTCATTTGATACTCATTGGGAGAGGGACATCGAAACCCAGGGACACAGAATAACCCTGCAATGTCTTAGAGCAGGGAGCATGCTAGAGCATCCTTTCTCAGGTCACCAGGAGTCCTTCACTTTGACCTCCTCTATGGGCTCTGCTCTTACATCTCATTGTATATAAAGTGTATTTTTCACATACAGAAACCCACGTTCTAACATGAAAGCATGTTTTTCGAAAGACTTTTTTGGCACCCTGACAAAGGTAATCTACACATGCCAGCTCTTCTTTTAAAACCTCAAATTCTCCAATGCAGTAATAATGTTGAAATACGTTTTCATGCTCTAGAAACTTGTTTATTGGGTATTTTAGTTTGGCTGCAGCAGATGAAAAATATTATCTTCAAATTAGTTTAAGGTCTTAGAAAAAAGTCTCCTTCAATATGCAGGTTTGTTAATGTGGTGAGTTTGGGAATTTTCAGACTTTTAGTCTGTGAATATTAATTTTAAAAATCTGGATCACTGGAGTAATATATAAATGGATTAAATAAAAAATTAAAAAAAAAAAAAGAAAAATAGATTTTCTGAAGAAGGATGTAATCCACAGAAATTATTCAAAGTTTATCATTAGAAGACAAAAATAATCCCATTTTGTTTTATAACTGCCATGTAAAAGAAAAGGTTACACCCAAAATGCACACTTGGCTTTGCAGTTCTGACGCACAGCTTCCATTGGGAAACTCAGTCCCAGCAGCTGACCTTGTGCCTTACTACCTGGATTGAATGTATCCCAGGGAGTGCAGTAATTCCAATATGCCAGTCACACTATGAAAAGCCAAATTAAAATGTACCAACTAATAAGACCTAATTTCATAATCCTTTAGCACTAGAAATGAATGAGCAGTATAATTAAACAAACACTGTCAGTGGTCTTCAGAGAACTGTTTTTAAGAAAAGCTAACAGAACCTGAACTAGAAAACAATTGCTTTATGGGATTTGGGATGTATATTAGATTGCATTTTTTGGTGAAGTGACTGCTGATAAACAGTGGGGTCCCATGAGGGAACAGATGCAGAAGGGCTTGAAAGGAAGATTAGATTAGATTGAATTAGATTAGATTAGATTAGATACTGGGAAGAAATTCTTTACTAGAAGGGTGGTGAGGTCCTGGCACAGGTTGCCCAGAGAAGCTGTAGCTGCCCCATCCCTGGAAGTGTTCAAGGACAGGTTGGATGGGGTTTGGAGCAACCTGGTCTAGTGGAAGGTGTTCCTGCCCATGGCAGGGGGATTGGGACTGAATGATCTTCAAGGTCCCTTCCAATCCAAACCATTCTGAGGTTCCATGAAGCTGTTCAGCACTGTATATCTGCTTTATGGAAGACACAGAGATCTGACCTTACTGCTGTCTCTTCTTGAGAAGCACCTGCACCATTAGTCCAAATTTTACAGTGATTTTCATACCCTGATCACTTAAGAATAAATTTAACCTTAAAATAAGAAATATGTAGGCCTGTTCAAGGATCTGTTAGCTCAGGTGGATCATGTTGACCTGGTCCTTCAGTACTTTTGCCACCTGCCCAGTACATGTCTGCAACAGCTCTTCCTCCAAAAATTTTTTTTGCAAATTAACTTAATTAGCAAATGACCTACCATGAAAGTATAATGCTATTTTGCATACAAGGAGTTTCACTGACAGGTCTCAAGGTACTGGAACATTTTTATCTACAAATCAATAGCCAGGCTCCCCAACATTTGTACTATCAGGTGATCCAAGCCGTGATAGCACAGCAATCAGTCATAGCTACAAGAGTACAATACTGGCTTCTAATGATATGAATGTTATCAGAGAGTAGGACCTGATCAATTGAACAAGACAGTAGATGGCAATCAATAGTTTTCTATCATTATAGCAATGCCATTCATACTGCTGGTGTAAGAAGTTTGTCAGAACTTAATTTCATGCATTTTTGTCTGTGATTTTATATACTCAGGTGTTTGAACTCAAACTCAACTTACAGATGTGTGCTTTGAAGCTGGTTTTGCTTGCATTGAGATAGCTGAGTAATGTGTTTTTGTAATTACTTTTCACTGAAAATTGTTTTTCTGCATATCCATAAAAAGGGAAGGCTAATGAGTAATTGTGTTCATATAATGGTTTAGATTGGAAGGGACCTTAAAGATCACCCAGTTCCAACTCCTCTGACATGGACACCTTCCACTAGACCAGGTTGCTCCAAGTCCCATGCAACCTGGCCTTGGACAACACATGGGGAGAGTTGCAGAGGGGGTAACATGGCCTCAGGGCCACAACTGCTGTCATCAATATGAGAAAGCAGGGCAATGGGGCCCACGCTCCCTAAAATTGCAACCACCTCAGTTGCTGCTCCATCTGTCTCGTAACTATTGGTATCCCTAGCTCAGTGTTGGAGTACAAAGCTTAAAATCTTGAATTCTGGCATTATTTCATGAATACTTCTGAGCAAGTAGAGCATGACATGAAAATCTTCTCAGTCAATATTTTTCAAAAACAGAAGCCAAAGTCTGTCTCCTGTAGCCAGGCTCTTAAATGGAATATCTGATTTTCTCAATGCTAAGCCCCAGCCTGCTTCTATTAATTTGATACTCCACAGTCTTGAAGTCAACTATTTATGGGCTGAATGATGCATTTAAGAGGTTAACTTCTGGTTTCTTTTTCCATCAGCCTAGTTGTTGTTACACTTGTGTTTTTAAATCTGGTGTTCTTGTCATGGTGTCTGGTTGACACTCAGCCCATCTGCAGCAAGCATGTGCAGTTTCACCCTGGGTTAGCAGCTCTGAGGTTATTCAACTCTTCTTGCAGATGTTGGGCTGAGCAAGGGGCTGTTGTTTTTCACCCCTGCTCAAAATAGTGAACACTGCTTTGGAGTGAGGCTTTAACAGCAGCTCTGCCAGGACCAGCTTCTCCATTAAATTTAGGGCAAGGTGATTTAATTTAAATAGGGGAGGTAAAACACTCTTGTGCCATGGAATTGCTCTGTGCCTTTGCTTGGTGTTGGCTTGTTAGCTGAGCTCTTTTAACATGACCTCTGGCCCAAAGTAACCCAAAACTTTCATCCGGGAGAGCAGGAGTGTTTGGGACTTGCTGTCTGACAGAAATGACATGCCCTAGCAAAGAAGGAGTCCCCAGGGCCAGCAGGCACCTGCAGGGCAGGACAGGACCCATAAGTTACTTCAGCTCCAAAGAGTCTTTTTAGCTCAGCACGCAAACTATCATCTGTGTTTGATGGGAGCTAAGGTTCATGGTTTATCAGACCAATGGAAAAATGGCTTCTTATTGCAGTGTCATATATGTGTCCTGCTCATTAAAAAAAATAACAGGGGCTTAGAGTCAGGTTCCCTTTGTCTGGAAGCTAAACTGCTGGCTGTGAGGAAAGTTCAGTGCTCTGCTTTCATTCATTATTTTTTGGGTAAATAATTCAGTTTAATATTTTTTTGTGATCTCTTGCCATTGTTGCAGTTTGCTTAGGCACACAGCCATCAATTTAATCACATATTACAGCTGGATTTGGGTTGCTGGCTGGTTATTATTTTTGGACTCACAGACAGGAGCATATCTCTTTATAAATTCTTTATCATATTTCTAGAGAAATATCTCATTAAATGTAATTAACTTAGTCACTACACAATTAGTTTATTGGATTTATTAATGCAACTATTAAAGGCAGCTAACAAGCTCTGGAAATCCCTATGTGGATTTTAAACCACAATACAGACAAGCATAATAATAAAAGGGAAACATTTTAATATTCTCCTGTGGGTGGAATCCTGGATTCCCTACATGTTGTACACTGTCTTCAAATTAAAGTGCCTGCCAGCAGTTCCAACCCTGAGGTCTTCACTCAGTTTTTACTTTGGCTGCTTTAGGCAAAATCCTTGCCCTTTTTTACTTTTTTGTAATTTTTGTTTGGTTGATTGGGTTTTATTTGTTATTGTGTTTGGGGGGTTTTGTGGGTATTTTCTGTATATAAAGGGTGGTATTTGAGAAAACTATTTCTGATTGGACTTTTAATGTGTTTAAGATGTCATGAATAAGGAAAGACAATTATTTGTAGAATTGCTTTTGACCCTAGATGTTGCTTTAGCAGAGGCCAGTACACCTTGAAAGGAAAATTAGGACTGTGCTAATTTAATGAGTACAGACTCAGAGCATGGAAACATTTATAATTCCACTGTTCTATTTGAAAGAGTTTTTTTTCTTATAGGTTTATGTATTCATAATAGTTTATATATGTAGTATTGATTTTTAAACAAATTAATAAATAATATAAATTTAAAAAAACCCAAATCAAATCCTAAAGCCAAAGGTTCTAATACCACATATTTTATTTAGGAAGGAATTAGAAAATGGTGCCTTTTTTATTTCGAGTTTCTCACTTTATGTAAAATAACGAAGATGAGGTTTTCATTTTAAGGTTGTTAGATTTTGCTTTATGTAGATTCAACTTATAAGAATTAAATGAAATTTTAACTGTGCACCTTGACTTGCTACTGTGGCTTTCATAGCAGAGAGGGAGATGTGAGTTTTTCCCAGAATGAACAACCATGTCCTTGAACGAAATCTAAAATTATGCAGTCACAGGTGAGTGCCATAAAGGCTATGTGGTCCGACCCAGCGAATGGGCACCTATGAGAAAGGGGACAATGTCCACAGCTGCAGTGACTCCAGTCCTGTGGTCATCATCCCCCAGGATGGTGCAAAGCTGCAGCCCATGACTGGAGCAGATGAAAATGTTGTAATTAAATCACGGGGTGTGTAATACCTCTGGAAGCAGCAATGCCTTGGGAAGCCGTGGCATGTGCTGCTGGCCTTGGCTTATGAATACATTGGAAATAATGTGTTTGAACATTGAAAGGTCTGAGTGCTGTTCATCTCCTGCTGTGAAATTTTTCTATGAGGAGTGGTACAAACGCAAAATATAGAGTGAAGTTGCTTGCTATCAAGCGTGGAGTGTATTGATGTCTGGATGGGGCTTCTGGTCTAGTGGAAGCTGCTCCCGCCCATAGCAGGGGGTTTGTAAAGATGAGCTTTGAGATCCTTCCTAACCAATTCATTCTATGATTTTATATATCTGATTATCCACTCAAAAAAAGCAGGTTTCCTGTTTGACGTGCTAAGACCATGCCCTATTTAAGAGCCTGGTGTCTCCAAACTCGCTGTTTCACACAGACTTAGCTTCTCTTGCTTAGAGCTTGCTCTGCCCTTGGACTTGAGTGAGAAATTAAGCCTGGAGTCCATGGATGTCTCCAGAAGGCTCAGGTTTTCTCTGAGAGCACAGGATATTGGTAGGGGTTATTGAGTTTAAGGAGCTGTGCACCTTCTTTGAGATCAGGAGCTGTAATTTCCCTGATTTAGACATGTTTGCTCTCCTTCAAAGCCTCTTATGCAGATTTGTCATGTGAGAACGGGTGCTCCCAGCAGTGTTGGAGGTGCTTTATATGTCATGACTTGAGAATTCTGACTAATCCAGGTGACACATCAAATTGATTCAAATTTTCTGTTGAAAAATAAAAATAATTTTCAGAATTTTTTTTTCTCTTTACTGGATAGTTTCACAAATACTGGATACTTTCACAAAAAAGATAGAGGGGAAAGCATTACTGGAAAAACAAGTTCTATCTTTGAAGAGGAAAATTATATACGTTTACATAAATGAACATAGAGGGTAAGTAGACCATTATTTAGAAATTTCAGGTTTTGAATGAGCATACATTGAAGAAATTACTAAAGTTATAAGCATTAAACCTAAATAACAATAATTCAGTTTTCATAAGCCCAGGTCGTTCTGGGTTTTAAAGCTTCAGGTTTACCTATAAAGGCTGGGATTTTGGCTGTGCTGAACTTAAAAGGCAGCTTTGTCATTACTTCCATGTGGCCAGAATTTCATCCTGACAAAAGCTGCTGTGAGAGCACAAGATGATTTTCTGTTGTGAATTCATATTTTCCTCTTGTTAGAATACTCACTTCAGAGTAGACTAATAAATGAGGATTTCAGCTATTTGAACACATGGAAAAGGGTGAGAATGGTTTCTTTTCTTCCACACCTGCCACCTGGAAGGAAAGTCTCAGCTGTACAAGGGGCAGGGAGAAAAATCAGGAGTAAATTCTGACTTGGAACTGTTTATGTAGAGCAACAATCATATAGAAGTGACAAAACATCCGAGACGTGCACAGTACAAGAGAGGCTGATTCCCAATGGATAATATAATTTAAATATTTATTATTATTGCATGATATTTTTTAAGGTTTGTCAAGCTCAGGTTTGATTCAATGTCAGTGCCATTAAAACCAGTATTGCTTCTCTCTTTTCTCCTTATACTGAACAATTATATTTGCTCTTTGATGAAACTTATATTTTATATCACTCATTGCTCCCTTCAAAAATATTTTCCTTGAAAGTGAGTTGAGCTTAATAAAATAGACTGACTTAATACTGGAAGAAACTGTCCCTTTAGGATTGTAATGCTGTTAATTTATCTATTCTTATGTTATCTTTTAGTTAACTCAGATGATCTACCTTGATGAGCTCATAATGGGTTGGAATGGTTTTGAGTATAACAAGCTTTGCCCCTATGGGGGCTGCCAGGACCAGACAGGCACGTTCACTGCTGCCTCTTGAGCTCTGGCCTCCTGCCTTTAGTCACATTTGTGATGGCTGTGACACACATCTGCACATGGTTCAGTGAAGGACACAAACCCAGAGATGAGTCTCAGCAGAGCTGGGAACAAGATGTTCGTAGCCAAGTTGCTTAGGTGTAATATTAACTGCT
Organism: Toxostoma redivivum; assembly: GCA_013397375.1. Taxonomy (NCBI): domain Eukaryota; kingdom Metazoa; phylum Chordata; class Aves; order Passeriformes; family Mimidae; genus Toxostoma; species Toxostoma redivivum. The sequence goes on from VXBI01003748.1 coordinate 585,185, forward strand.
GGAGTAATGTGGATGGAGAAAAATTTCTATTATGACATGCCCATCTGTGAGATGAGGAGACTCTACCACACGTGAAAAGGTATAAAAGGGAAAAAAAACCCTAATACCAAGAGAGTTTCCCAATCTCCAGAGTGAATAGTTTTATCAAAAGACTCTGCAGGTTTGGAATCACAGACCTGGATTACTGGGATGTGCCTGGGGACTGGGCTAATCTTCTTTTTAACCAAACAGTCATTGAGCAGTAAGCAAAGTGACTTGCCCAAAATGTAAGTAATGACAAAAATTCATCAGCATTTTTGTTGTATGTTGTACACAGGGGCAGAGAGAAAGAGTGGGGTGGCACTTCAGCTCACTGGGAACCCAGTGCTTTGCTGTGGCTTATTATTCAGTGATTTATCCTAAATGTTGATAATCATATTCTGATAATTGTTTTAATTTTCTGTGTGATTTGATAGGATCTGTAATTTTGAAAAGAAGCCGTTGCTTAAAAGGCAGAAATATCTTTATGCCATAAGCATAATTTGCCTGAGAGCACCTGGAAGTCTCTCCTATGCATTACCCACTAGGACACCTATGCGACTTTCTCACAGAACCACACAATGGTTTGGGCTTCGGGGAGCTTTAAAGCTCATTTCATTCCCACTCCCTGCCAAGGGCAGGGACACCTTCCACGATCCCAGGTTGCTGCAAGTCCCATCCAACCTGGCCTTGAACATTTCCAGGGATGGGGCAACCAGAGCTTCTCTGGGCAACCTGTGCTAGGGCCTCACAAACCTTTAATGCAAGAACCTCTTACTAATACCTAAACTAAATTAGAACTTGTCCTGAACTCCCCATTCACAGCTGCATCATTCCCCTTTCTGTGGCTGTTTACCTGTTCTGTGCATTTCTAAAACTGCCTGTAACTGTAAGAGCCATAACGAGAGATGTGGGACTTCAGATAGCTCTTTAAGATGCTGTTTATTCTATCCAGATGATAGAGCAATTCATGGGTCGTGGGTGAAACAGCCTGGCCTACAGCTGTCAGCCTCAGCTGTAGGCTTGTCTGAAGCCCACCCCAGGTTCTGGTTACAATGCATTATATACTTTTCTTTGCTGAGCATCTTAAAACATAACAACCAGTCAATACCTTTACTGTTACCTATAACCTATCATAACTACTAACATTAAAATATTCATATTACTATTATCCAATCACAAAAAGTTAGTATGTTACAGTTTAAGCTAGAAGTTGTTTTTCAGTTTTCTTGCAGTGGAAAATTCAGAGACCTTTTTTCTACTTGAAACATCAGCAGTCTTGTTTGCCTGTAGAATCTTTTTGCTTGGTAAAAACATCCTCTGTTTGAGGTGGGTTTATCCTTTGCTCTGAGCCATAAAAACCCCTTCCAACTAACATACCCTTTGTCTCCTTAGTTATCCAGTAGGACTGGCTCAGCAATTTTTTTCTTCTATATCAAAACTTGTTTTCATTTCTATTCCTTCTTCAGATTCTACATTCAAAGATCTTTCTGCCAAGCATTCATATCTGTGAGACTTTCTTGTCAAACTTTCATCCATCCTAATATGTAACAAAGCCAAATCTCTAAATAAAACAATTGCTTCTCTGGACAGAGATCTGTCATAACATCCCTAAAACCACATTTGTACCTGGGTTGTATTGACATGACCAATTTATCATTATTCTGTTTACTGGGCAAACATTGAACTGTCTTTCATGTGTATTGTCTTTGGTCTTAAGTGATCCTATCAAATTTTAAATGATCTGCATCTATTACCGTTTCAGCAGCATCTTTTTACATTATCTATGGTGAGCCTATTAACCCTCTCTAAATGCACCTATCTTCTCTCTTAATTTCCTGAGTCAAAGATCATATGAAGTTAAAAGGCAGAAAAATCAGTATTATTTTTTCTACATCAAATTATATTAGGAGAGATTTGTATTGTATTTGCACTGACATTTACCTGTATACTTCTGCATCAATGAGTTGTGATAGTTTGCTTTTTTTTTATATTGAAACAGAAAGTGCTGCAAGCTAATGCAATGGAAAAACCATATTCCTTGACTTCTTTTCTGCTTACCTGACTTATTTTCTAAACTGAAATCTACTAATGTAAACTCTAAATTCCATCCTGAAAATAGCCTATACCACTCCCAAATCCAGTTTAATATGCCCAATCAAGCAGTTTTGTAAATGCATGTGAAGGAAATGAGTTGAAGCCCCTTTGGAAACCTTGTGCTCTATGACAGAGAAGATTAAAGGTTAGATTTCCATGTTGTTTTCTTCACCTACATCTTCAGGAACTTGGAATCCATTTTATAAACCATAACTGGGTCCAGTGGGAGATGTCCCTGCCCATGGCAGGGGGTTGGAACTAGGTGGTCTTTAACGTCCCTCCCAACTCAAACCATTCTATGATTCTATGATTTTTCAGGCCATGTGTTCCAGTGGAGATTTTCCAGGCACAAAAGACAGGAGTTCCAGCTGGCCTCAATGGGGACATTGCTGACAGCCAGGCGCTGTTTGTGTAATTCCAATCATAATATTTGGCTTTGTGTCTCTGTAACTAATACCTTCTTTCATGTGTCTGTTGCTCAGAAAATAGACGTCCTAATATACAGATGAATGGTATGGCACAAGCTTGCACTGAAATCCAGGTGAGACAGGCAGCGCTGGGAGAAGAAAATTGTTATTGAGTTCATTTTAAGAACAGAAGAGTTGAGGCAGAGAGTGAACTGATGCCTTATCTGAAAATAAAGTGGAAGACTACAGTAGGACTGAAGTGGGACCTTGACCATTTAAAAGCAGTAGATAAGTCCCAAGTACACATCTGTCTTTTTTCCTGGTGCTCTTGGGATGTTGGAGGTGCTTTCGTCGTTTCACCAATATTTGCAAAGTCGTCCTGAAGTGCCCGGTTTGGTGCAGTGTAGATTCAATTTTCTCTTTGGTTTTACACTAAGTATCTCATACAGAGATCCCTTAACATCTGGGATTCCAGCTGTAACACTTTCACCTTGCTCCCCCTCTCCCACACAGGCTGCTGAACCTACAGTGTTGTATGACAAGATGATGACAGCCATGCCCGTTAACAGCTAATTTGTTCTGACTACCAAGACTAAAGGTGTAGGTTTCCCACTGTTGTGGTTTGATGCTGGCCTAATGCCAGGCACCCATGAAAGTCACTCACCCTTCCCTGCTACAACTGGGCAGAAGAGAGAAAAAAAATGTAACAAAGGGCTCATGAGTTGAGAATAGGACCAAAACACTTCAAGGGCAAAACAGGCTCGACTTATAGTAACCAAGTGAATACTAACAAAATCAGAGGAGGATGATGAGAAGTAAAGTAAGCCGTTAAAACCACCTTTTTTCCCCCCCAACCCCTCCCTCCTTCTCACCAAAAGCACGAGGAGACAGTTCTCTGTGAACTTCTCCAGAGTGGCTCCAATCTTATGAGCAGCAGTCCTCCCACAGCTGCTGCGGCATGGGTCTCTCTGTCCCAGGGTGCAGGCCTCCAAGGACAGGCTGCTCCAGCCTGGAAGCAAGGGCCCCTCTTTCCACCGGGTCTTCCACTGTGTCACAGCCTCCTCCAGGCATCCACCTGCTCTGGCATGGGCACCTCCCCCAGGGGTTGCAGGTAGATCTCTGCATCCCCCGTGGATCCCCCATGGTCTGAGAGTGGATCTCTGCATCCCCCGTGGATCCCCCATGGTCTGAGAGTGGATCTCTGCATCCCCCATGGAGCCTCATGGGCTGTGGGTGGATCTCTGCATCTCCTGTGGATGCCCATGGGCTGTGGGTGGATCTCTGCATCCCCTGTGGATGCCCATGGGCTGTGGGTGGATCTCTGCATCTCCTGTGGATGCCCATGGGCTGCAGGGGCACAGCTGCTTCACCATGGTCTTCACCACAACCTGCAGAAGAATATCAGCTCTGGTGCCTGGAGCAGCTCCTCCCCCTCCTTCTCCACTGACCTCGGTGTCTCCATGTTGTTTTCCTCACAAGTTCTCACCTCCTCCTCTTCTCTGGCTAGGAAAAAAACTGTGCCTCATTTTGTTTTGATTTTCTTCTTAAATATGTCACCACAGAGATGTTACCATCATCTCTAATTTGCACAGTTTTGGGCAGCAGCATGTCCATCTTCAAAACCATCAGGGATTGGCTCTACCTGACATGGTGGAAGCTTTGAGCAGCTTCTCACAGAAGTCACCTCTGTGGCCCCCCACTATCAAAAACCAGGCCATGCAAAACCAAAACACCCACACTTGAAATATCCCTTGGTATCTTTTAAAATGTGCACTAGTGTTCAGTTTCCTTCTAGTTCACTTCCTACTTAGAGCACAAATACAGAATTTCTTCTCAATACCATATTTAGCATGTAATTCCCTTTTGTGTGTCCTTGTATTAAAAAGCTCCTTGGCTAGTGACTAGGTTAAAGAATACTAATTTATCTTCCTACTAAACTTCCTCCCATACTTAAACTTTTGCTTCACCCACATTCTTAAGTTTTCCCAGTCTTTTAAATGTAGGGGTAAGAAGAGATTCCTGGATATTCCTTATTTGTCTTTGATTCAAACATGACTAAAGAATAGTATTTTACATTCTGAAGATAAGGGAAATCTAATACAGCTTGAAAATTAAAACATCCATTTAAAATCAAATTTCAGCCTTTAATTAATCTGATAAACAGGAAACAACTGAGATGATGAATTGGAGCCAGATTGCTGCATGACATCAAGGTGCACAACTGCTGAGCTCTTGCAGTTCTAGGCTTAAGTTTGATTGAAGGACCCTTGTCCCCAACACAGCTGCCTTTGTGAGGTGAAACATCCCCCTGCTCATGCAAGCGTGAGTGGCTGCTTGTTAGAATTTGAGGTTTAAAATCTGCTAAATTCCCTTTGTCTTTTCTCCTGAACAAGAAGAGCCATGGGTGCTGTGTCTCTGACTAGGTGTGGTGAGTGCTTCACTGGTTCTCCCCCACTGAGGGCAGCTAAAAAAAGGAAGAGCCTTTCACGATCAAACGTGAAGATTTATGTAGTTGTTAGCACCAGCCAGTGCTGCAGAGCACACCCAAATTCTCAAAGCAGAAGTTTCCTTTCGTGAGGAAATTCCCTTTTCTCTCTGGTCCCTCTGGCTACCTCCGAACCAGAGATGGATGGGAAATCCTCATAGACAAAGGCAAAAAACCAAAGGAGGCTCTTTTCACCTGTGGGGAAATAGTCCACAGTTTATTCTGTCCACACGGTGAGAAGAGAAAGACCGAGAGAGAGAAAATGGCGGGCACCTTTAAACTCGGGAAAGGATAGGAGAGGAACAGTCCCGCGACCAATGGGACGCCGCCGACGGGGCGGGGCTAAGGGAGGGCTGAACCAACTTCACAAGCTCCGAGGGGATACAGGACAAACCATTTTCTCAGTGCAATATTAGAACATAACAGTGCAATACAACACTTTCAAATTTCACTGGCAGGTGAAATCCATGGAATTTTTAGGTAACTTGTTTCCACCATTGCAGATACATTGGTGAGGTTTTGAGCACCTCTGTGTTATTCAGTGTACTTTGTATGGCCTCTGTAAATGTTGTATGACTCCTGCATTTCTCCCAGGTCAATCATGGTGGGATTTCTTCAGCTTCAAATAACATGATTTCCATGTGGGATCCCAGCAGGAGCTTGTGTCAGGCTTTCTGCTGCACTCCAGGAAAGCAGTGGCTATTCCAAAGTGAGGAGCTGGGCAGTAACACAGATTTTTATCTTAACTCCAGCCCCCTGAAAATGTGGCGCTGATTTCTGACCTTTAGGGCAGCCTTTGGACAAAAAGGATTTCCAGTGGGTAAGCCAAAACCACTGCTGATGTACAAGTGCATAGCCCTCTCCATTTTTGCATTTGCACACACAGAAACTGCACAGAAACTGCAAAACTAAGTCATCATCCAAACTGAGATTTCGTAATCTGAGATCTCAGGTAATAGAGATTTCTTCATAAAGAAAAGGTTCTCTGCCCAGATGTTCACAGCTGCTTTCAAAGTGATTGTTCTTCCTGATGCTCAACGTGCAGGTGCTCTTTTTGTGCTCAGTCATTGAACTGATCCCTGGTGTCTGGTTTTCCTCTCTGTGCACATGTACAAATGTCTGCTCCTACCTTATACACAGTCATTGTTATCCCATTTCCCACACTGATTGCTAGCCCTTGGCTTCTCCACACAGGGATAGCTGTTTTGGCCAAGCTACTCCTACTGCATTCATGTATTCCTCCCCATCCAGATTAATCCCTAAGGATTCAAATAACTTTATCCATCAGATCCAGGAAGAAATAAGACAGGATGAGATGCCTTTTTATATTATTATTATTATCCATTATCTTGAGTGATTTGAGTGCTTTTCAGTAGTATTAGGTGAGAGAAAGTGGAAAGGAGTTGGATGGCTGCATTTCTGTGGGAAAACACATGATCCATTTCATTTACATTATCTGCTCTGAGGTCATGAAGAGATGATGAAAGAAGCCCCATGGGATATGTTTGAAGTAATTATGTTCCCAGGTTATTTAGTAAGTGGGGTTTCCTTTTACTTACAGCAGTGCTATTTGTAATTAAATAAATAATTTGCTTTAATATTAGTCTCTAATCACTGTATAAATTATCTTTACTGTGCATAATGAGAAAATCGCACTGTGCAAATTTAACGTGTATGTTGGTGTATTCATCATTGGGCTGGTTTATGCTTAAAGAAGTAATATATTATCTAAAGAAGTGTTTAAATTGTATTTGAATTTTTTTTGGATGGCTTAGCACCTAAAACAAGATTTCAATCCCCTTCACTCTCTGATAAGTAGAGAAGACCTGTGGTGGTTTGAGGGTGATGAGGATGGTGCTGGTTTTGCTTGGCTACTCTTTATCTGCTCAGTTTAACCCTGTGTGTTTCAGCATGGCTCAGCTCATGGGAGAATAGAGAATAGTTTATAAAACCATGTTTTAGTAGTAATGTCCCATGTGGAGAGAGGTTAAGGCAGCAGCTAGGCACATGAGCAGGGAAACAGGAGAGACTGAACTAATTTCACAGGTGCAATCCTGAGGGCAGTTCCAGACCTGGCATTAGAGATAGTGAGAGAAGGAAGGAAGGTTGAAAATAATTTAAAAAAATAAAATCCATGAAGCAATGGAGGATACTGTACACAGCTGGTAAAGGATTGAGCTGAGACTATCATCCTAGAAATGGGAATTCATGTCACTTTCAAACAGCTGCATTCATGTCCTCAGACTGGTCGTAATTCACAGAATATAACATGTGGATGGTGATAGGACAAGTTTCCGTGGGAGCTCTGGCTGTGATGCTGCAGCTCTGAGTTACAGCTGGGGATACAGCGTTTCCCTGGCCTCATGGAGCTGCTGGGTTGGCCCACGGTCCACACCTCTGTCCACCCACCAGCCCAGGTTTCATGCATGGGATCAGCTTCCAGCAAGTTCCTTTCCATCAATCCCTAGCCAGCACATTGAGGAAGATCTTAAAGAAGGAATATCTTAATTATAATTAATAACTTCCTCAGTTCAGAAGGAAAGTTAATCCCTTCTTTCCTCTCCAACCCCAGCATTCCTGACACAAATGAGGCTTGGGTAGTTTTCAACCTCCAGAATTATGTAATTGGTAAAAACCAAAAGCATTAAGGAATGAACCTTTTCCACTAATTGAAATTTTCTCCCCATCACTGAGCACATGCTACCATGCAAGGAGTGATCCATCCCACTGCCCCCTGCATTTGTGCAGACAGTGGAGCATCTCCTTGGATCATTTCACATAAAAAGATCTAAAAAAATCAGTTTTTCTCTTTCTTGAACTGATTCTTAGCATGGACCTCTCTAATGTGGGATAACATAGGCTGCTTTTGCAGGCTTCAGGGTGAGAGGTTTACATCTCCTGTTCTTCTCTTCCTATCACAGCTGTATAAGCAGAAATGCTGCAGTCTTGCTCCCATCCTGAGTAAGTTTTATGTCCAAAAGTAAAGAAAGCTTTAAGGTTTAATCTCTGTTGCGGTGTGTTATTTTATTGTTGTTTTCCCTTTTTTAAATGGTTCATTCCAATGTTGACCCCCTCCCCTCATTGTGGTATCAGTTGTCCAAGTTCCCTCCTTCTCCCTATCAACCTGCCCTTGTGCTATCCCATTTTCCCAGATGGTTCCCTATCAGTCTCCCAGATCCCCTCCCCTGGCAATGTCAATCCTCCCCAACCCCTCCCAATTTTCTAGAAGTTTCTATGTCAGTTATCTTTTCTTTGAGTCATGATTTGTTGTTACATGTTGCTCCCCACCTGTGTTCTCCCTCACTGGTTGATTATGTATTCATCCCTGCCTTGTGTTCTTCCCCCAGAGTACCTTGATCGGTGGATGTGTTGTACCCTCCCTCAGGACCTCCCCTGTATTTAAGTTGTTGCACCCCTTTGATTTTGCCTTTTGTTGGATCCTCTCCTTGCTGTCTGCTGCTTCTGGACCCTGCAATAAACCCTTCCCTTGGACCAACACAAGGACTCCCTCTCGTCCTTTGCCTCTCCCGGACATGGACGGTACCAGAAGGGCCTCGCAGCCCTGGCTGTATGTCCTGGGAACAGCCCGCTCTTGGCATCGGTACCTGCCCGCGGGAGCTGGCGGGGCGGGCCGGGCCGGAGGGACAGGTGGTGGATGCAGGCGGGCCGCGTCAAATCTCCATGGGAAAATAATCAGAAGATGCAAATCTAATTGAGAGCAATCATTTAGCTTTAAAAATCTCACATCTCTTGGGCATGTGGATTAATGCAGAAATTGCTTTATCAGTCTAATGGAAATGCCTTACGATGTCTAAAAAGGTTTGAATCAGTGGGCCTGTGGCAATCTAATAGGGCATCACAGAAATTTCTTTTAAGCTCTTACTGAGCTCTGTGGAGAAGCTGACCTACTTACTGAGATGAGGACTCTGGCCATCCCATCCGATTTTGACACGCAAGAATATAATCTTCTTTTCAGCTCTGCATTACTAGTCAAAACATGCCATTTTTTATCCACAAAACTGCTCTTTTAAAGCTGTCCCAAAGGTTAATAATTGTACCTCTGGGGATCTAAGGTTGAGGATGTGATTTTTCTGTCAGTATAGTAGAGTCTGCTTAAATCAATGGATACAGCTCTGCATTGGGATCAGCAGAGAATATTCCCAAGTGCATAATGAACAAAACCAGTCAATAGAAATCAATACAATTTTCAACTTTTGAAAGACAACTCTTTTGCCTTCATATGCTTTGTAGGCCTGTCACTCCTTCCTCTGCACAGTGAATTTAGATTTTTTACTTTACTTTTTATAAGATAGCAACACAAGGTAAAACCTTCATTATTTAACCATGGACAGTCCAGTGACAGCACGTCTCATTCTGAAAGAGTGACCACTGTGCTAAAACAGTGTGTGTAAGCTTCTGTGATGCTTGCCATTCTTTTATATCTGTGACAAACTGAATGAAGAGAAAGAGGGGTCGTCATTTTACAGGATACATGCACATTCAATGTTTTTCTCCTATATAATGAGTGGATAGTTAAATGACCCTGCCGGGGATTTTTCCCCATATAAGCTGATTTAAGCTCACCTGCGCAAGCTGAGACCTGACACCCCACAGTGCTCATCACATCTGATTCTTCCCAGGGTCTAGAGTGGATGTGTGGATGGAGGTTTCCCCATCACACGGATTATTGTGTTTGTCAAAGCCTCTCTTTACATGCCTCAGATTGTGTCTACCTGGAGTCGCATGTTTACCTGTACATGAAGACAAAACAAGTATTAATTTAATTTTCTTCCCCTTAGATTATTACTGATTTTTTGCATTTGTGACATCTCAGCATTGATTTTCTGTAGTTGTGCTGACTGTGCAAAGTGAAATGCTATGGGGTATCTGGTGGATGCCTGGGGATTCAGACGGGCTGGCAAAAGAGGGACATATAACAGGGACAGAGAGATCAAAGGCATTCCTGGCAAGCATAAACTATTAAGACTATTAATACTTAATTTCTAGGATTAACAGAAGGCTATTAAAGATGCTAAGTCACTCTCTGCCTGTGAGTGCATATTGTGATCTGGTATGAGAAATGTGCTTCTTGGTATCCATGGACTTAGGAAAACTGAGAGGAAATGGAAGAGAACTTCCTTGGGTATGTTATGAATATGGATATGTGCCACTGTCCTACCTCACAGGTCTCTGAACTGTTGTAGCCTAGAGCAGGAGGAAAGTGTTTCCCGTGTCTGTCACAATAGTGAGGAGCCAAAGCAAGGGTCATGTACATTATTGCATGACCTGGCTCATTGAACATTTCTATTCATACATCCTGCAAGGGTCTAAGGCCACAAACTAAATATATCCTACTGGTATGAGGGTTTTCAGCTTGTGACTGACCTTTTGGGTCCTGGGCTTCGTTGTGAAGGATTGTTTGTTGGTCCAGTGCTACTGGTGTTTTCAGTGCTGTGGCATGCAGGATGCTACAAAAATAATTCTGCACTGAAAAGAAATAAGAAAAAAAGAGAAGCAGAACAGTGAACCTTGCAGTAAAAAACAGCTGTCAGTCTTAACAATAGAATGTGTATGTACGCTGTGTTATTTATAAGAACTATCTGAAGTTTAGCATTTCTATTCTATAGAAGATAGCTATGTAAAACATCATTGAGAAATTAGAAATGGCAAATATATTTGAAGAAAAAACCCAAATGTTTCCACGCAATTAAAATTTTTTGCCAATGAAGTGAAAATACTTCATTTTGATGTATTAGTATTCCATATTTTTGTTTTACCTGGAATTCCAAGCTGTTGCTCTAGAGACACTTTAAGTGCTTTAAGTGGCCAGCTTGGAATTGGTAACTTCATAATAACTTGTGCCATAATTTAAAATTGAGATTCTAATTAATTGCTTTTGTCATTAGTATTTTCATTGGATCAGCAATTGGTTCTTGGTTTCTATGTGTGGTTGGTATCCAAAGTGTCCTTTATAATTGTTACTGAATCCTCTGATGGAAGACAGGGACACTCTGGTTTGGGGGTTTGTTCCTGTTTAGATGCTGAATATAACAAGTGAAGAGAGTAGAAGCAAAATTTCAAGACCTCTTTTTAAAATTTATTTTAACTTTCTTCTTTTCTGGTCTGAATTCGTTCTCACAGAATGTTATTAGAAGAGGGACTATGCTTATATGACACCTAACAAACGGTCACCTCTCTCAAAAACTTCCATAGGTTGCAGTTTATTCACTTCTTTTCTATCCAAATTAACAAAATATATTTCATCTCTCCCCCCCCCCAATAATACCTAAATAACCCCTTGAATTAATTGCTGTTGCTTTTTCTTTTGTTTTAATGGATAAAATTATAAAATATGAGGAGGATCCTGGTGATTTGAGTAAGAAGGGCCCTACTGAAATACTTTATGCTATGTTTGGTTTCAAGCCTTTGTAATAAAATGGAACAAGGCCTGGCTATGAACCTGAATTCAAGCAGACATTTCCGTTTCGAGGGACACAGGCTGTCCTGATGTGTGTTGTTAACCTTTAATACAAGTTTTTGCTTCAGTGGTAGACATTCAGCTTTGAGTGGAACATGAGGGAGATATGCTTCTTCTGGATGATGTCTGGTAGAGGCTGAATGTAATGCAGTCCAGGTTGGTCTCATTTGGGAAAAATTACCTGTGAGGAGGAGACTTCTGAGATGGTCCATGAGAATGGCAGGTGCTGGCGTAGCTGGAGAAAGTGCTGTAATAGTGTGGGGCCAAAAATCTTTACAAAATGCAACTTGCAGGGCAAGATTTTGGTCAGGATTCGACCTGTGTAACACAGTTAGGGCTCAGTGTATGCCAGAGAGGGTGGGAATTCAGTTGCATCTTGAATGAGCGGAATGCCAAGAATAATTGAGCTGGATTTTTGAATTCCAGGTTGAGATTTAAACGTTTTCATAAGGACTTGCCATGAAATTCCAGTGTTATCCTTAGAGCAAAGCTTCAGACTTGCACTACCATTTCAGAGACAAAATTTAGTATCTTCCTTTTTCTTGCATTGGAGTCAAGGATTTGTAAACTTCCCCTATGGTAAGAAGTCAAACACGTAAAAGTGTGTGCTTTCATTAATTTTTATGGATCTGTGAAAAACCAGTCACAGACGCAAATGTATTTACTCTTCTGCAGCAGCCCTGCATGATGGAGCCAGGCAGTTGATCATTAGCAGTCCATGGAGTGAATGTAAAGAGTTGCTAAGCAACACCCAGGAATGCATCCCTATCTTGGCACATAGCTATCCATCCCACTGCGTTTTTCATGTGTACCCAAGCAGTTCAAATTAGATTTTAGATTCCACCACTGTATCCAGGCAGTACCAGATGCCCACCCATGTGCAGGAGCAAGGCCCTACTTTCTGAAAGAACCAGTGCTTTAGAGAGGATGGTGGGTTGCAGCCCAAGTCCCCTGTGGTGTTACCCAGGTGTCCCCATGGTGCTCCTAAGGTGCAATTTTTCCACATCCTCCCTAAAATCCTTTCAGCAATGAATGTTGTTAAGTGGCTCATTGATTTTTGGTGTCCTCAGCTTGATGGTAGAACAAAAGGTGCACAAGTGGAGGGAACCCAATTCCATTTCACTAATAGGTTCAGAGGTTCCCAACATAATCATTTCGTAGTCTGTGACCTTTGGCTGAAAATTACTGACTAAATGCCAGTTTGTATCAGCTTCTGCAGATCTTTGCAAATGCATAAATCTTACTGTTTCATATGTTGTTTATTCCAAAGTCTATTGTAAGTTTCTATTTTTAAGGCTATTGAAATCAAACTTGATTAGCTAAAATTTAGACTACTGAAACAACTAAGAGAACATTTTATTACCAGTTACTACTATAGCACTGAGCTTTTAAGATTCAATTATTGTTTTACTTTGCAGCTGACAGCTCCTACCTCCTTCACCAATTCTGATTAAACTTCTCATTGGTCCCTTTTGGTTTTCCTTGCCTGCCCTGTACAGTTTCATAAATACTGGAAAGAAGAGCTTTCTTTCAGCAGGTAGACAGTAAGTGGAAGAAAACCCTTGGGAACTGATCAAGTTAAAACTGCAGAAATATAAGGGAATTATTAGTATTTTGAAATAATCAAAAGGAATAATAATGGAAGCATACACTGGCACATCAAAAATTTTTTAATTAATTCAGGCAAATAATGTAGGCTGGAAAGGACTTCTCTGAAAATCCTGAGCTTGATTTGCTACATGTTCTACCAGCTAAAAAGCTGATAGCATGTCTATGTCTGCACGACATACCCCTTGCACACCTGCCTGTTATTATCGATTTCTTTGGGCCTTCCTGACCTTCCTGAAGCTCTGTGCTGTGAAGGATAAACAGCTGAGTGTATTTTAAAAACTGAAAGAAAGGAAACTCATAATACAGTTTGTTCTGTGTTCTTCCTGGTTTGTCTGGGAATAATCAGGGTTAAAAAAACTTTCATCCTGGCTATTCTAATAACCACACATTTTCTGTAAATAAAGAACATAGGGATCAAGGTCCAGAGAGTATTGAAATCTGCTTGATGTCATCCTTTAACTCTGCCAGGATTCATGCTGGAATGCAGCAAGTTCAAGGAAAGGAACCATGACTGATGATAACCATCACAGAAAATTCTCCAGGAGGCAATTCATCATAAGGGGTGAGTTTCATCCCAGTGCTGAGTGTCACTGCAAGCCCAATTCATCATTTATGTCTTGAAACACTGTATTTGGAGAAGGCAAGTGGTGCATAGGTGTTTTGCTGGCTTGTTTCTCAGAATGAATTTTGACCTGCATCCTCAGATTTACTCTAAGGAAGCAGAGTAGGAAGTGAATGTATCCAGCCCTAAGAAAGGAGCTTCCAAGGTGACAGTTCACAGTGATGAACAGTGCAAACCACAAACAACTGAAGATTAATTAAAAAGAGAGAGTTAGCATTCTGCCCTATTTCATAATGATTACATTCTCCTTTAAATATATACGACATCTGCCTGCTGCAGTTCAGCCAGGCAACAAGACATCAATAAATATCTCCTTTGAAAAATATATCTTCTTCATAAATATTGCATTAAAGAAGATGATGCTGATGTCTGCTCAGCATTGGTTGGGTAGCCTGGCAAGACAATATTGAAATTATGTGCTGTGCTCTCTGCATGTGTTGCATCAATTAGGGCTCAGTCCATCTCCTGTTAAAGTCACTCCTTTTTATTACTGTTGTTGAAGCACCCTTTGCTTTTACCATCCCACTCTGTGTGATTTTCATCATGAAAGGAGCCCAAAACAGCCTTGTAGAAAAGAACACTTTCTTGCCAATTCTGTGAGTGTTATTTCTATCAATATCAAATGAATTAAAGCCTCAGTGATTAATATTCCAACCTATGTATTAGTTTCTCTTATCTATTTAAACGTGTGTTCTTGCTCTGTGTCTTCCTTTTGCTCAACAGGTCTCAATTAAAGATTAACAAATCAGCTGGAATCAAATAAGAACAACTGGGCCAAAGTGAAAATACGAACTTGTAAAAACCTTAATGCAAGCTTGGAAATATTATTTGGGGTTGGTTTTTTTTTTTTTTTTTTTTAGACAAGTTTAAAACAGCTCTTCATCTAATCTCTGTGATGCCCTGTATCACAGGGAGTAGAAGCTCATCATTGCTGAGAGAGGCTGCTCCTCTGTGTTCCTTCTAATGGAAATAATGGCATCAAGAGTGCTGTGGCTACCCAGATTTATACTAGAAAATACTTCCCTTTTTATTTCAGTGAAGTGGATCTCTGAATGTAAGAAGTGATTTGTTTTGATTTAACAATGTTGCCACAAATCCAAGCATATCTGTAGCACCTGTCAGTACCACACAGAAATGGGAAGAAGAACCACAAACATCAAGACAAGTGTGGGAAGGGGAGTAGAGATGAGGAGATCGTGAGAGAAGAGCTGTGGGTGTAGAGAGAAGTGTATCATATCAAGGGACTGCTAAATTATTGTTAGCATTAATTAATGAATGGGAAACACGAATGTTTGGTTCTGCTGAAGATTCTTAGCTTGACTCAGAAATTAATTTCAGTGATTACTATCTCTGAATACTCCCAAAGGATTTTGAAAACTGAAGAAACCCTCTTTGTATCTGTTGGAAAAATCCAAGGTAAAGGCCAGTGCTTCAAAACTGCCTGCCAAGTTATTTGGGATGTGAACCTAATTCACAATTTTTCCCATAGCCTTTCTCATGTTGCATAGATGTCTCATGTTGCACAGAAACAAGAGGTTTAACTTGTAATGAGCGTAAGAGTAGTTTTGATGAGACTGAGAGCTGTTCTCTCTGATCCATGCAAGACTTCGGTGGCTTCCCAAACCACAGTGTAGACATTGAACCTATGGATATCTCTGCCCTGCAGAATAGCCACTGACTTTATAATTGGGTGTGCAGATGTTTCCAGCTGGAGCCAGCACAGGTAGGAGATGGGCCAAATCTGTCTCTGGGTTTTACCCCAGCATGAAGAGCTGATCCATGCAAATGCTCCCATTTCATTTAGCTACCCTTTATTTGAAGAATCAGATCACTTGGCGGTTGACAGTGTTCCCCTCTCCAGCTATACAGATATAGTGCCTACAGTGAAGCTTCTCTTCCTCCTTTTTTGACTTGTTTTTTTTTTTATTTGACTGAAAGCAGCAAATGGATAATGTGTTGACAAGCAGTAGCTCAGCAGAGAACAAAAGTGGGAAAGAACAGCTTGAAAGAGGTAATCTATGTGAGAAGCAAATGCACATGGGAGTGAGAGATGAGCAGGTAATAAAGGGACTTTTGCCTTTAATCCATCTAGTTCCTCGTAAGTAAGCAGACATGAAATGAGAGAGAAGCTGTTTCTTACCCAGACAGAACAAACACCTGACAGCATCGGCTGCATCCATGCAGCACTGCTGGGTCTGCAATGGGTTTTCTCACTATCAAACCCATTCTCAGTTATCAACAACAGGAGATAGATGGAAGCATTGAGTTTTGGGGGTTTTCCCCTTTTTTAGCAGGTATATGCTACTATGAAAAATTTGCAATAAAACTTGAAGCAACAAAGCAGAGAAAATATATAGATGCTTGACATCTTGGTAAGGAAGTAATGGGAGTGATCATACCACCAAGTGTGATCTTACACACAATCTTTTTTATTTTCCTCATAATTGGTGGGTTTTGTTCCCTGAGATGAACCTTTGGGATTTAGAGACTGTATTCATCTACTGCTATCACCCATAACTTCCCTGCTATCTGCTCCTTTTCTTTCACCGTCCTTCCCTCTCCACTTCTCTTTCACCTTTATGGAAAGGGAGATAGAAATTGTATCTTACAGGGATTTCCACTTCAGTTGGTGCTGAGTTTGTGTCCTACTTAATCAGAAAGTGGTTCTAGTATGCTCATGAGAAGAAGCAGTGGGTCAGCACCAATCTCTTCACTCTTGTCACCAGTGACAGGAGTCCGGGAAATGGCTGGAGCTGAGTCAGAGGAGGTTCAAGTTGGATATCAGGAAAAAAGGTTCTTCATCCAGAGGTTGTTTGGCTATTGAAATAGGCTCCCTGGAGAAGTCGTCACAGCACCTAGCCCAACAGAGCTCAAGAAGTGTTTGGACAATGCTCTCAGGCACAGGATGGGGTTCTTACAGAGTCCTGCACGGCATCAGGAGTTGGACTCGATGATCCTGATGTGTCTCTTCTAACTCAGCATAGTCGGTGATTCTGTAATTCTATGCTTGCGGGCACAAGTAGAAATGAATATTAGTAGTCAAGCAAATCCAAAATCTCTGGGAGAAATACCAGCTGGAATATCAATATTTAAGGAAAAATTGATATTAGATGTCTCTATCCACTGTGGCCACCAATCTACAAGCCAAGTATTGAAGTGAGAATGTCTGGGTTTAGCCCTGTGTACCTCTGAGTTGTCGCTAAACCCAATTGTTTTTCTAACCCACCCCTGCCTTTTTAAAATCAGATCAGCTTCTCTTGATGCACTTTGTCACCCACTTTCGCTCCACACCTGTTTAATGTCTTGCAATTTTCTGAGCTAGTAAGTAAGAAAATTATTCTCAGGCATTGCTTTTTTCCTCCTCTATTTCATTTGGTTTCTAAAGAGACTAAATGTCCTGCTCTATATTTCCGATTTCCATTGGAAAGATCTCTTTCAAGCTACCCATACACATAAATAATAATGAACAGAGACTGAAAATATATATGGAAACTCTAAGATATGCATGAAAAAAAATGTAACTAAAGAGGTTTTTAAAAATACCCATAAAACATTATGTGATCTCGCTGTTGATTTAGAATTATGCCACCCCTTCTCCAAAGCCCACCAGGCAAACATGTACAATTCTAATAAATGCTCATGAAAATAGGTAATTGTTCATGGAGTTACCTATTCTGTGCCTGCTGCTTCCTTTCCACAGCATAAATATGGCAGGTAGGTGTGGTGAGTGCTCTCCTGTTGGCATTGAGCTGTTTTGAAAAAGATGTACACCAGGACTTTGCTGTTACTAAGATTCAGTATATAGTATATAGTAGCTTAGGACTCAGGTATGGATAAACAGTTTGTTATAGATAAATACAACATTTCCAAGCAGTTTCAGCCATCTTTCTGAAAAGCTGAGGAGCAATCCGAAGAGTGTCCAGGAATGAAGAAAGTTTCATCTCAGTTGGTGGCAGGGGGGAGCAGCTCTGGAGTGGTAAGCAGTTATCTGTACAAGATCAAGACTGGGATTTTCCTGTATTCAAAGGCACTGAAAACATGATGCAATTCTGTGGAGGCAGGTCTTGAAACTCTTCTGATCCCAGCAGAGGTGGACACCTGGGTTGTTTTCATCTGCACTTTCTTTTGGTCTTTCATTGTATTGCAGTCTTTCAATGTCTCAAGGGCCTACAGGAGAGGAGAAGAGGGACTTCAGACAAGGGCCTAGAGTGGCAGGACAAGGAGGAATGGCTTCAAATAGACAGAGGGCAGGATTAGATTAGATATTAGGAAGAAATCCTTCCCTGTTAGGGGGATGAGGCCCTGGCACAGGTTGCCCGAAGAAGCTGTGGCTGCCCCAATCCTGGAAGTGTCCAAGACCAGCTTGGATAGGGCTTGGAACAACTTGGGATAGTGGAAGGTGTCCCTGCTCATGGGAGGAGGTTGGAACAAGATGGTCTGTGAGGTCATCTATAGAATTATGGATTCATAGAGTCATCATAGAATCAATGATTCTATGGCCATCCCGTGAAGATTTCTGCTCCACAGGAGAGCTCAGGCTACAACCAGTACATACGTGACAGTTGTAAAACTCATTATCTTCCCCTGATTTTAAGGGTAGTTCAGACACATGAAAGTTTTCTGAAGGTTTAGGTATCTCTTTTCCATACACCAAATGGAAGTGTGGCCTAGGAGGTCAGAAGGATGAAGCCAACCATTTAGCTTCTCGCACTATGATTTTCTCACACTCACCCTATTTTGGAAAAAGCCTGTGGAGTTCCTTGTTCAGAGGACCCTTGCACAGCTTATATGCCCTTTAAACCTTTAAAATAGGGCATGAGTAGAACTCATATAGTTCATGGACATTGGCCCAAAGGGGAATGTCACACCAGTTGCATTCTAATATCTCTCTCTCTTCTTCTTGGCTGGGTCTTTAGATTTTTATTCTCCTTAATGGCATTGGTGAAAAACCAAGGAAATAATAAAAAACATCTACCTGGGTACAGAATCAGCAAAACCAGTAATGGATATAAGGCTTTTTTTCCCCCCCTCTAGACCTTGCGTGTAAAGGGAACACCAGTAGTTTCCCTAGGCCTGAGTCAAGCAGTGTGACCCAAGATCAGTTATCCCTTTATATTGCATGTGTTGTCTACTGGGAATTATTTCTTTAACCCAGATTGAAAAAAAATTTAGAAGTATATAATAAACAGATTTAATCTTTTAAAATGTTTGATAGGATGCTGGACTTAAGCCTTTAGTAATTTTCAGTGTCTTAAATCTTTTTGCTGCTGCCCAGGAAATCAAAGCTCTTGGCTATGTACAAAATTTGACAGGTGCTTCCAAGCCTGAGCACACAGGCAGCAGGTTTGTAAGTTACAGGCAACTTCCTGGTTAAGAACAAATCTTAAATTGATAGAGAGAGGTAAAATCAGCAAGTTTTGTCACAAGGATTTAACAAAAATCTTGAATTAAATCTGGAAATAATAAAAAAAAGTATTTATAAGCTTAAACAAGATCCTGTGAAATGGTGATAATTATTGTGTGGTTCCTACTAGATTGAGGGGTGGGTTTGTGCTGGCTTAGAAAGAGATACTAATCTTTATTTGAGCTACAACTTTGATAAAATGGGCTTAAAAGGTAAGCTATAAACAGGCTGTGTTCAGTCTCCAGTAGCAACGACAGTTTTATGCTATCACTGCCAAATGCAATATGTAGTCATGTGCTCAGTAACCCTCCAGAAATCGAGATGCATTTGAAATATAGGTGTAAGGTATTCTGTGGTTTTTGGGTTTGTTTTCTTTTTGGTTGGTTGGTTGGGGTTTTTTTGTTTGTTCTTTTTTTCCCCATAACAAGCAGAAAAGCACCTGGTAAATGCTGTGTCATGTACAGGACTTGGTAATTACTTGGTGGAGCAGCTGCAGGTGGATTTGTGTTTCTCTGTATTATATGACTTCGGGAAATGCAGAAATGTAGCCTCTAGTCCATGGGCTATGGGAGCAAAATCTAACTTAGCAGAACATGTATCCTCAGATTACTGTTGTACAGCCTTTTGCTTGTATCAAAGCAGCTGGTGTGCAGATAATAGTCACCGTCTTGGGTCTGAATGGGCTATTGAATTGGTGCAAGCTTGGAGTGAGCTTGGCTTTTCAGAAAGCCTAAGAGGGAAGGGAATAACAGAGTTGAATCTTCCTGCTGTCAGAGCACATGCACAAACCTGTGGGGAGGAAATAAATACGTTTTGATTCAGCTCCCTTAAAACTAAAACCTTCCTCTTTCTGGCTTTGAAATAGGTAAAGGCGGCAGGTACTCCTGCAAGACATTAGGAATTGTCAAGAGAACTGCTCTGAGATAAAACATGGACCTCTTTCAGAACCCAACATTGCAAATGAAGCAATTTGGATTCTATTCTTGACTCTGGCCCAAACATTCAATTATAGAAAACTTATTGGAAACCCAGTAAAATTTCCTTTATTTCACTTTTGTGATACACAAAATAGGAGTAAATGCGTAGGTTCTTTAATACGATGTTAAATATTACGTGACAACATTATTATAGTCAGTCACTGCTATATGTGAGGCATGTGAAAATCTTTAAATATATGGCTGTGTTTTTGCCAGGCACTAGGCAAATGTAGTAAAGCCTAAGCAAATGAAGAAATAAAGAAAGGGAAATAACTTTGTAAGTTGCTGTTGCTGGTACTTGGTTTCCATTATTATTTAGGTAATACAGCTCAGAGTTTTGATTTCTGGGAGTAAATATAGCCTAACTCTGCACTGCCTGATTTGTGCAGGTATTTTCAGGAAGCAAACAAGATTTGGAATACACCCTGATAAAAATGAAATTATAGTATCATAAATACTGGCAAGGCAGCCACCATATATACCTGCAGATACACAGAGCCTTGCAGATGGAAATACTGTTCAACCCTCCAGTGGCTGAATGACTTGTGGCCTGACAAGAGGTGTAATATTTTGCATATTGCAGTAACATCAGAAAATTACATTCCACAACTTTTCCTACAAGGAAAATATATTACATGCTTAAGTGAGTGAGAGGTTTTCCTTAGGGAAGGCCAGGTATGGGGTAGAAAATAAGTGCTGGAGTGTCTCCTGAACTTACCATTATGCCAAAAACTATGGTTTGGGCAGAGAAACTTATTTAGTGTCACAGCCAAAAAAATCCTGTTTAAGTTGGGTACGATTAAATACCATTTAAATGGGTAGAAAGAACTTGAATTGCAGGAGCCCAGAGAGTTCACTTGCTGACAGCTTTAGAGACGAACACTTTCTGACACTTTAGTTAGAGTCCAAAACATCGGCTTTGTTGGTATGATTACTTTGATGAATCCTTCTTTCAACCTTAAAGGTTAGACTTGATGGTCTTGGAGGTCTTTTCCAAACGTAATGACACTATAGTTCAAAAATTGCAACTTTTTCCCACAGCCTTTTGGCCATTTCATTCCCTTATGTCTTGGAGCAATACTGATGGTGAAGCCAGTGAGTTTGCCTTTTTCTCTCTCCCTTCTGAGTGCTATGAATGATGTTCTATTTATCCAATTTATCAAACAACAAGATTAAATGTCGCAGCAAATTTTTAATAGTAACAATTATAAATTAATACAATCAAAGTATTGAATACATATATTTTAGGATATGTAAAATTTGAGAGTAAGTAATTTAGTATAATTGAGGTTTGTATAAAGCATAAGCAAAACTGACTGGGGTATGAGGAGGGACTCGCCCTTCCTCACGTACCAAAGCATCAAGGCCAAAAATCCTATTTATATACTATATGCTAATGCATATTAATGGAGAATTTTCTGGAAAACTCCTAGTTTCTATTTCTAATATCTATGTCACTATGTTGTGTTGTGCATGCTCTACCAGTAGTCAGGGGTCTCTCATCCTTTTGAGGGTCTCATTTCCGATGAAGGCTCGTCATCTTTATCAATGACCAAGGTGTGACCTGCAGGTAGCACATGCCCACTATGTGACTGAGCAGATGTTTTCCATAACAAGACTTTAATTGAGTCCCATGCCTGGAATCATCTCATTTTGGCCCATTTCAAGGTTGAAACTTTCTTTTTCTAGATGCTGCTTGTCAAACCTACATCCTTCTACTACTCCCTCCTAACATCTGGAGGATTCCATCTGCTTTGTCTCATTTCCTTTTTTGCTTTGTAACAATTATTTTCTATTGATACGAGTACAATTTTGCTAGTATAGTTACAATTTAGTTAGCACGAATCACATTTATCACATGGGTAGCTATGTGTGATGAGCATAGGATCATAATTCCTGTAGCTGATTCCATGCCTCTTTCCTTTGCCCTCTATCACCTCACATCTACATTTCACTCTTTTTTGGAAATCTCATTTACAAAAATATGCTTTTCTTATGAAACATTATTTGCAGGCCTGCTATTAAAATTTCACTGCGTTTATATTTTTAACAGTGTGACCAAATTACTCATAATTCCATTATGCTCTATATATCACTGAGTTGGGAGAGTAATTCTGACATATGCTAATGCCCCTTGGTTTACACACATAAAATGCTATTCTGGTAACAAAGTAGTAAGTATATTTTATAATGGGATATATATCATTATAAATGGAACACTGGTTTTACAAAATACTTTAAGAGGAAGGTAAATTAGATCATGAAAAGTGCATAAGGCTATAAATAATGCAGTAGCCTAAAGAATTATTATAAAGAGATTTGGTTGTGGCCTGATCCCATGAAACTTGTAACTGTGGCCATTAAAATAAACCATATCAACTGCTCACAGACACAGAAGATTTATTACATCCCATGGAATAGTCACCTGAAACTTGAAAATTGCATACAGCATGAAAATAATGGTCTCCCTTAATTCTTGATGCAGATGTTTTTAATGAGTGATACTAAAAGGGAAAGGGTGGCAGTTTCAACTGAAGTTTTTTATGGTACTCTCTCTTGACATTCAAAACATTTTTCCCTGAAGAGATGCCTAGCATTTTTAGAGGGAAAAAGCTTTAATGTCTGATGTTGGTTCTGAAAGAGGCTTGGGGATGACAGAACTGAATACTTGACATAGAGAAATGTATTCAGAACCATCCTTGGATGTCATGAAAAAACCTTCAGTTTCCCTCCCATCTAAATCACACATCTATTCATCTTTGTCTTACTTGTTCTTCTCCTTCATAATTTACTTTCTGTTTCTTTACATCACCATGTTTGTGTTTATGCCTTCAAGCTTATGCAGCCAAATCTTTCCCTCAGAAGGATTTCCTTTGGAGTCCAATCATGCACCTCCCTGAAAACTTCTTGGTTAGGTGTCACATCACAGCAGTGGGACAGGAATAGTCTTTAAATTGAATTCTTGGAGAATCAGCAGCACTTTCATGCCCTTCTCGCTGCTGAAATGAGGCAGAAGGTCAATGTCCCAACCCCAGTGAGACATCTGGGTCTCCAGTAACTGGGCTGGGATCATGCAGGAGGTACTGGTGGACTCATCACACAGCAAGTCTGTACTATAACAAACTTGCTTAATATGTTGATGAGAGATTGTAGTTCATTATTAGCTTCCATTAGGTATTGATTTGCTGCTTCAAAGGAACATAATGCTCAAGTCCATGGGATGTCTCTGGCTGATCCTAGCCCAGCTATAAGGGTTGGTGGCTTCACTGAACTTGGCGATTTTATGCAGAAAAAAAATCTGATCCGATTGTTTGGGAACTAAAAAGCTTTCATAATAGAAAACAACAAACAGCAAACTGAACAATTTGTACTGAACAAGCTGGGGAAGATGGTACAGGGAGCCTAGTTCCATGCACAAGGGCAATGGCCAAAAGCAAGCATTAGGGCATGGCAGGGGTATTTATAAACTTGGAGAAGGGGAGGAATTAGGGTGGAGTTTAGGGAGGGGATCCAATAGGGAAGGATGATTAGGAAGATTAAAATTATTGCAGCAAAAAGGAACCAATGACAACAAGGGAAGCAGAGAACTTTCTGGCAATGATTAACATACCGGAACTGGAGGATTCTGGGGGTGATTTTTTACTCACCCCTACTGAAGGGTTTTCCCACAGCCTTAAGCCATGATCCTCTGTACATTTGATTGGTGCTAACCCCAACATCCATGTTAGTGCTTTGGCACCTGAGCTGAAATTTAGAGTCACTTCTCTAGATAGCACAGTGCAGAAGCACTGCTTAGGAAAAAAGCTGGGGAAAGGATAAAATTAAGTCTCTTTGAAAGAAATGAAATTAGATAATGATTAGGCAGTAAGCAGGTCATTAATTTCTTGGCTATTTTAGGGAAGGAGAAGGCCTGCAGAAATGTGTGAAGGAGTTGCACTTAGCAGTCCAGATCTCTCAGAGATTCTTAAATTCACTTGTCCCTATCCCCAACCTGGGATCAGCAGTCACTTTCTTTCTGGGTGGTTCAAGCTTGCCTTGTGTCTCTGTGTGTCTCACAAGTTGAATCATTAAGACCCTGTAAGTTTCCATTAGTCACTAAAAATTGCCACTTTTGTAATTCCACTATGTGGATTTTTTGTCAATATACAGAGGCTTTAATGTTGTTTCTGGATCATCATCCCAGCAGTAGATAACATTATTATTTTTAAAGATGTGTGTAATTTTAGTATAGCTGAATTAGTGCAGAAATGGATCACAAATGAGCAGGTTTTGGAAGGCAGAGATCCAGCAGCCTGTTGGGCTTGTCAGGGGCATGTTCTCATAGGCATCCAGAGAGGGTCAACAATTTGGACATCCTGTTGAGAAACCAAGTATGTCCAAGGACTCTGAGCATCCCAAATTACAGTAACTCCAGAATGTGTCTGCAGACCCTGTCCTTAGGCAGGCTAATTCTCACATACATGAGATGTGTTGGGTACCATTATGTGAGCTGCGGACTATAAATGTTGGGGGTTGAATTGTTCCCTTTTCTTTCTGTGGAATTTTTCCCATTGTTATGCTAAGTATTTGTGCTACATCTCAGTAGTAATAGTTTTCTCTCGCA
>VXBI01003748.1:610122-622380 GCA_013397375.1 Toxostoma redivivum
ATAAATATAAATATAAATTAAATATAAATATTACTTCTGATGATAGCTACTCACCATGCTTCTGTGCCGTTTTAAACTCAATAGCATGAATGCTCTGTCATTGCAAGGAGTGAAGCACTTCTGTTAATTTCAATTACTATATTTAACTTTCTGTATAAATTTTTTCTCCTAACCAAAGTACATGTAGTAAAATCTCATAATTTCAACTATTTTTTTTGTAGTGCTACAAAAAGGAATGAGGGAAAATCTTGCTTTATGGGGCCGCTACACTTATTCTATGGGGAGAATGATGAAAAATTAATGCTACTGCCTATCTGCTGCTGTTCTTGGTGCATTAGTATTGACAAGAAATCAATGTGCTTGTAAAAAAAACATGTTTTCTGCATGTTACATACCCAGTGACAGTCTGCACAAAATTTCATTTGAATGCATTTGGTTGTTTGTGCTATGTGCCATCATTGTCAGCTCCAGGGATCTTATCATTAGTCTCCTGATTGGGTTTGCAGTTTATTTTTGTTTTGATTTTTTGTTTATGATTTTTTTTTAAATTCTGACAATGCTGCTATGAGGCTTTTGTTAGGTTAGTCTAGTTTGATGCTAGTTGACAATAATTACACTGGTAATTAAGCATAGTTTTGTAGGATGGCTGTAATTTCTCTGTAATTACAGCTGGAATTACAGAAATATTTCTCTATTTTTAAAGAGAAGTAAAATTTTAACCTTCATAGTGCCAGGGAAAAGAGCTTGGAAATGTTATTTTCAGAAGATTAACAGCTAGAGGGCTAAAATGAAGCCTTCTATTAAAGCCTAATCTTGTGATACTAAATCCTTTATATATTTCGGCGATCGGACCTGTGATGTTTGTGTGTCTGGGGCTGGCAGTAACAATTACATTATAGTAACCCATTAAGCCACTGACCTTTGGGCACTGACTTTAATCTCTTAAGGGTAAATGGATTTATTCAGACTGAGTTTGAGATGAGTATGATCATTTGCTTTCTCATTTTTCACAGCTTGGTACTAACACAAATATTTTCTAGTAATTTCTGTGAATTTTGCCTCATGCTGATGGTATACTGTGGGTCCTGCAATCTTTTCTCTAACATCCTGTCTTGGTTTGAAAGACAGGTGTCCGCCAAGAAAGGCAGAATCCTCTTTTTAAAGTGGATAATGTTAATTCCCTACCTCCAAATTATTATAATTTTGAAATTAAGGGACCCTCAGGCAAAGATATGGGAATAACAGTTCCTTACTAGGAAAATTAAAATAGAAACATAGTATTACAGAGAACAAACCCAAAAACAATGACAGAGTCAGAATACAACCTGACACCCCGTCAGTCAGGGTGTTGGTAGCAGTCCAATTAAATGGTGGCTGCAGTCCTGCTGGATGACAGATGTGGTTCAGTTGAAGCAGTGGTCCTGTAGAAGGGTGCAGTTTTCCTCTGAAGGTCCAGTGATGATGTGGAAAAGTCTGGCTTTCCTCTGGAATCCAATGGAAAAAGGCTGCCTTGGTGTTCCAAATCTCAGTTTTTATCTAGGTAGGAAAGGCTTGGCTCCTCCCCATGAATGGAGCATCTCCCAAGGGGATGATGGAATTTTATCAGTCATGCAGTGGGACTCAATGGCCCATTAACAGAAGATATCTTCCTGGAGGAAGGATGGGTTGTGGAAAAGATAAAGATGACTGCCCCACCTGGTTTTAACAGATGGCCCATTAGCAGAGAATATCTCCCACAGAGATAAGGATCACTGCCCCACCTAGTTTCAACAGATGGTGATAGAATACATACTTTTGGTCACATCCTGTATTGCAACCTAAGACACATCCCTTTGATGTTTGGTAATGACACCATGCAGCAACTTGAGTCTGTATTTCAGACTTAGTGAGTGTGTAAGGCTTTATAAAATCAGGGAGTTTTGTCCTCATAATTTGCCAGCTCTGGTGTACAATGTCAGGTGGGTGGGGAGAAGGAAGTGTTTTTGCATAGCTCTGGTCATGATACAACCTTTGTTTTTAGGTCTGTAGAGTGTCTAAAGTCTGTAAAGTCTAAAGCCTGTGGAAGCTGCTGGATAACCATAAATGTTGTGTGACTCAACAAAAGAGGTGAAGACTTTCAGTGTTTTTTTATTTTTGTGAATTGTATGAAAATGTCTGAACAAAATAAGGAAGAAATCCTATTTAATTTTTCAAAATTTTCAATTTTTTATTAATATACTTTTAGTGCCTAGCATACATATTAATATATTTTCTGTGCCTTATAATCCAGAGATTTTTTTCTGGAAATTTTTGAGCTTTACCCTTAGGTAGACTTAACTGTTTGCTTCAGCCAGTGAGTCCTCATGTGTTTTCTGAATGGTTATTGGTATTAATCCATTCTGAGGTGGAAAACGTGTTTCTTTTGTGGGTAATCTGTTTTAGCCAATCCACATGACTAGAAAATGAGCTCAAAATGCCTCAGAGGAAACAATTTTTCCTAATGTATATATTGGGTGTCATGTATTTCTCTTTTACTTTGTGGAAATTTCCTATCCAGTCTTATACGTGGCAATGCCATAAGTAGAAAAGTGCTTATAAATGTGCCATTAAGCAGAAGAGAAGCCTCCAGCTAATCTTAGTGGGAATTTAATTAATTATGAGCCGCACAAATTCTATGTGCATTTAGTCATTCTTCCTCCATAGCAATTATGTGTGTTATGAGCTTTTATTCCTGCATTCTGCATATGGATAGACAAATATCTTCTTAATTTAACATTAATTACTTATGTATGAGCCCTTAGTATATTCTTACATATAAATCAGCTAATTAGAGCTATAGACAGAGTCCAGATGTTCCTTGCTCCCCTTCCCTCAGAACTACCCTTTGCTCATGTGTCCCTCCCTTCCAGTGATAGGAAGGTTGAAGCTGGTCCAGCCTCCAGCTTCCCATTCCCATCACCATCAGGTAATGCGCCAGCATGGAGCACCATCACCATCAGGTTTTCAGGAGCCTGCCTTTCCTTCATCCCTGTCTCTGCCTTGCCATGTCCTCTGAATACCTTGATACTCATGTCTTTGAAGCTGTTGCAATCTGGGGATGTGTGATCTGGATGTGTAGGACCAGACTGTGCATTCATGGGGGTTTTTATGATTTTCCCTTCCTCTACATGGTGAATATACCTTTATTTAGAAGTCTAGGGGAACATACGTGACAGCAGGGTTAACCAGTCACCAAGCAAGCTCAGCCTGTCCAACCAGCAAGAACATATAGCTCCTGAGACTCTACACTAACTTCAAATCTAACCCTAACCTAGAAATTCCTGTAGAACAAACCATGAAGTCCCTAATTTTCTTAATACAACCAGACACTGACAAAGCTTTAGGAGTTGGATAAGCAGCCTGGGACAAAGAAGTCTGCAACACATCTTTATAAACTTACCTGTCTGGCAATTCAAAGGGAGTCACAGTTGCTCTTTCAAGCACTGGAGCTGAGGATATGACAAGAGCCACTCCTGACACTTGTCAAATGCAATTTTCTATAACTGATCATCCAGTATCCATGGAGTAGGTCACATATCTGTAGGGAAAATGAATTATCTGGCGTCTGAGCTCTGAGGGAGGCAGCAGCTCAACCATGAGATCAAAATTGCTTTCCAGCCACCTTAAAAAAATCATGTAGGAAAAGGTCCAAACTAAAATAGCAGAGCAGACAGGTAATCTGGCACATCTGGAGGAGAAAAGAAGCCACTGTCCATAATTTACCAACAGTCTTGACTCACTGGTGAGGTTCCAGATGACTAAAAGCTGGCCAGCGTGACACCCATTCACAAAAATGGTGGGAAGGAGGATCCTAGATCAGTCAGCTTAACCTCAGTACCTGGTAATGTAATGGAAAAGTTTATACTGAGTGTCATCACACAGAACTTACAGGATGGCCAGGGTATCAGACCCAGCCAGCATGGGTTTAGGAGGGGTAGGTCTTGTTGACCAACCTGATCTCCTTCTATGACCAAGTGACCCACCTAGTAGATGTGGGAAAGGCTATGGATATTGTGTACCTGGACTTCAGCAAGGCCTTTGACACTGTCTGCCACAGCATCCTCCTGGAAAAGCTGTCAGCCCATGGCTTGGACAGGAGCACTCTTTGCTAAGGCTGGCTGGATGGCTGGGCCCAAAGAGTGGTGGTGAACAGTGCTGTATCCAGCTGGTGGCCAGTCACCAGTGGTGTCCCTCAGGGGTCTGTGCTGGGGCCAGTTCTGTTCAATGTATTTATTGATGACATGGATGAGGGTATTGAGTCTTTCATTAGTAAATTTGCAGATGACACTAAGCTGGGAGCGTGTGCCAATCTGTTGGAAGGTAGGAGGGCTCTGCAGAGGGACCTGGAACAGTTGGATGGATGGGCAGAGTCCAACAATATGAAGTTGACTAAGTCCAAGTGCCAGGTCCTGCATTTTGGCTACAATAACCCCCTGCAACGTTACAGGCTGGGGATGGTGTGGCTGGACAGTGCCCAGGCAGAAAGGGACCTGAGGGTACTGGTCAACAGCCGACAAAACATGAGCCAGCAGTGTGCCCTGGTGGCCAAGAAGGCCAATGGCCCTGGCCTGTGTCAGGCATAGTGTGGCCAGCAGGAGCAGGGAGGTCATTCTTCCCCTGTACTCAGCACTGGTGAGGCCACACCTTGAGTGCTGTGTCCAGTTCTGGCCCCTCAGTTTGGGAAGGACATTGAGATGCTTGAGCACGTCCAGAGGAGGCAACGAGGCTGGTGAGGGACTTGGAACACAAACCCAGTGAGGAACAACTGAGGGAGCAGGGGTTGTTTAGCCTGGGAAAAAGGAGAGTCAGAGGTGACCTTATAACTCCCTACAACTTTCTGAAAGGTGGTTGTAGTCAGGTGGGGCTAGTCTCTTTCTCCAGGCAGCAACTTACAGAAAGGAAGACACAATCTTAAGCTATGCCAAGAGAAATATAGGTTGGATATTAGGAAAAAGTTTTTCACAGAAAGAGTGATAAAGTACTGGTCTGCCCGGGGAGGTGGTGGAGTCACCATCCCTGGATGTGTTTAAAAAAAGACTGGATATGGCACTCGGTGCCGTGGTCTAATTGAGGTGTTAGGGCATGAGTTGGACTCGATGATCTTGAAAGTCTCATCCAACCTAGTCATTCTGTGAATTCTGTAAATTCTGTATCCTGGAAGATGTAACTTAACCTGCCTTGATGTCCTCTACAAGGGAAGGGGAGCAGCATAGATTGCAAATGGTGGACATGTGAAGGTTACCTACATCTACAAGAGTTTGGCAGCTCTTGACTTGCCATTGCCAGGGCCAGAGTTTGACAGCCCAGGGAATAAAAACAAGAGACTGATAGAAGGATGAGTGGAGCCTTTGCAGCTGTGGTGAGGTGACAGTGTCTCTGCAGGTGTACTCAAGTGTCTGTTGGGCTCTTGCTGATGTGATTGTGGCACTGAATGAACATGTTGCACACTTTTTATGGCAAGCACCCATGAGTGTTTTAGAGACACAAGCAGCCCGGGTCTTTCTGACCCACATTCCCTAGACAAGAGCCAGCTCCAGACTGTCAGATATCTTTAGGGAGCTTCATAAATGAAGTTTTTGATGTTTCATTTGCATATACATGAACCGAACATGAGGAAAACTTTCTGTGAATTTGAAATCTTTAGCAAACTTCTCAGCTTTGGCCCTCATGTTGGTGTCTGCCTCAATCTGAGCAATCAAAATGTTTCTGCTAAAGAAAATCAGACTTCTATGTGAGATGGGGCTGCTCTTGGGCACCTTCCAGTCCAGTAATGTCATGTAGGAGCTTTCAAAAGCAACTTGTTAGAAAGGATTTGGGACAGGACATTGCTTCTGTCCTGTATTTTCCAGAAGACTGTTGTTTATGCTTTCCCCTATTTATAACTATTTCTAAAATCTTAAAGACTACTCTGAAAAGAAAATCATTGAGGAAAGGGGTAATTGAAATTTCCCACAGGGAAAGCTTTAAAGTGGCAACAACTGAATGGTTGGCCAACACTGCTAAGAGGCTTCCCATCCCACTGTCAAAGCTAGTTAACTAAAAGGCTTTCTCTCATTGTGGACTGTCAGGCTGAATTTGTCATGTAGCTTGAGAGTGAATCAATGAACTGATGAGTAGTGGTTGAGAGGAGTAGTTTAGGAATTAGCACTGGTATGATTTCTGTGGCTTGCTTTGTTTTTGAATGTATGTAATGATCAGGCCAAGTATAAATAAGAATAATTCCTGTAATTTGAATTCCTGGATTAGTCCTAGGAAAGCTTTTGGCAGTAGAGAAAACATCAGAGGAGAAAGTGTTGATCAACTACCCTTCCTTCCTGTATTCCTTTCACTTCTTTGTTATAATATTATTGATGAAGTGACCAAAATGGTATCTGGGCATATCTGAGAAATCAATGAAAAAGGAAATCTTAAATAAAAAAGAACATCAATTGTCCTGAAGTGTATATTCAAATGTGACCTGTTTTTATTATACTGTGTATATACTGTGAAAATACCTGACTGTGAAGAGATATATTTTGCTTTATTTCTTTCAACTGGATTTTTGTAGAAGCTAATTTCTTAAGAGGCTGTTAATTTTAGTTTTTCCAGCAAAGGTTCTAAATCCAAGTCCCTTTATTAGAACTCTCTGAACTTGTGAGTCCCCCAAGGACTTCAAAGAGCTTCCTAATTGCTAACAGTTTAAGTAGCTTTATTTAGATTTCCTTTCTGTCTGTCCTTCCTAAGCTTTGTTCTCCTTTTTTTGCCTCTTTTAGACCATTGTACATTATCTTTTACTTTATGAAACAAACTTCTTTCTACTGAATATTTCAGTATGAATGGACATAGCTCTCCATTAATGGACAAGTTGACCCCTGCCACATGCAATCTCCTTTTGATTGCTGTCTAGGCTTTTTTGTTCTCACATCTGTCTCCTCTGCCCATGTATGGCTGATAGCATAGCCCATCTTTTCCCACCCTGCACTTCAGCTGCTATTTCCACACTTTCTGGTTCTTAGTTCTGAGCTCAGGTCATAAGGATTTACACAAACCACAAAGGGGAATTTTCATATAAAACACAACAAACTTTAGAAGATCTGCTGTTGACTCCCACTGCTGTTGGAATTTCATTGGGGAAGTCTCAGAACCCACACGGAAATGTTTCTTTTCCATATTTATTATTGATGTTCAGATATGCACAGCAGCACACTTGTAAATCCCTGCTTAGGCAGCACTGCTCAAAGAGTGTATTCTTCACATGAGAGACTTTGATGAATTGTACTGCTTTGATCAAACCTTCATGTTTTAGGAGGCACCAAGGAATACAAAACAAGTCCTGGCTGATGGAAAGGAACTGTCCAAGGATGGCTGAAAGGCTGTGGTTTTAAGCATACAGGAACTGCAGCCTTTACTTGTTCAAAACAGACTCTGCATGTGGGTAGGAGCCGTCTTAGCCTGGTGACTCCACTAAAAGGAAGTATATTGCATTTTACAAAGTAGCAAATACACATCACAGGACATTCTGATTCTGGCCCTGTGCAAGAATGGCATACAAACCTATCATCACTTCTGTAGAGATTCAGAGAGTTAAGACACTTCAAGTCTTGAGGGGCAAGAACAAGGGAGGAGAAACACTCTTCTAAGATCATGGTAAGATGTGCCTCCTTTCCCATAGGCCTTTGCAGGCACATGTTAATCAGTTAAGTTCTGTTGGTTATTACAGTTGATGTCATCCCTGTTCACCCTGGTTCAGACCCTGTTTACCATATATATACTTTCCCTAGAATGTTCTTCCCTCTCCTGATCCCCATTGGCTCTGTTTTGCCACATTGCTCCACCCCTGCTACCTCATTGGTTTTCCCAGTTGGCTGCCCCTCCTCTGCACCTCTTCCATCTATTCCCATTGACCCTTGACCCTTAGATCCACCCCTTCCTTGTATTTAATCCTGTGCCCTCAACCCCATCTTGTCTTTGTTCCTTGACCCTCTTCAAGGCAATAGGCTATTTTTGGAGCTCCTTACAAAGACTCATCCTTTGCCTTTGTTTGTCAGCAATTCAGTAAGTGTGCTCTGGGCTTTGAGAGTGCTGGTCACTCACAGAGACCTGTTGAAATGCACCGCTTCACGTTTCTCCTTTGCCTACTCTTCCCGACAGACAAAACAAAGCACACAAGAAATTTGTCCAGAGTCACTCAGCGGCAGGAGCCAGAGTGTGAGGGCTGTGTTCTGTTCACCAGTCTGACTCTCTATAGGGAAATGACAGCAAAGTTTAGCAGCACTGTAATTTATGCTGTCCTGCTACATGTTCTACATTACAGTGAGGCTGACCAAGTTTAATTTTTCTGTATATGATAAACATGCTGCTCATTTTTCCATTATCAAGGAAGTCTATAATTCATCTCCCTCATTTATGTCTCATACTGAAGCATTTGATTTCCATGACTGTGACTTATCAGAATCCAATCCTTGAAGGTATAATTGGAGGTAGTAGCCTAAAATTTCACAGGTGAATGATTCCTTCAGTTGTCCAGTTTGTGACACCTTTGAGGGCCTTGCTTTCCCTTGCAGAGGAAAGTGTTCAGCATTTTCTGAAGACCATGACCTTCTAAAAATCTGTTTTGTTTGTACTCTTACTTGTTTAAAGACTGCTATTATGCATCCTCAGTTTAGTTATCCCACTCAGCCTCCAAAAAATTAATGAATATATAGCAGAAAAATGAATACACTTTGTGCTACCTTTTTTTTTTTAATGGGTTGCTTCCTGTAAAATGTATTTTGAAATAAGGTTTTGCAAAACTACCCAAATTACTCTGGAGCATAAGCTTGGGATCCAAACTTTTTCACTGGGATTTGTTTAAAAGTCCTGGTTTTGTTGCCTGGCAATCACTATCTACAACAGTCAGCACAAAACGATCAGTCTGGTACTTTGAAGGCATTAAGGCAATTAACTTCTCCTTTTGCTCTCAAAAGCAATCAGACACTATTAATGAAATCCCATCTCTATCTTAAAAACTCTCCTCTTGCATGAAGACATGTTATTTGGTGCAAATATTTCTCCCAATTCTACTGTATATATAGTGCAATGCCTACCTGAGGTGATCTCTGCATGAATCCAGCTTCTCCAGGACATTCGACACAGCACCAACCACTAAATAAGTGGTTATTCTGGATATCGTTGTTACAAATGCGATTTACTCTGACTGCAGCCCAAATGATGCCTGCAGAACTTGATGACCGGCTGAAATAGAGTGAACCTTTTTCTTTTGTCTGTCATTTGTTACTGAAGCTGTTCTTGGTCTGCCTTACACAAAATTGGAATTTGGTCTAGAGAAGGAGAAGGCCAGGATAATTTCTACCAAGCAGACATTGTAACAGGCTTGTTTAATCTTCTCATCTTGTGTGAGTTGTGTAAGTTGTGAGTCTTAGGGGTTCTCTAAAAGAACTCTGTGAGGTTGTGGGGTTTCCCCTTTCTCTCTGGTCTCTCTGGCTAGCTCCAGACCAGGGCAGAATGTGGAAACCACATGGACAAAGGTGAAAGACGGTTTTCTCCAGTGGGAACGTCCCACTCTTTATTGTAGATCTTCTTCCAGGTGGGAGGCGGGGAGGAAAAGAGACCGAGCAGCAAATGGCAGACAAAAAGCAACAGGGGAGGGGAGGAACCGAGCTTCAACCAATAGGATACTACCAAAGGGGAGGAGCCAAGGAAGGACTCTACCAAGCCACAGACCTGGGGGGGGGAGAAAGGAATAAACCATTCACTACAAATATAAAACAATTTCTTAGTGCATTACAACATCTCCCCCATTTTTGTTAAATAAAGTTAAAAGAAAGGCATCGGACTTATTCTGATTCAGAATATGGATTTGCCCACCACTTACAATTTGCGGGCAAGTTAGACTGCTTTTGGTCTGTCAACTCTATATGGTTGACTTCTGAGGTAGTAGGGTTAAACTGTTAATTCCTTTGAAAATTAAGCAGCGTAGACTTCCAAACGCCAACTTTATAAGAAAATGAACAAAAAAAAAAGACAAAATTGTTTTAACTATTGAAGTCCACCATCCCATGAGTCCCCAGCCTTTGAACAGTCCATTGAACCAGTCTTCGGATTCTTGTTTTACTTGTCCAATTAAGCTTTTCATTTCTCCTAGGGCACGCACTGGGGACAGCAGTGAGGCCACATACCACTGGCAGATGGAAGGACTGCATTTCATGCCTTGCAGTACTACTCTCCAGTGGTAGTGCTTCAGTGGGGCTTCTTGACTGATGGTAGGAACCGAGAAGGGAAACCATGGGGCATCTTCTGGGTGTAGGGGAATTTGGAAAAAACAGTCCTTGATGTCCAGGACAGCCAATTGCCAATTTCAGGGAAGCATCGCTGGGGAAGGCATGCCAGGTTGGAGTGACCCCATGTCCTCAAATACTTTGTTTATTTCCCAAAGGTCAGGAGGAGCCGCCACTTATCCTTCCCTGGCTTCTCAATCACGAAGACCGGGAAATTCCAAGGGCTGGTTGTCTGTTCTTTGTGGCCTTTGGCCAAGTGCTCCTTCATAAGCTCCTCGAGCACTTTTAGCTTTTCCTCACTTAGTGGCTATTCAGCTACCCAAAGTGGTGTTGTCATCCAGCCATGTTAACTTATGAGTAGGGGGCTCCACAGTGGTCGCCTCTAAAAATCCTGGGGAGTCTTAGGGATAACTAATTTGACCCCCCACTGAAACATGGTGTCTCACCCCCACAGGGGGCACTTGTAGTTGGTGACACATGGACAAACACTGGCCAATTTCGCGTCCAGCCCCTCAATTTGTACGATGCCTTTTGAGATTCTTGCTAATCTGAGCCCTCCTACTCCTTGGATTTTTCCAGCCACAGGTTGCAGCTCTCAGTGTGGTGGCCACATCCTCTCTGGTATGATTGTCACATACAGCCCCGTGTCAAGCGACCCTTCCATGTGGAGATGATCTGTTCTATGGGTTAGGTTGCATGTCATAGAGGGTTTGTCCTTGCCAACCACTTCTGCCCAGTAGATGTCAGATGCTCTGTCAACTACTGGGACCTCCACTGGAATTGGAATGGCCTGGGCAAGGATTTGCCCCTTGGCCAAATAGAAGGGTGGCTGAGGGCAGAGTGCCAGGAGAATGAGGTGAGTTATGTCTCTCTTGATGGTCATGGGAGCCACCTCTATCTCCAGGGGTGTGTGTGCTGTGTCCCCGTAACAAAATACTCACTGTCCAGTCCCACATTTTTTATCGTTCTGTCCTGTGAGTTATCCAGCAGGTCCACTCCAATGATTGTCCAACTGGTAGACCTGAAAAAAAAGCTTTGGTAGTCACGAGCCTGAAACACCCATGAGCCTGCCGAACTTCATTACAACAGTTTTCATTTTTATTTTTCTGCTTATCCATATCCCGCTTCCCCTCCTCCCCCTTTTCTCTTAAGAGAGAGGCTTTCCCCACTGTGGAGCCTGATGCATTTATATCATGGTGCAGGGCAGGTCCACACTCTTGTCCTAGTATTTTTGCTTGTTGGTTGTCCCTTCTTTTTAATTTTTCTTTTTCTGCTGTTGGCTTTGAGGACAGTCTCTGGCAAAGTGTCCTGGCTTCTTGCACTGGAAGCAGATCACATGTGGAAGCTGTTCAGGTGACGTCTGTTGCCTCTTTACTTCTCATCTTACAGCTGCTGCAGTTTTTGGGTTTGTCAGTCCTACCTTTTTCTCTGCTGCACTGAACAGCTCTGCTTTCTTGGCACATGCTTCTATCATCTCTGGTAGTGTAGGTGGAGGATCGATAGGCAGCCCCCAGATAACCCTGCAGCAGGCTTTTTTGGCATTCTTCTGAACCATCTCCTTAATTAGTTCTGCCTGCGCCCCTGGGTCTTCCACTTGTGTCTCCACTTGTGTACAAAGGCAGTCGACAAACTGCAAAAAACTCTCTGAGGCAAACTGTTTAATATTAATGTAACTACCAATAGTTTCAACTATTGGTAATTGGTTAAAAACCTTTTCTGCAGCTTCTCAGATTTTATCCAGAATGAATTTGTGTAACACCCATGCTTGGTCTTCAGGGTTAGCCCACTCCCCCTCGCCTCACAGATGTTCATAGGTGATCTCATTTCCATCTGCATCTGTTGCACCCTGGGTGCTTTGCTTAAGTTTCCCCAG
This sequence comes from Toxostoma redivivum, assembly GCA_013397375.1. Lineage (NCBI taxonomy): Eukaryota > Metazoa > Chordata > Aves > Passeriformes > Mimidae > Toxostoma > Toxostoma redivivum. The sequence continues at coordinate 622,270 of VXBI01003748.1, forward strand.
GAGTCCCTTCATAGATTTCTTCCAGGTGCTTTCCCACAGATCAAACTCTGAGGGTGTTAGGAGACACCGGAAGAGATCTCGGAGATTGGCTGGGACTAATTTGTGGGATGT
>VXBI01003751.1:0-20241 GCA_013397375.1 Toxostoma redivivum
TCAATCATGCAGTGGGACTCAATTAATAGAAGTGGGCCCATTAATAGAAGATATCTCCCTGGAGGAAGGATGGGTTGTGGAAAAGATAAAGAACATTACCCCATCTGGTTTTAACAGATGACGCATTAACAGAAGATATCCCCCCCCAGAGATGAAAATCACTGCCCCACCTGGTTTCAACAGATGGTGATAGAATACATACTTTTGTTTACATCCTGCTTTTCAAGGCAAGACAGGCTTGCGGAAATAAATGGAGAGGTACACGGAAATAAGTGTTGGTGAAGTGTGTTGGCATACAAGGAGTAGTGGATGGTGGTTTAGTTGTGAAGAGCATAGTATGCTGGTCCTGTTATGCATTTTTAGGGCAGGTCATCAAGGAACATTTATAGAAATTAAGTCTCAAACTCTGATGAGGTGTCTATGCAGTTTTCTGATGGTATCTGTTACTTCCATTGATGCCTGTGCATAAATACACTAATCTACACTTCCACATTAGGAAATGGTTCCTTTGCACTGAGACAGCATTTTTTGTTTTGTCTCTACTTGGCACTCTCTCACTGATGTTTGAAATCTTAGTAATTATATTTTGGTAGATATTTCTCTTAGATTCCCAAAACTTGTTCAGTGAGCAGATGAATATTGTTATGGACATTTAAAAGATAATAAAGGCTTGGAAGAGTAAGGTGAGAACTCCAATGTCCTCCAGAACGTGTGAAATTCCTTGGTGTACATGATTCCTCAGCTGTTCCACAGATGCTCATGTAGAGCAGTTACAGCAGATAACATCTACTGCTACATCAGATTTGTCTTGTAGCAGTCCTTTATTTTTCCACAGTTGCTTGTTAAATTTATTTGCATCCTTACACATTTAGTTCACTTTAAAGCTGACTGCATTGTGCTGGTGAAATCAGTCCTGACAAGGGCAATAATCAATGTCCCTGAATACCTCTTAGCCTGATAGTATACCACACATATAATTATTTTATAATCTTAGGTATATGCTACAATGATTTCCAAAGCTAATTATGGTAGCATCTGTGTATCAGAGCTTGGGATAGCTCATTTTCAAATGCAACATAATATGTTCCTTTTTATTTACATTTAAAGGAAGTTTGCTTGGAAAACTGATTAAACACTGATTAAAGCTGTATTGTGCTGCTTTGTGGTGTATTTTATTACAATATTTTTGATGGTAAAATGTAAATAAAAAACAAATTAGTTCATTCATCATATTTTAAAAGTAGTTAAAATTAATGACCTCCCTTTTGAGAAAACAGGCAAAATAATGTTTATGTATTCAAGAAATTATTTCATGAACTCACTGGTTATAATGTTATTATTTCAGAGCCCATTACTATATGTTCTAAAAGAACTGAGAAATGTTGTTTGAGGACTCTTCCCTCTCTTCTCTCCCTTCTGTCCTAAACTACAAAAATAATTGACCCAGTAACATACGTGGGAGCAAAGATCTTCACTGGTCAGGAACACTGCCTGCAAAGTCAAGTATAAGAAGCCTCAAGTAGAGGAGTAGCTATTCATAATCTTTCTCTCCCGAATAATTTGTCTCGAGTTAGTTCAAAGTCAGAGAACTTCACAAAGATCAAACACACCTTTTTCTTAAACAGCTCTTATTTTAAATATTCTAGCTGGTGTTTATTTTCCTTTTCTTCCTGTTCTGCAACATACATATTTAGTATGCCAATAATGCTTGAATTTTACTGGTTGAATGACAACTTACTTATTGTCTGTAAAGTAAGATTATTTAAAATAATAATGTGTAATCCTTTGGTACTGGAAACTGGGAGAAATTCAATTACATAAAAGTAAGAAAATAAACCCCCAACTCCAGAATTTGTAAAAGCTCAATAATTTAACCTCAACATAACAGCAGAGGCCAATCTAATTTGCCCTTTAGGTGAACTTTAAAACTTGTAATGTTTATGTGGTTTGGTAATATGACTTAATGTGCTAGATTTGTGCTTCATTGTTATTCACAAATGGCAAAAAAATATATATGATCTCCCTGTGCATACCAATTACTGCAATCAAATTTCTTTTCTGATGGCTTTAGTATTCTTACCCTATAGAAAACTGAAGATGTGATTATGACTTTTCAAACCACAGGTTAAAAAATTGTAAAATTATCGAAGAACAATTTCAGGCCAAATTATATGATCTCACAACTTTACTAAGTTACCTACATTTGAGGTAACTTCTGCACTCAGTGCAGCTGGAGCCTGCCCTGCTGAAGGTTTCAGGAACAGCTAAAAATTGTGCTGGGTTGAGAAAAGCATCCACTAGAAGACATATCTGAAGCTGAGTTCTGAAAAGTACTTCAGGCCCATGTATGTCATGAATCCATCTGACTCAGTGGTGAAGGTTGAGGGAGGAAACTATCAGTGTCCAGAGTGGCCAAACCCAAACTGTGAGAATGACATTGTGTTTGGCATTTAACTGATGAAGTATTGCAATACAGTTTTGGCCACGCTTTCTAGATCCACCCCCACCTTTATGGTATTATTTTCTTGCCACCAATTCAAGGAGTATAAAACACCTAAGATGCTAAATATTTCTGTTTAGCAGTCTTCATTTCTGTCTTTCAAAAAATGAGTCTCTTCAAACTTTGGGATTTGATAATGATATTTAATATCAGTTTCTATTGGAGTATGGCAAAAGTGAGCAATTCAAAGTCATGTTTTAATACAGGATTCATATTTCTGGAAGAAAACAAAAGGAAAAAGAAAAAATAAAAACAAAAGAATAGGATAATTTTATTTTTTTTTTAATTACATTAAAAAAATTATGTAAGACAGTGCAGATAAAACTCCTGGAGAGAGATTTATCTGCCTCTCCATTCAAGTTATACTCCTCTCAGTAAATTCTGTGAAATAAAATCTTAAGTACTTAAGTCATCCTTGGAAACTGGACAAGATACTTATAAATCTAAGATTACATACAGAAGTTTTCAGTATTATTTTCAAAGAACTATTTTTCAATTTCAGTTGGCTGTTTGACATCAAGATAGCTTGATGCATAAAAAGAAGCAACGTTCTCCTGGACTGGAGTCTGACTTACACCTTGTAAGCAAGTATCAACCTTGTGATGACTTTGGGAGATCCTTTTGACCACTGTGCCCTTTCAGAACAAAAAGGAGATCCATGTTTGTCTTTCTTAGGGTTTCCTTAAAAGGCAGTCACCTGTCTAGATTAATTTACTTTGAGTTGGACCACAATAAAATAAATGATCAACTGGAAGTATTGGAGGCAAAAAGTAATTGTGAGAGTACAGTCATTATGAAAAGACAGTCTCACAATATATAAATATAAGGCATGTAAAAGAATTTGGCTTTGAAAATAAGCAAAATTTACCATTTTCCTGATACTTCTTACATCTGAAAATGCAGGAACTGAAACATATGCATGTGTTGGAGATGTAGACTCTTAAAAAACAGGAAAAGAAACACACAAAACATTATTTCATGGGGAATAGAAGCCATTTCTTCAAATGTTTCTCAATTAATTTATTTACATTATCTTATACTATGTATAATAGACTGTTTCTTTTTCTTTTATGTTCATCACAGACATAATTCCTGTAAAGTATTGTGTATGTATAATGCTGGGAAAATCACAGTTTTCAATCTATAATTTTATTATTATACAACAATAATATACTAAAATTATTATACTTTTATTATTTTGCTACTTGTTTATATATTAACCTATGCTTTCTACATACCATTGCATGAAATTAATATTTCTTTATAAGGAAATAAATGTAATTTTATTTTTCACATTATAATATTCTGGTGTTCAACTCACTTTTCTTTACTTTTCATTTAAATTTTCAGTCCAATGAATGTGTCTTCTGTTAAAAAAAATAGATTTTAGTGGAATGATAGTATTCACTGTTTAAGCTTCAAATTCCTGTTTGTTCTGTACAAAGTAAGTCCATTAACAGAATAAATATTCGTCTATATACTACATGAAGTTTGACAAAATTTCTAATTGCTTGGACAGTTAGAGTTGATCTAGTTTACCTGATGTTTGTACAAGAAGCTTATTCTCTTGTAGGAGAACTGAGTTTTTCACACATCTAAGATTAAAATGCAGCATATATTTTAAATACTAACCAGCATATTTCTTGCTGCAATCATTTTTCATTGGGTTTTTTTTATGAACATATGAGAGAATACTTTTAGAGGAATAGGACAAGATGGGACTTACCTGAACTGACAAGAACAAAAGGGTTTAATGAAGTCTAGAAAATGCACTAAAGGTCACATAAGAAGAACATTCTCTCAATATTGAAAGTCATTTGCAATTAGAAGCAGAAGTAATTGGATTCTTGTGATACCTCCTTCTTTCCTTTCTATCTGACACACATGGACATTACCTATGACCCTGGATTAAATATTAATAAAATGCAGATTTAAAATATTAAAACTTTACATTCATGTTAATAAGTACTGTCAATCTGTAGAGACTCAACATATGGCTAATTTAAGAGTCGAGATCAGATGTTCATAATTCTCCAGATTACCAATGTCTTCTTTTTTTTTTACTCTCAGCATTTCACAGTGGAATTAAGAAAAAATAAGTCAGTATTTTTCTGAAGCACCTGAGAAAAGGAATCGTATTTCCAGTGTGATCTGAGATCAATAACAATAATAATGACTATAGATAGGTAAAATTTTCTCATTAGGACAAATGCCAGCCTGTGAGGTAAGGAGGTCATTAATTAGGGGAAACATAGACTGTGATATTGACAAACCCTAATAATAATGTGTATACCTGGATCATTCAAATGAAAGTAAAACAGAACCAGTAGAGTTTATTTTCAGATATTTATGAAGATTTATGTTGCTTTGCATTTGGATTGGTATGGTGTTTTTTTAAAGCTTGGTAAAGAATAATATTTATATGTATATGTATAAACATACATTTCAGCATGACACTCCAGATAGTAATAGATATTTTGAGTGATAGTATGAAAATCTGCATTTCTGTAATTTTAGAATCCTTCTTCAATCCTTTTCAGAAGTTCAAGTTCTTGATCACTAAGAGATTCTTCAGGGTTATAGGGTGTTTCTAATAGCTCTATTTGAACTTGGAACATTAACGTTAAGGACTTAATATAAGCAGTGATTTATGTTCTCACAAGTGGGAAACAACTAACAAGTACAATCATGGAAGAAATCAAGTGTGTGGAAATTACAGCAAAATTTTTGTTTTGTTTAAGTACAAAACCAGATGTGAAAGTTGGTTTCCACTATTTTCTTTCATCTAAAAGGGTAGATCCAGCTTTACAAAAGCAGCTGTGTATCTCTTCTTTAATTCCCTGTCTTGTTTTTCTTAATGGGATCTGAACTGCCTGGGTTATGACTGGTTATAAGCCTCTCTGTTGTCTCTGAACTCTAGACCATCTGCTAACCTGGAGACAGAGAAGGATTATGTGGGAAGGAACACAAAGGACCTACATACAAAGCACATCTATCTAGCAGGGGTGAGGAGGGATGGTAAGCTTTGATCTCCACACCATTATCCTCACTTCTCATATAGGAAAAATGAGAAAAGAGGAAGCTAGTGTTCATTAAAAATATTGTTTCAATTTTAAGTTTTCAAAAGGAACTCATTCTAGGGTGAAAGAATTACACGTTACGTTTTTTAACATTGAAGGATTTTACATAAAGGTCTTTATTCTAGATTCAGTCCGAAATATTTCAACAGCTGCATTTTAAACTTTTCTACTTAAAAATTGCAAGAGACTTTTAAAGATGACCAATGTCAATGNAGAATTAGTCTTAATCTTCTCAATCTTAATCTTCTTTGTTCTGGCCTTTAATGCCCAGCTCTCTCTTTACCAACTCTATTGAAAGCATTTAAATCAGCAGTGTAATACATTTTTGACAAGGGAGGTTTAAGCATAACAAAATTAAGGGAACACTAGTTAAAAAGCATAATCTGAAGTACTCTGATATACAGACTTGAGTTTCTTCTAAAATACTGTATATGCAGCACTATGTTCTCCCACTAATCAGTATGCCACTTTTCAAGTGATAGCATATAGGTGAAACTGGTGTGAATAAACCCTTTGAGCTTCTGGCTACTGACTGCCAATGGTCTTTCTTTTTCTGTTTCTATGGAGATTGCAGTTAGCTCAGCAAAAAAAGTTAAGTGAATTCTCTACAACTGCCATGTCCAACAACTGTAAGTAATCGCAGGGACTAAAATAGTTTCTCAAAATAGCCAGAGAGACATACCCAATATTTTGGGAATAAGTTGTTAGCCCTGATTTAAAACCAAAGTGGAGAATTTCTGAGATAGAGGGAAGGTAGGCAAGAGGAGAGTTCAGGAACTCAGTTTTTATATTTAAAAATGCACATTACTAAACAATCAAAAGCAATCATAGTGTGAATTATTTTCCTTGAATTCACTGAAAAAAACCACACAGCCCATGAAATTTCTATCCATTTTCCTATAAATGTAAAATACATAACATCTTTTTCATCAGAAATATGATTGTTTTTTGACCTGCATATGTCAGGAGAGAAGGTAATTGTCTTTCTCATCTCCACCAGACCTTGGGGCTGTCAGACCTGGACCCTCAAATTATACACTCTGCTTTTACCAAACTAGACTGCATGAAGCAAGGAACCTTGTTTCCTTTCTTTTCCGTTTGAACTGTCCAGCATTATAGTAAAACATTTCTACATCTACTGCCTGGTTATTCTTTCTCAAAACCATGTATTTCTACTAAGGTCACTGCTATGTTGACACACAGGAAAGATTTGAAGGCTGAGCCTTTGGATTTTCTGCAGATTCAGAGAGGGTTGGAGTAATAAGAAGGAGTGAAGAGCTTCAGGTGATGTTTCCTTTTATGTTCCCCTGCACTGATAGGAAAATTTGTCTGTGTTCACTTTTAAAGAAAGATTGGGGAAAATTTTACCCAAAGGTACAGGATACATGTTGGGGCTTTTGATGATAAACCAACATATGCTGGACATGTAAGAGTCCTACACTTCCTTTCTGCTATATTAATAATGTTGCACTAGCTTTGAACCTATCTCCTGAAAAAGATAATAAGCTTAGGGAGTTTATTAGACAATGACATTTACTGGTTTCTCTGAAGGAAAACAGGAAGATATTGAATTAATCTGAGGGAAATTCAGCAACTCTTCAATAGATAGGGAACAAATATTAGTCTCTGTTCTTTCTTTAATTCCTGAATGAATCTCTTTTAAAGACAGAAATATATATAACCTTTTTTCATATTCTTACAAATAATCAACATAAAAGGAGTCATCAGAACTACAAGTAAATAAACATACTGATAACTATTTTATGAACTTTTAAAATTGATATTGTAATCCAAGCATTTAACTCAAATTTCTATTCCAGCTAATCAAGAGCATTAAACACCAGGTTCCTTAAATCATATTCTATCACAGCCTTCATGTTTCCCATCACACTACATATGGTCCAATTGTTTACAGATGACAAAAAAAAAAAATCCCCTCTCAGATGTTAAATCAAGATGTTTTCTTCACTTTCAAATGGTAGGCTGGCAGCCAACTTTTACAATGAGCTATTTTGAGTTAAAAATTAATAATAAATAAATAAAAATAGAGCCAATCAACACCAAAAGGAACAGAAAAGAAAGGAAAAGAAGAGGTTTGGACATTAGGCCCCTCAATATCAGGGCCTGCCAAAATGAAGCAGTTTCTAAAGTGTGTATTCAACCCTGCATCAGAATAATTTCTTGGGAACTTTATGTTTTCTGTGCACATTAGATGTAAGGGTAGAAAAATCAAGAGGGAAATGTTTTATAGTCATAAATAGGTAACGTGACTTCAAAGCATAGGCAGAGTTTTCCCGTTGGTACTTTGGCAGCCTGAATTTCATAGTCTTAAACAGCAGAAGATTAAAGCATATCAGGGTTTGACTCTGCCATAGTGCCACTGCAAATTTAGAGTAATTCCTTTGTACGCTTGTCTGAAACAAGTACAAGTAAAGAAAAGAAACAGGGTCAAATACTGAACTTTTCCAGTGCAATTATTACTGACATTTTTATGAGATTCCATTTTGAAAAAAGAAGTGCGGTCACAAGTTTTCAGGCCACAAAGGACAGGAGCACACACTGAAACCTTTAACCTCCAAACCTATCACAAAACAATGTGTTTTGAGTATGCTATGTCCAGCTGTTTTCAATAGATTTCCACAAGGGAAGGAAAATTAAAGAATGAATTGGGGTCCCAAAGACAGGAACGTGGTATATTCAAAACTCAACTGCATTTTTACTTTGTTTTGTATCATAAGGACAGCAGGATTAACATGCTCTGCCTTATTTTGATTCCAGCTTTTAGCTTCCCCAGATGTTTGAAGCTGTGTGATGCAAATTATAAAGCTAGTTGTGATTATCTGGAAGAAGTTGTCGTGTATAAGTTTAAAGCTAAAAGGGTACAAAATATAATTGGAACAGAGGGGTTTGATTGTGCCAAAGGGCTCTGCTGAGGCAGTGTAAATACCCTGCCCCATGGGCTTCTGAAACTGATTTATCCATGTGACTGAGGCAGTGACTTAAAATGCACTTTCAAAATAATAAATAATAAAATACATAAATACATTATGCGTTTTAGTTCGTTTAGCGGTAAAGATAGATCTTTATCTAAAAATTTGGAACATAGAAAAACTGGCATTTTTAGATTCTCTCTTCCAAAAGCCTTTCTTCCGAGGCACACAAAATAAAAAACAACTAGATTAACCACACAAAAAACTGCCTTTCTACCCCAGCTTTGCTCTGCTAGTTTGTTGTCTAAGCCTTGAGCCAAACTGCACTTGTTTTTCAGTGTTGTTTTCACTCAGAAATTTGTAATTCCTGTTCATAGGCATACTGTGACTGCCCAGTAATTGTTTTTTCTGTAACTGTTGCCATGATCCTGAGTAAGTCATAGGTCAGTTTTTTAAGGCAACAGTAGGAGTTTCTTTCCAGTTGCAGCCCCAGTTTGTGGGAACAGTTACTAATGGGTAGAAAAATTCTAGAAGGTTAATGAATTTTAGCAAGCTGTTGTGGTGAGAGTCTTATGTGCGTGAGTTTACCTTGATGCCAAAAAATATTGGTGACTCATATTTCCTGACACACACAAAGGTAAATTGGATGCTATTACTCAAAAAATAGCAAGAAGTGTCTGTATTAATTTCACTTGAAGTTTTCAGCTGCTGTTTGAGGGAAATCAGAAGAATGTCAAATTGGCAGTATCAAATACTTTGTTGTAGACTAGTTTTTTGACAAATGAAAAAAGTATTAATTACAGCCTTGACAAATCATCTTGCTCTGATTTCTATGGATGTATCATAGACATAGCATCCATTTAAAAATGGACTGGTTTAAGTGCATATTTGCAAAGGTGTTAGATATTTTCTGGCTTTAGGAGCAGATATTGCACAAGATGATCGCTGTTTCAATCTTAACAATTAGGATCAGAAAGGCAACCTTTAAATATAAAGAAAACAAACATACTTCGTAATAGAAATTTTAATGTTATTTGAAAGAATGAAATGCATGTACTAGAAATAACTTTTATAGTATTTCATACAAGTTTCAAATAAATCATAGCATTTTAATGTAGGCATGACAAAATAAAAATCCTTTTTTTTAATAGTGTAAGTGTTTAATGTCTAGACTCAAAGGATACAAAGATAATTTGAATGGTAAAACTTAATTGTAGTCCACAAATATGGTCATACACAGTCCTAAACTGGTGCTCACATAACAATGTGGCAAGATTGTTAATGAGCAAATTCAAGATAACTGAATTATGATACACTGCATATATCATCCTAGATCAGCAGATGAGACTTGCATTTGCATTCTTGATATACAAAGATTTCAGTTAAGTATATGGCACAATCAGTGACAAATGTAAATTGAAATTAGAATTTAGATTCCTAGAATTTCTCTGACACGGCCCACCCGCGTCCACCACCTGGCCCTCTGGCCCGCCCAGCTAGCTCCTGCAGGCAGGTACCAGCGCCAAGAGTGGGCTGTTCCCAGGACACAGCTGTCCCGGAGATACAGCTAGGGCTGCGAGGCCCTTCTGGTAGTGTCCACGTCTGGGAGAGGCAAAGGATGAGAGGGAGTCCTTATGTTGACCCAGGGATGAGGCTTATCGTGGGGTCCAGACGGACAAGGCCACAAGGAGAGGCTCCAACAAAAGGCACAGGTTACAGGGGAACAGCAACTTAAATAGGGGACCTCCCCCAAGGAAGGGTACAATCCAACAACCAATCGCAGTAACTTAGGGGTGTAACATAAGGCGGGTTACATACTTCATTAACCAACAGGGGGAAACAAAGGCAGGGTACAATACATAAGAGTAAATAATGTCCCAAGGAGGGGATGATTGACACAGAATTCTCTGGAAGAATGGGAAAGGCCAGGAGGGACTGACAACTGAATGGGAAGGGATTAGAGTGATAGACAGGGAATTCTCTGAAAACTGGGATGGGGCAAAGGCTGATTGATAGGGAGAAGGAGGGAACTTGGGCAACTGATACCGCAATGGGGTGGGGGGGGGTCAACATTAGAATAAACCATTTAAAAAGGGAAAGCAACGATAAAATAATGCACTGCAACATTTCTCCTTGTCTCTGTCCCTCACACATAATGTATCCTTGAAGTACAACTTAATGGCTTTGACTTTCAGATTATCTTCCCTGAGGTGACATGCACTTACCTAAACAAGTGAATACTTATTTGCTTCTTTTCCAAGAGAAAGTCCTATGTTCCTTTGTTTGATGTATGTTGGATCCAATTAAAAGTTTGTGAAATATTTTGAGCTCACCTGATGAAATTTATAAATATTAAAGGACAGCTGAAGTACTACCAAAGTATCACCAGTAGATTCTCACCTGCAGAGAGAACACAATAGGAATAAACTATTATACAAGGGAAAAATTCTGTTTCATCCCTGGATTCTGTTTGAACAAACATTGTTATTGTCCATTTGGGACTGCAAGAGCATACATGTAAGGACAGGTCTATATGGGTGTTTTCCAAGAATGATTAAATAGGCTATGGCTCATTATGGATGTGTTTAAGCGGAGATTTTTCTTGTCAGGGTGGAGAGGGAAGACAGTAAAGACATAGCAATCACAAAAGTAGCTTTTTATATATCAAGTGTCCCCCCCTCCTGTACTAGCCAGAATTCTTTCTGGCTGGTCAAGGTTTTGAGCTAATTCTGATTTGTTCTTATGATACATTTCTCTAAGATTGTGCATGAACAGAAGAAGGTAAAATAAATGTAAAAAGGTTTGTGGCATAGGAACAGAAAGGAACCTTTTGTACCTAATAGATTCAAAGGAGTGGAATGAAGAACAAAATCTGAACGTTGTTATGACACTTTGATAACAAAGACGTTTCAACATTCTGTACATCTAGAAGTCCAGCTTGACTTATTGCATTAAACTATTAAGTTCCTCTTTTTATGTTTTGGGGGTTTTTTGAAAGGAAACTAAACGTAAACTTAAAATGTAAGTTGCTGCATGTGATCAGGCATAATTTCATGGACACAGTCTCAGTTTGTGCATCCTCCAAAAAGAGTGTTTGGCATATAAAACTTTGAAAAACAGGAGATTAATTAATCCTTAGTTGCTATTTGTAGGGAAAGTCTACATAAACTATAGGACTGAAAAGGATTATAAAGCACAAAATTAGGGCTTGGGCCATAAAACTTTGAAAACCAGAAGAATAATTCTTCCTTAGATGCAATTTGTAAGGCACTTCTACATAAGAGATAGGATTGAGAAAACAGTTATATGACAATAAATCTGCAAAGCCATAATATATGATATTATTTATGTAATGTATATATTACATATACTACAAATAAAAGTTATACTTACCTTCTAATTTTCCTTATATTTTACACAAAATATGAACACATTGTTATCACTTGTGGAGGAAGCATGTTTGGTTTTTGAAAAAGAGTGCTTAAATCTGTTTATCCACCTTCTTCAGTTTGTAACACACTTAATGATATAAGAAAATTCCTTGTGTTGATTAAAAAAAACGAATATGAATGGAACGTAAAGGGCTACTTGGATTGTTATGAATGAACTACTAACTAGCAAAATTAAGCCAAATGAAATGCACAATGAGAAAAACAAGGACTGGACCTCAGTCTTTACTTCCCAGTAGCAAGAGTATCATAACATCAGAAAACAGTATATCTAAACCTTATTAAAATGCAGCTGAACAAGAAGTAGATAACTGTGGACAGGTGGAGACAAACAATTTGGCCTGCATAGAAAACATCTACTCATCCTTTTTTTAAAATAATTTCCTACAGTTTTGAAAATACACTGTGTTCAGGTGACTTATGCAAAAAAGGCCTCCTCTGTTCCACTCTATGTTTAAGAAATACTAGATAAAACTAGCAGGTGATATTTCAAATCTTCTGCAACAACCCGATTCCTAGAGGTTGGATACCTGACTTGACCAAAAATCAGATCCAACACTGAGACTTTGCACACTCTTTGGACTAATCAAAAATTACATTAAAGGACAGCTTGAAGCTAGACCTCTCTTTCACAAGATAAGAAGATCTAAGGTCTCAAGGGGTACTCATTCCCAGTCTGGAATACTATTAGGTGTCTAAAATAAATATGTGCTATTTCCAGTTTTGCATCTCTCATACTTCTTGCATATCTGCATTGAAAATCAGTGTTCAAGTAGTTTCTAAATCACTGCAAATTTTTTTCCAGATTTACATTCTTAGAGGAAGAATTCTCAAGTCATGCCACTATGTCCTGGAGTAGTATCTGTGCTAGCACCCATGAAGGAATGCACAGGAGAAAATGGAAGAGTGTAAGGGGCAGAGAGCACAGATCTGGTAAAACCTGAAACTGGGTATTGCCACCCAATATCTGGAGTGTCAGGTCATATTGGAAAGGCATAATTTGAGTTTTCTCTGTGGACTGGCAAGTGGTATCTAAGGAGTCATTGCTGCCTTAGAAGTTGTATAGTATACATTAGCCAATTTAGTTTTAAGATATGCATACCACTTTTATCACTAGTTTTTTATTGCCTTTAATAAAGGAATATAGTACTGGAAGTTTAAAAAGAAGAAACTTTTGTAGGTCACCTATTTCATCTTTCTGGCATTTGTAAATTGTTCCCTGCAGAACATTTTCAACTTCTTTGTCATTTTCCAAATTAAAACCAGAAGTAATGTGTGTAAAAATATTAAATTAACATTTATTTGACAATAAAGTAAATTACATTTATATGTGAACTTCTCAATTAGCCCTGCTAAGCTTCCTTGGGACCAGTATGCTGTTAAATCAGTAACATATTTTTATGTTGCATTAAAGATAGACACAAACTTTGTGTTAAGGAAACAGCACTTTAATTTTCTTTTTAAGTTCAGAAATTGTGGAAATTTTTTTTAATCTATAAAAGGGGATATTATGATAGCACTAGAAACTGGTTTTGTTTATAAACAAAGTGGGAATACACACAGAAACAACTGAATATTTCTTCTATTCCCTGACAATGTGCAGCTACACTTATCCAAGTTACTGCATTGCAAATAGACATGAAATTTTTGGTTAAATCTAAGACAGCCTTTTTGGTTAAACACAGCCTTTTTGGTTTTGTCTTTAATGCTATAAAATCCACTCATGTATAAACAACTTGTAAAGCCCAAAGCTATCATCCAGTTGAGGAGTAAGATTAATTAGCTGAGACCACCATTGGACAGTCTTGATCTTCTCCAGCAACTGTCAAGAAAGACAAAGTTAAAATCTTTGGAGAGCTTATTTCCACCAAGATAACTCTCCAATATCTATGACAGGATTATGAAAAAGAACTCAGGAGTAAAAAACCCTACAGTTTATAAGACTTCAGAATGGCCTTTTATCAATAACCATATGTAAATCTTTTTGGACACTTGTATATCTGGGTTGTAATTTCTTACTAACACACCCAACTAGGATGCCCTTCTTGAATGGCAATAATAAGGTGTTCATGAGTGTACCAAGAGGTTGCATGTATTTAATGAAACTTCTAAAGTAGTTGCTGCAGTTTCTCTTTATGCAGACATAAGCTACAGGATATATCTGCCAATAGCCACATTAATTCTAGCAGAAATTTTTCTGAAGATGTCAGTGTTCCTGTATCTGTACCAAAAGAGCTATCAGATTTATTTATGAAAAACAATTGTTTACTTCCAATCTCAAAAGTTAACTGATGGATGCCCTGGTGGAGTGTCTGATGGATCTTAAATGACAGTAACATAACCCACCCTGCCAAGACCTACAGGATTTGTAGACGAAATTTTAAATTTTGGATACTTCTGTACAAAATCAGTTAATTGAGTAGAAGAATAAGTTATTTCCCATACTGTAACAAATAGCAAGACATCAACATGTACTAAAAAAGTAGAAATTAAACACTATTTTCCCTCTGTTTAAATTCTTACCAGCAAGTCTCCAAACTTGATCTTTTTTTGTTGCAGACCAGAAATATAATTACTCCATAAACATTACCATGAGTCCTATTAATTCTGAGTCTTAGTAGGAATCTGTGTATTTTTAAGATCATACAAGACTTGTTAAAACATTTCTAGTTCAAAAGGTTTTAAATGCTAGACAAGAAAAAGCATTTTAGGTGTATGCTCTGACGCATGTGAGGATCATCAATAACTATTGTTTTCTCTCAGGTCTGGGGAAGAAAGAGTCAGACCTCATTCTAGATAGAACTAGTTTTTTATTCCTTATATTGCATTTTTAACTTTGTTAAAATTCAGCCTGGTAATATCCCCCAAAATCTGATAATAAACATGAGATCACAAAAGTGGTGGAACAGAGCTGTTAGACGTGACTCTGTTGGGTTCTCAGTGTAAGCGTAAGATTTTACAGCACTCACTTTCTG
This sequence comes from Toxostoma redivivum, assembly GCA_013397375.1. Classification (NCBI taxonomy): domain Eukaryota; kingdom Metazoa; phylum Chordata; class Aves; order Passeriformes; family Mimidae; genus Toxostoma; species Toxostoma redivivum. The sequence continues at coordinate 14,935 of VXBI01003751.1, forward strand.
AAATAATCTCTTGCTCCTACTCATGTAATAGAAAAAATTAAACAGGCAATGTGTATGGGCACACTGGAAAATGAACTAAAATTGTTCTATCTTCTTCTTTATAAATAATCCTCTTTCCCAAATAATTTTTACCATATACTAGTGACTGATAGAGCAATAAAACAGGACAAAATGTACATCATAAACTCTGCATTTGTATGATGATCTTGCAGGTTAGATGTATTCACTGGTACAAAGTTCTTACAATAAAAACAAAAATATAGATTTTTAATATCTAGATCTGTCAGCCTACTATATCCTTGGGCTATTATTCATCCTTTCATCCTTTAAAATAAAGAGTTGCCTTGGAGAAACTAGAGCCCTGGAGAACACGGGAAAAGTGTAAGTTCTACAACTATTCTTGAAAGTCCCCGCAAAAACATCATCAAAATTATCTATTTGAATAACCTGAGTTATAAATCTTACAAGACATACAGCTGAAATAATTTATAACTTTGCTTATCTAATTTTTCCATTCTTCTTAAGCCTATGATTTGCTGCAGAGTTGCACAGTCCTTCAGGAGCTTAATTTTCAATGCTGAATCATTAAGTAACATTCTTGTGAGCTGAAATAGTGTGGCTGCTTTTATCTGAGTAATACAAATCCTGTCCTACCTATACACCCACTTGCATTTCAAAAAACTAGTGTGGTGTAAGTAAACATGCATTCATCAGTGAGATGTAAAGCAAAGTTGAAGAGGAACTACCTAAAGAACTCCTATGGCATCCCACTTAGCCACTCAAAGAAACTTTGTACCTTCTTTCCAAGGATTGTTGGAATATTGCTATGCTTTAATTTTTAACATTTTGCCACTGTGACAAAAAAGGACTGTTACTTAAAACAATAAAATCAGTCTTTTAACATAAACATACTTTGGGATATTTCCCTTCATTAACACCTAAACCTGGAGGTAGGTAAACAAACAAGAAGCTATTCTGGGCATAAGCACATAAATCCACACATTTTCTACTTCAGAACATAGCTCTGAGATACTTCAACATTTGGTGCACATAGATGAAAAATATTCCATGCAAAAATATTCTCATTATGTTATTCAAAGTGTCCTTGAAAAGAATATCACAGTCTCCATCTATCTTTTAGTTTGCCCAATTCTACTTCCAACAGAGTTAATAGTATCCATAAGTGACACCTGTTTCTAAAATATACCTATAATGAAGATAACATTTAGCAGGTTTTAAAAGGGGCACAGCAGATGAGCTTTGCACTGTTTCTGTGTGCTCAGTTTGCATAGTAAGTCAAGGCAGCTCTCACAGATGCTTTGCAATTTCAGTGCTGCACGATGATGTACTAGCAAAATATTTACAGGCATCTTGAGGATGCCCTCTCCATGCAGTAACATTCTTTAAATTAATTAAATGAGTTGACAATGCTACTCTTATTCAGCTATAAATCTTTATAATTAACAATTTATTTTGGAAAAACAATTGAGCACATTCCATGAAAAAGATAGATAAGAATCTGTAAACCAATGGCAGGTTCATGGGATTGTGTTAGTTACTGAAGAGTGATAATTTACCGTAAGATAATTGCCCCTGCATAGAAAAGGTTTGCTCTGTTTCAGAGTGTTGCAACATTTTCCATAATGATTTTCAATTAAATTTGTCTGCCCAGTTCTTAGCATCCAAAACATTGCAATTCCTCTAGCATTTGTCAGTAAGTATTCTATAATTACCACTGTAAGGATCAGAAGAATTTGGAAGCTCTTAGAGGAGAGGAGAAGTAGATGTATGAAAGACTTTTTAAAGCAAATAAATGAAGATTATTCCTTCAAGGCATTAAATGTAATCTTAAATCTCTGACAGTCATCTCACTCTCGTAAATTTATCTTGTAAAATGGACAATATTAATAATTTCCTGTTTTCAGCCATTAGAAATAGAAATCACAGGGCATGATAGGGTATTTTTGAGAGGATGTTGGTGATTTGGTTGCTTGGTTTGGTTTTTTTTAAGAAAGGCAGACGTGAACCACTTTTGCAGTATTGTTTATCAAAGATTAGAAGTTAGGTATCCTTCTCTGAGCATTTAAGGTAGGTTTATCTTGACCTCCCTTGTTTAAATACAGTTTTGAGGGGAATATTTTGGTGCACTCTAGGGTCAGTGGAAGTGCCTTTGACATGACACAGTTAATGTATCTAATTTAGCCAGAAAAAGACAGAAAAACATCTTTTTCAGTCGGCAAAAATATATCTTTTCAGGAAATGAAGAAACAAATTCGAGCGTTAGCGCCACCACCTGGGAAACCTGGGGGGAGAAAAGTGATGATGGTCTGGTTGCCTAAAACCCAATAAAACAATAAAAAATAATTTAAAGAACGCCAACAACTTCTTGCTTCCATTTTTAACTGTGTATAAAGCTTTTGTCTTGCAAAATAAAAGTAAAGTTAGGATTATACAAGTTAGCAATGTGATAATGATCTCCTGGGCTTCATTCACTGCCCACTCTCCCCAACCCTCTCTTACTTTTACATATTCTCCAAGGTAATAAGCTTGCCACCACTAATGTTATAAAGTAGTAATTGTGCCTAATTGGTAGGGAGGTGACAGACCATTCTGGTAATGTTGTGAAACTGTAAGAAAGGAGGAGTGAGAACATTCACAGACCCAGCAGTAATTATCCACTAATTTGGCCTGTTTGTGTGGGGACAGCTCATTATAGCCCTTAAGAAACCTCAGAATAAAGAGAGAAAGTAGGTAGGAGGTAAGGTTAAATAATTAGTGTTCAGCAGATTTTTCTTTTTCTTCTTTATTCTTCTTTTTAATTCAAAGAAGAGGATTAGGGAGGAAGAAATGTGATGAGTATAACAATTGGGAATAGTGTAACATTGCCTTTTAAGTGAATTTTTCATATTTGAAAGCAAACACAAATAGTTTACAAGGCACTGTGGGAAAAAATATATATTTCCATAGTCCTTAGTAGGAAAGTACTAAACTATTTTAATTTTATGGCATTAATCTTATGCATTTCACTATTTTATAAAACCAAATTTTATATTGAAATGGACTTTTAAACTCTTGTTTTCTAGTTACTTTAAATTTTTATTTACTATCCAAAAGTGTACTTCAATCCAAAGTGTAATTTTTTACATTTCTATAAAGAATATAATCCAGATTTTTCTAATCTTTATTATTTCTTCAATACAAACTAGCAAATGAACTGTGCTTGAGAGACCTCTCTTTAAACCTTCAGGTTCCTTTTCCTCAGTTCCCTCCTGTTGAATTCCAGATACTAGTCGACATTGAATAGATTTATTCTAGCTTTTTTTATAAAAATTACTGAAATTAGTTCCATAGAACTAGTTTTTGCTTCATTTAACCACCATTATAAATATTTTTTTCTTTAAACACTCTTATTTTGGGTTAATTCTATTAGTATTTAATTAGCCCCTACATTTAAAGGGGAAGTATATTTAGTTTAATTCTAAAGTTTCTGTTCAGTGTCTAAAGTTCATACTAAATATTCAGCTTTATATAATATGTCTTTTTCCTCTGTCCCCTCTGCCTTGTCCATCCAACCCAGGTTTTCAAAAATTCTGTAGCCTGGATATCCTAGTATTGGTCTTGATGAAAGGAGTATTTAATTTGCACAATCAGCTCAAACCTTAGCCTCTCCTCTTATAACAGTAGTTAATACAGCAGTTAGTGCTCTGTCTGACTTCTTGTTATTTTCTTTAGATACAGGCAACTGCTTTTCCAACCTGAGTTGCTATCTCATTTGGTGATGATATACATCATCAAACAGGCGACAGATGGTGATAATGTTAATTTTCTGTGCATAATGTAATGTCCTTCAGGAGAAGGCCTGAAGAGAAAGGGGGATCAGACAAGAATGTCCTTAACGATTGCCAAAATATTATTTTCACAAATGGGGCTGTACAGAACTTGTTGTTGATTAATATAGCCTCTTATTACCAAACAAATTGGATTCTTTGGGCTATTGAGGGGTCCTTTACAGTAGAATTTCACTTATGTGGTGTTCTTTATACTTGTATTTGCAAAATGTAAATGTCTTATCTACCCTCTTGATCTATTACCTTTCTTATGCATGTTGCATAAAAATCTCTCATATGTTTTACATGTATAAAAGAGATATTTATTATCATGGAAAAACATATTTGATGTTGTTATGGATTATGAGTGAGCCCTGATGACAGGCTCTTTATCCAGTTTAAGGTTAGGGGAAAAAAAACAGAAATTCAGAAATTAATAGAATAAGAAACCAATAGGGAAGAAAAACTGAAACTTGAAATAGAAAAAATGGAAAATGTACTGCCGTCTTTTATTTTAATACAGCTTTTGGTTTTTAATGCTTTACAACTACCTTGAAAATTTTTCACTGTCTATATGTATCTGTCGTAACAATTGAAATCTAGTTAATCACAAAAAGTTTGTTGCAGAAACACATTGAAAAATATTAACAAATAAAGAAAGATTGGGAGGGGAAATTCATAGAGATCATAATGCCTTTCCTAGTATCAGTCCACTATGTTGGCTGTAGGGCTTGGTGTAGATGATGGATCTGTTTTCTACCAAATGGGACAAAGGATATACTGCTGCTATTACAATTTCACAGACTTTCTTCATCAGTTTAAGAAAAAAAACCCAAGCAAACAAAAAAACTCTTCATTTATTTTGTGAAAATAGGAAGAAAATGTTGTGTCTTTTGCAACTCTGACATCTTTGTTCTATTTTCATTAATTTGCTAAGATTGAGTTTACTGATCACATTACAGCCATTACTGAAGAAAAAGGGATGTGTAACTGTTTGGGCCAGAAGTCAGGGCTCTGAGTATTCCCTGAAGCATCATGAGTAACTGTCAGTAATTTACCTCTACTGCAAATTAATGCCAATATTTCTACTCTACTATTTGGACATCCCTTCCCAACCTTTAACACATTGTGATTATCTCATCAAAGCTGTCTATGTTGAGTTCTCTGATTGAAAACAATATTTTTTTTAAAGTAGTTTGCAAATTCCTTTTACTTTATTTGTGGCTTTTACTAATGACACCTTAATGGAGAGGAATGCTCTAAAACAGAAGAGCCAGAAATCTGCAGCAGGAAACCATTGTGTTCCCTCTGGAGGTCTTTGCTCTGAGTGTTCCTGAGAGTCTCAAAGACACAACAGAAAGAAAAGTGTTAATAAGTATGAAGTCTACTTCACATTCCTCAATATTTTAGTCTTTTAGTCCTCCATCTTCCCTTGTAAAAGAAGGTTCTGTTGTACCCTATGTCTAAATTTCAAAGACAT
>VXBI01003751.1:28589-39525 GCA_013397375.1 Toxostoma redivivum
GTAATAGGCTATAAAGAAGGCTGATAGCAATACCTGTCATTTCTTAATGGCTGACTTCACTGAAGAGCTTTTGTGGCCTTTAACATGGAGATAATAGAAGATACAACAAATTTTACAGCTTTCACGTTGCATCCATAATTTATCTTAAGAGTACTGCCCCAACAAGGACAACAGTTGTCAGACTGAGAAAGTACAGAACTGGCTATGAATAGTGAGAGATTATCTATTATCAAGAACAGAATTCAAGTACAGAAAATGTTTCTACAGTGTTAAGCTTGGATTTCTGTAGCAAACATTCTTCAGTTTATTGCACATCTGTTCCAGGATATATTGTGGACAGGGCTTCTTATGTAGAGATTTTATTTTTCAATCAAATAAAAAATGTAGAAAAAGAAACACCATGACTCATTTTGTATTTCAGTACGAAATGTGGTCTTGTGCCAGATAAGCTATAAACCTACAAAAATGTCTTTGCTTGTATCTAAATCCATATTATAGCATAATGGTGACATATTGTTATGATGAGAAGCAGGCCCATTTTTAAAAAATTAAAATAGGAAGCATCTATTAACTACTTAGGTTATAAATTTGATCAAATATGAGACTGATTGGCAAAGTGAATAGGATATATTTAAATACGTGATTAAACACTAGTCAAAGTCTCATAAATCATGTCGTTAGCTTTATACCAGTTAGGTATTCAATGTTAGCTCCTATTATTTTTAAAAACTTTTCTACTTCAAATCCTTTACATCATGACCCACAACTTGACCGGAAGTTGACTTCTGTCATAGTTTGTTAATGCCTCCTAGACCTTGGTACATCGATCTTCATTTTTTTTCATTCAATTTTCCATTTAAATGCATTTCCGCTCCTAATTAGTGGTGTAGCATTCCAACATTATGAGGTTTTCTTATAGAGATGCCTTCAACACTTAGGATCTCATTTCAAAAATTATTCAGACCTATTGTGGAAATACTTAATTTTAAACTGTCTCTTTCTATCTGTCCTTAATGATTGCTAACTAATTGGTGAGGAGCAAGTCCTTGTATCAGTGCTGGCAGCTGTAAAATTTGAATCAAGGTCCTAAGTGTCTTTAAGTGGCTCAGATTGGAAGGTCAGTCCAAAAGCACAACGTATCTGCTGGGACACATGTACATGAATAAATACCAGACAAAATCCTTGGCCTTGTCATGAAAGAAAATAACTATAGATGTCTTAGAATGCTTTTATTGCCAAAGTTTTAATGATTTTATCATTTAGGTTTTATTACGCTCTGTTTGAAGGTAAGAAATACATGATTTGCTTGGTGTCTTGAAGAAAGCACAGAAAGCATACTTATACCTAAATAGCAGTTTAGTAGGTAGAGTATTTTTTTTCATTATTTCAATCATCCTTGGACTGAAGGATTTTTTTTTAAACCTTTTAATCATCCTTGGACTGAAGGTTTTTCAACAGGCCTATGAGTCTCTATGTCTGTAGGCAGTGTATGATTGTGTGTGTATCTGGTACATGTCTGACAAAGATATTAGAGTTGTTGCAATATATTAATACTTTTTCTTTCTGGAAGCTCAACCAATTGGTAAATATGTCTACAGTTACAAAAAAAAAGTATATAAATGCTTTCAAGTGCATAGGTACATCCTAGAAATAACTTAAAAACACACACTTACTGATATGTCCAGCATTTGGCTGATAAGAAAACATAACACTAGCTTAAATCCACTTTCTTCCACTGTCCTCTTCTGTTCTTACATCAAACAAGGCTTGTCAGATCTCAGGACTTCAGCTGAACAATTTAATCTCACAATATTTAATACAGTAGTTGTGTATGCAATGCACTTTTTTTAATGCATGTGAATTTTTAGGGCCATTCTGTACATAAATAATATTCTATGATATTTTGACTGTATATTTCAAAGCTCTAAAAAGATCACATAAAATCCTGAGTATTTTCAGTTTTCATAAGCCACTTACACTGATAAATATAATTTTTAAAAATTGTAGCTTAAATCAATTTTAGATATACAAACAGAAGTATAAGGATGACTGAAGGGGGAAGCCCAAGCTTTTTTCTGTAAATACCAGTTTTTCAAGAACTGCTGTCCCATGCTGTCATGCTTATTTTTTTAATGCTTCAGGTCAAGTAAAAGTAGAAAAAATGTGTGCAGACATATAATAAAGAGTTTTACTTTTGTTCAAAGAGACATAAAAGCATCCTCTGTCACTGATGTATCTGTTTTTTGTCTTGTTCTGAATTGGTGAGGTTTCTAGGAATTATTTTTAGTTGGTTGGTTGGGTTTTGTTTCTTTGGTTTTGGGGCTTTTTTAGTATTGGCAACGGATAGTTGTGTTTCAAAATAAACCCTTAAGGACTTTTAATTTTTTTCAGTTAAGCAAAGACATAATTCTTTTATAATGCAGAGGATTTCACATTTTTTCAGTGAAGAACTTCTCTGATCTTTGAAAAAAGCAAGTTATCTTATGCCAAAAGGTTTTGTCCTGAACTGCTTTGTACAGTTTACACCACTTAGCAGTAAAAATACTGTTGTTCCATTGTTTAACAGATAACTTAATCAGCTGGGCTGTCACCTTCAGATTAGCAACCAGATGAGACTCTTGACCTGGGCTTTGCTACTGTTTTTTTCTCCCTGCAGTAACTGAACATCTAGCTGACAACCACAAACACTTGTGCACAATTAAAAAAAAAAAAAAGTTACATATTTTTTTAAGCTGCAAATGCACAGCTGTGGAATTCAAGAAAAAGCTGTACAATTTTCACTTGCAAATTTATGGATTCATGAAATAACATCACTGTGGTTGGTGTACGATATGGTTGCTGGCTCTTTTCCTACTCACCCTGCCTTTTCCTACCTTTCTGCTATCCTTGGGAGCAAAGCTACTCTCTTCAGTTTATTTATCACTACTGAGTCTTTAATTCTCATCTAAAAATTACAGTGTAGACAACAATATTTTTTGATAAATTATTTTATTATCCTCTTGAATGCAATATTACAATTAAAATATTTGCAACTTGTTTTTTAAAATAGACTAACTCACATTTTGGTTTTGATAGGGTGACAGGCAAATCTCTTTTCTTCCAAGATTTATTTTCTCTATCAAGATGAATGTTATAGGATTTGAAAATTATTGTGATTCATCTTTGTATCTCATTTGTTTTCTGTTCCAGTAGTATATTTTATATGACATCTGAGATTTTTTTATTTTTATTTAACTTAAAAATTAATCATGCTATTACAAAAGGTCTTAGAGCAGTGCCAATACTTGCTTATATCTAGGGTGTGAATGCTAATGCTCTTTAAAATTTGACCATACATGGAACTGTCAGAACCAGCACTTCTAAAGCATTTCATTTGTACTCAATTCTACTTAATTCAGTGCCACTGTCTCAATTTAGACTAGCTCAGACTCTCTCTCACAGTTAGGTCTCTTTGCAAAGAGTCTAGCTGGAAAAGTTCAGAGAGGTCCTGAAAATGCCTATAATTGGTAGAACCTCAGAGTCAGGACAATACTGCTGTGAAAATCCTGGGCAGTGACATTCAGCCCTTGACCTGAATAGTGTTTCCAGTTCTGAGATGATAGGACTCAAGGTATATTTCCCTTTACTCTTATAGCTTCCTGCAGCAGAAATATATAAAATTCACGAATATTAGGATGATGTGGTAATTGACATTCATGCAGTGACTTACCATATTCATCTTCTTTTTTTCACTACTGAACACTGTGGTGCTTTTTCTTAAGAACTGTGGATTCTTGCCAAGACAGAGAGTGGTTTGGATGCCAGGGTGGAGCATTGACCATAACACCATTCCTGCCACGGAATCCTTTGTGTGGCATTGGTATTTGGCATAAATCCTTGTACCATGATAACCCATATGCAAAACAAAATATATCTATTCAACAAAATAAGCACCTAGACACTATTAAAACAGAGACTATAAGAATTAGGTGTGTAAGCTTAACAGCAAACCTTGATCTTTTGCCTTACAGGCAGAAGTAAAACACATTTTAGTAGGGCTAGTTTTAGAGAAAGGGTCTCTTAGTGAAGTACAGCTGAATATTTCTTTTATCTAGCACTTTCTCCAATGTCGCCTGTGCATATTAAAGGTCACAGCTAATTTAACAATTCTTGTTGTTTCCTACGGACAGTTACATACCATACAAGATATACTACATAAAAGGATTATCCTAGGTTTCTTAACTACTGGATATAAATGTACGTTGTAATGTACTGAAGAGGCTAATTAGGAATTAAACATTCCTTTAAAATCATTTTAAACTGAAATTATGCTGACAACCAAATTTTTTTAGCTCTTTAATAGTTGTGTTAGACATTGAAGAGCTGTGCTCCAAGTCTTGACACATTGTTCTGACTTATGCTCAATTGCAAAGCATGGCTCTAGGGAATAGTTTTGAGCCAAAGTACCTGCCTATGACAGGTGAACTCCAGTTCTCCTGTTTTTAACTACAAGACCAGTATTCTTTTCCAGAATTTTAGAACACTTCTCCCACCCTTTCTCCTGGAAAATCTACAGAACACCCGGCCCCATGCCCCCCCCACCAGGGACTCTGAGTGGTAACACAAAAGGTGACAACCTAATACCTGTCTTTTTTTTTTTTTTTCTCACTTTGCTAGATGTGAATTACTGACAAAATTATGAAAATAACTTTGAGCAGTGGTGCTCAGTGAATATCAGATGAAAAGCCAAAGCTAAAAACTGATTTCAGGACCATCTCCAGTCAGATGTATAATATTTCAGATGAAGACTAAAAGCACAAGCTAAACAGAAAACTGCTTCCATGTCAGTGAAGTTAAAACTTATCAGCAGTGTTTTCTTCTGTATATATTGTTTCACATGCAGGAAAGAATGAATTGAACCCGTATCTGAAACAAGGCAACATTTTCTATCTGACTTCATTATGTGTTTCTCCAGAGTGCATCCCTTATTTTCTGCCTGAACTAAAATGTGTGTGGAGACAAGCAAATACAAAGCAGCTCTGCACTGTTGTTACCAAATCATTTTAATAAGACAAAGGTATTTTTTTTGTTTTGCTACAGTCATATCTTAACAGTCATTAACACACACTAGATCCCTTTGTTAAAGCAATCCTTGTAAGCGGAGGCATGAACTAATGAGGGGCTTTATGTGTCCCAGTGCAGCTGGCAGTAGAGATGAAGTAGCATTACAGTATATCAGAGAGATTTATACTGAGGATTCTTAATAGAAAGATTTTTGGGGACTCGGCCATCATCTCCTTATAAATAATTAAAATTAACAAATTGTCTTTGTTATAATTCAGGGAGTTTTGCTTTCTGTCAGCATCCGCAGTGTAGTCAAGATTATATTTCCTTTGTTGTTTTTTGCAGGATTTCCCAGCTTCTCAAAATATTGTCCTTTGAATCTGCAGCCTCTGCAGAGGTCAAATTCCATGGTAGGTGATGCTCCTGAGGTGACAGAACTTTTAAAGACTTGAACACATTGTTATCAATTTAAATATTTTATTTTTTTTATTCATGCTTTAGGGTAGCATAGAATAATACTTTCTGCTACTGTTACTGTGATACCAAATTAATACTCCCTTAGCTTTACTTCACAGAACATAAACAAAATGTTGTAACAATCTATTTTTACACTGTGCATGTCTTCATCTATCTTTATATATTTAAACTGCATTTTAAACCTGTGTAATTTTGATTACCTCAAATGTCTTGGACTGCTACAATTAACATAAGATAATAAAGGATTCATCAAACAGTAATTCTTCAGCAATTCTTCAGCAAACTACAATGAATTAATGAACTTTATTTTTTCAGACTATTTAATTCATATTACCAAGTGCAACTAAAAATTGGTGAGAGAATTTTCAAAACCACTTGGCTGATTTATGAGACCCCATTATTCTGAAAAATACAGACCATGAGTGGAATAAGTTCTTCTTATATGTTAGAAGATATCAACAATGAGATACATTCTAATCTCATTCTGCATCTAGCTGAGATTTGTACTGGTATAATTAGCTCGGTTAAAAACCAACATTTTCTGTAATTAAATAGTTCTGCTTGAATCCAAGACGCTTTTGGTTGTCTTAGGAGTCTGAGTCTCAATGACTTACAGTGGCTTTAGCTTCCCAGTTAATTTTTACAATTTTAAAACTGTTGTCAATTAAAAGGTAATTAGCAAATATTGTTACTGATATTAATAGCCAATGCAAAGCTACAGCAAGCAAATAAATTAATATTTTAAACAAAGGAAAATGTGGAAATAAAGAGAATTAGTTTCTTCCTTGTAAATGAGACTGCCAAATAAAGATCTACCTGTGACCTTACTGGAAGGTACTCAACAGTATCAACAGGAATTTCTAGACTTCAGATACAGGAAATTGGGAATATCTCTTTGGTCTGAAAACAATCCAAATATTTACGGATTTGGAAAAGGAAAAAAATATTTTTATTAAATTAAATTACAATTTTTCCATTATCATTGAGGGATAAATACTCATAAGCCAAACCATAACCATACTAGGTGTAGGAAGAGTGTATTTCAATCTTTGATTATGAGTTGAGAACAGAATATTCTACAGGAAAACAAAAATGCAGAGTTGTTCTTCAGAATAATATTTAATTGTTCTTCATATTAAGGTTTTCTTCTCTCATAATGTTTATTTTCCTTCTTACATTAGGCAGAAGAGCAACAATCACTAGAAAACTGAGGAAAATAAATTTTCTTGCTTCTCCTCTATCTTTCTTCTTAAAAAATATAATATTGTTGAGCAATTCTGCTGTTGTTTTCTTAAAAAAGCTTGTTTTTGAGAAGAGGAACTTCATGATGAAGTTTTGAATAAGTGTGAAAGCACCTAGGGTACCCAATGGAGCTGTGCAAAAGGAAAGGGTCAGAAATATCATTCTTGGACATCAATGTCCAGTTAACCTAGGTCCCATGTGCACAGTTGCCATAGAGTTTATCACATTTATCTTAATAATTTAGTTTTAAGTGCTAGAGAGGTATTAAAGCATTTTTATATTACCCAATTCAAGTGTATATTTAGTTATCAGAAATTCTCTTTTGTTTGGGCATAATTTCCACTTAACAGGATTAAAACATCTGAAAAAATATGAGATTCTTCTGGTTTTCCTGAATTTGCAGATTCTGAGGTAAAGTTGAACTTGAAACAATGTTTCATCAGACCATTTTCAAAGTCAAGGGACTTTTTCTTCTAGATAATATAAGGGGTCTATTTTCACTGTTCAAAAAGAATAGCAAACCACTGTCTAACACTTTCTTCCATTGAAGACTGTTAGGATTTAGTTTTTAACTTCTGTTTTACAACTAACTTCATCTCATGCAAATGACTAAACTCCTGGCACATAAATCTTTTTTGGATTAGCATTGCTGTGTCTGATAAAAATGACACAGAAGAGATTAATCAATATTGATAAGTAAGCAAATGTGATGTTTTCTTCCACACCTTTGCATGAGTTGCAGCTGAAGCACTGGGTGTTAAATCAGCGATTTTGTAATCCTGAATGCATAAAATAATCCTTTTATGAAACTACTCAAAGTAATCAGTTCAGTAATACAGCAGTATATAGAGTCACCCCTATTGCTAAGGGTCCTTTCAGCTCTTTAACCCCTTTTTCTATGCATAACCTCATAACTAAAAAATGTCCCTGTGGGAAAAAAACATGATGGGGGGAAAGAAGTCTTTTCAGAGACAATCTTATTTTGCTTGTTTTTATGATTGCTTATATCTCGCAACAGTATTGTATCATGTGTGCCATAGTCTCAGTAGATGTTGGTAACGTGAGGACAGAAAAATAAACCTAAAATTTATAGGTTCCTACCTATTTTTTCCACTTAAATTATAGCTTTGATTTTCCTGTACACCAGGATTTTTACGAAAAACCTTCTTCACTTTTGTTAGGGGGAGGTAGATTAAATCAGATGGATCAAGATGCATTGCTACTCTACTCGGAGGGAGGGTAGTGCCACAAAACAATAGTGCAAGGGGAGTGAATGCTTATCAAGAGAAAGTTTACTTTTGGCAATAAGAATTAATTTAGCTGAATTGGTGCAGTGAAAGTGGTAAACACAATCCCCCTCACTATTGTTTGTCAGGGTGTATTATATCATCCTGGATTGCTTTGTCAATAATCTGCCTGGCCTGCAAGCTAGAAATCTAAGATTGCCAGGATGAGTGACAGGCTGGAGATAGCTGATAATTCTAAGGAATTGAAGGTGTAAAATCTTTAAGGACCATGTCTACAGTATAAATGCAAGGGTATCTCCACATCACTCTGTACTTACAAAGGCAACAGCATTGTTAATGGCAGCCTGTCTGTCCATCAAGTTTGCTTCAGGAGGATTTATCCCTCTTTCACTCCTTATCTTCCATGGCTGTGTTTATTTCTAAACCAGCTGCAGAATAAATTGTCTCTTGTCTTCACCTCCTACACTGAGTACAATGATATGTTCTGAAACTGTGGTGTTTTTCAGGCATTTCTTTTTCAGAACAGAAACTTCTAATTCTGTTTGTATATGGGTACACTCAGGTTTTTCATTTTAGACACGGTAAATGCAGTTTGTTTCCTTCTTTCTCCTTTTTTATGGTACTTCTCTCAAGGTTCATAAATCTGTTCTGTATTGCTAAGGTGCTTGAAATAAAGAAGGAAAGACATAATGGAACTGGTTCAGATGATTAATATGATGTGGATGTAATATGGCAAAAACTGTTCTTTTATATAACACAGAATATATTCAGAAAAGTGAATGTAAAGATAACCTGACATTTCATATTTGTGAGTCTTTCTCACAAGCAGGTTCTTGTAAATAGTGCAATTTTTTTGCCAGGTTCGATAATAGAATCTGAAAGTTAAGTTACATAGGTGGTGGCCATGTGGCCATACTAAAAGTGCCAGATTTGGTTAATTAGTCTATTGATTATGGCACAAGAGACAGCATTAACATACTATCTCTTCTTTCTGAGTGCTGTTAGTATTTTATAATCATAAGACTGCTGAGATCACAGGGGCTTTTTGAAGTAAGATGTCATTTGCAAAATCACTTTTATAATAGCAGCTGGGGTGCACACTGACTTAGAGAGAGTTCAGATAGCCTTAGCACCTGTTTAAATTTAAAAAAAAATTAAAAGAAAAGCTAATTGGGAATGCTTGGTTACATTACTTTTTGTATTTCCAGATGCACAAGGTTTTCTAACAACTAGTTCCAGTTCGGATCAAAATTTGAAATTGAATTATCAAAATATAAAGAGAAGGTTACTGTAAAAAAACCTCAGTCTAATCAATAATATAGATTATACCATGAAAATTTTTATTAGCAATTAGCAGGATATCATCAAAATTCAGAAATTTAGAGTGGTTTGCTTACTTCTTACTTAAAAGATTTAGAAGGATTCTCAAAAAAAAAAAAAAAAGAACACCTGGGTTTTCTGTGTATTTTAGCATCAACATGAAATTATACTAGTTTGTTAAATTTGTTTGGCAAAGGCATGCTAATTAATCATGATTGATATCTCTCTTCCATCTTACTACTCTACTTCTATGAACACCTGTATATATATTCTTTTCCATATTTTTTGTCAAATGAAAACCAGAATCTCTCAGAATATGTTCTCAGTTTCCAGAATGAGAATCAAAAAATTACTTGATAATTACTGAATGTTGGTGTCAAAATCCTATTAGCTAGGTGCACACACACACAAGTGAGTCTTTCATTTCTGCTGAAATTCATTACTGAACTCCATGGTCAGAATTTATTTCCTAAAAAATAGTGATGTATTTACAAGATGTAGAGGTTACAGTTAGATGAAAACTTTGAGAGAAAGTAAGCTGTCACAGCAGCCAAAAAAGGCAATGCTGTCCCCCCATTGCTCCTGATTTCCATCTCCACAGAATGTTGGCTCTTTCAGAGATGTTTTGCAGTTTCATAGTGAATTGGATTGAGTAATTGCATGACTTGACATGATGTTGGCATTTGCTGTTCTTCAATTTATTAGTTTTATAATATTATAATAGCGGATATAATTAATCATAAANTAAAAACCCATGTACCTGCCAAAGGGAATAGGATATAAAAGCGTGATAGTGCAGCCAGAAACAGGGCCAAAGGCAAAGTTGTTTCTTTTGATGTGGTCTCAGTTTGGTTTAAATTGGATATTGAATCGTATTTTAAAATACTCCTCTCTTACTCATTTATTCCAATTATAGTATTTAATGTTACCAATAGCTAGAGTGGGAATAGTCATCTTTTATGTCTATATTTCATGGAAAATAAAAGGCATTTATCACAGAAACCTGAAGTCCTGTATTAGTACCAAACAGAACACCAGTGTTTGATTTCATACTGCTCAGCCATTTAATCAGTGGCTGTGATATGAAATATTGATGATATTGTCATTGATGACATCAGGAAAATCATACCAATAGCAAGTAGCACTATCGAGTTAAACATTACTGAGAAGCACTTTCAAAGGTAAGGTTCTGTGTCTGTAAATCACACCTGAAGTGTAATAGATGCCGACTCAGGAAAAGGTTTATTTACCACAGGTCAGCTACTCCTATAGAAACAGTATAACCATTGTTTTATAGAAGTACATCTCTTTCATAATTCATGCTGGAATAAAACATAGCAATAATCTAATAATAAGAGGAACTATTCATAGCTAGGATATATTTATACCTATTGTCTTCAAGTTGTATGCTTGTGAGAATATGTAGGCCTATATATAAAATTAACACAACATGTAAGACATTTAGCATCCCTCCATTTAGGGTTGTAGATAGAGCTGAGAAGGAAAAAAACTTTTTCTCTAGTTCTGATTTTATTTAGACTGATCTTTGAAGAGCCAACAGCCAATTTGTTGACACCCTGTTTTATCTGGAAAATTTTGTCTTTCTT
>VXBI01003751.1:39581-69148 GCA_013397375.1 Toxostoma redivivum
TTTTTTTTTTTTTTTTTTGTGACAGGTATTCATCTTCATTTTAAGCTGAGTTTCCCATGCCAACACAACCACAGTCACTTCCAGCAACAATTCAGCAGTGTTAGTTGCTTGCAATTCTTTATTATAACTGTTTATAGTTATTTCCTCTACTCAGCTATTGCATTTGACCTCCATCTGTCTCTCTGCAGAGGTTTGTGCATTGTTCAGCATCTGATAATCCTTTTTTTCAGAGGAGTTTTTTGTTATCTCTGCTGTGTGCGAGGACCTCCTCTTGACATTGTGACAATGACTGTAAGTCACATTCTCAATTGCAAAGATATCTTATCTTCAGAACACATCTCCTACCTCTTCTCCCCATTCATGATGCACCATGTAAAACAGAAGGTGAACTGTTCACAAGAATCATTGAAGTTAAACATTAGAGCTTCCCAAAATCTTATAAAGCCATGATTCTAAATGTAGAATGCATAATGACATCTGTTACAAATAATATAGTTTAGGGGTTTTATTGAAAGTATCTCCTGATCCCATAACAATGAAATAATATTGTTATTAGTCCAAATAATCTTGTATCTTATTTAAATCCTGATTAATAATATGACCATTCATTGTATTTTTACAAGCTATACCCTACAGAAAGATGTTGTGAAGGTTCTTGACAAGACTCTTCAGACCAGTGCCTAACTTAGGTGGCTTATGGTAGTACTCAGGTATGTGGTTTAATCCCACTAAAATGCTGGCAAAAACTACCAGAGTCATAACAGGATTGCATGTGTCTAAGTGTGAAGATATTATCAATTTCCCAACATCCAGAACCGCATTCTAATATACTGGACTTCCAGGGCAAAGTATGGATTATTTTTCTTCTTTATGTCCAGAAATACAGTGTTGACAGAGAGTTTTCACAGACCTTGAACTGTGTGCACAAGTCTCCCAAGTCAGATGATGACTCAGAAGAGATATTACTCACATCATTATCTCTGCAGATGTGGATCCATAGAAAATGTTTTTGACCTATGTTTTCACTTCAGCCAAAATGTAACAGATGACAGTGTTCAACAAAAACTGTAAAAATGGCAACTCTATGATTTATAAGAAGAAAAATTATGGTCATTGAGATAAAACATCGTTATAACTGTTTTTATGTGAAAGAAATTCCAACAGCTGAATAAGTCTTTTGCGAGACATTTGACTCCAAAGCAAAACAAGCATCATCAGTCTAAGCAGGGGGCGCTCCAGATGACAGTATTTGTATGTAGCTGAGCTCCAGATACAAGATGGATTTGAAGTGACATGTCTTTGAGCAGGAAAGCTATTCACAAGATTGTTTTTCATCAAGGACATCCTATAACCAGATCACCTATAACAAGATAATCTCACATGAGAGATAAACTAAATATTTGTTCCATGTGATGAAACAGTCCAGAAATATAATAAAATACTGAGGAAAAACTGTGAACTGATCAGTTTGGGAGCACTGGATAAAAGCAAATTCCAGCCTGCTTTGTATCTGAATATTTGTGCTTTTGTTTTTTTCCTGTGTTCTTTGCTCAGAAACACCTTCAGAGGGTAGAAGTTTTGGAGGGGATCCTATTATTCAACAGAAAATGGAGACAGAAATTTAGGTTTGCAAGATGATAATGTTTGGAGAGAGTAAAAAACTTTACTGATCAAATATGTGCATTTGCTATAAATATTGTATGCTTCCAAACAATATAATTTCCTTTTATTTTTACTGAAGCAATGGATGTGGGATATAACTACTTATGTATCAGATTCTGATACAACATTAATTTTGAGACCCAAATATCTATTGTATTTTTATGAGAAGAGGTCTTATAGTGGAAGTTACCTGCTTGCAAATGGTGAGGAAACACGGAATCCGAAAACTGCATTATAGATTAGTATTCTGTGAGTTTTGTTTTTTTAAAAAAATTGATTACTGTGTCACAATGATGTTCAGCATGTGATGTTTTAGCAAGAAATAAGGAAATAAAACCTCTGATATTGTTATAATACAGTGGATTTTTAATTGTGTAGATTTCATTGGTAGAGCACTTTAAAAACATTAACAGAATCAATCATTCAAAGAGCCAAAAGAGGTAGTTAATAATTGATTCTGTGACAAAGAGAACTCAAGTGCACTGCCCAAGATTGTAGGAGGAGACAGTGTTAGAACCAGATTTACAGGAATCAGAATTTCCTGTTTCTCTTGGTTTGGGTATTTTTTCTATCAGAAACTGAATGGTATTCTTTTCCTCAGCAGGTAGTCAGTTTTTCATAGACATAAATATTGGTGACCCTTGTAATTTTATTCTAATAACAATGTTCTTCGAAATAATCCTTTAGAAATCAGTATTTGCCATAATAATATCCTGTAGCCGAGTATGCCACAGATGAATGATGTCTTTATGTAAGTCTTTATGTACTAATATGAGAGTAATGAGGAGCTGTCACTTCTTATATGAAAGCTCTTTATTTCAGGAAATATGACTTTAGCTTATTGCAACTGCAACTACTACACAGCAATATTTTTCTCTTCCTGGCAACCTCCATATTATCAGTTTAATCTAAGTTTTGGTTTTTTTTTTCTTTTGCATCTTTTGCTATGACTAAGACTAGCATGGCTCTGATCAATCATAGGGCAGGGAACACCATTGTTAGAGCAGTAAGTATGTGCTGAGCAATATTCATTATGTGATTATTTCAGGAATAGCAGGACATGGTAACTGAATTTTTTATACTATTGACCTTTTGTTGGGTGCCAATATGCACATGCAAATTTAGGATTTATATATGGTGCTTGAGAAGGATGACTTGTGAGGTGAGGAGGAAGCATCCTTCCTTTGGCACACCACGCAGAAGTAGGTGCTTTCTCACTGTCCCCTGTGCAGACCATGCTTCACAGCAGTTTGGGGGATGGGAGGGTGTAAATCCCCCCCAAAAAAACAACCATTATGGCACTAACAAATGGAGAGACAAAAATTTCATGGTGAAAAGATTATTGTGCTGGAAAATGCTGCTTTGACAAAATATAAATGTTCGTTGGAAACATGCAGTTTTTCTCATATTTTCTGACAGAAACTCAGCAGAATTGCTGCCATTCACCCACCTTCCCAACAGCTTGCTTGGCAGGCCTGGGGGATCCAGCTCATGTCAGGGCTCCCAGCACTTCCAGGCTCTCTGTTGCAGGTGTGAAAGGCTTGCAGGGCCCCTGACTGTTGGTACTGCCAAGTACCAAGTTGAATGACAGAGAGCCTGGAAGCAGGTTATCAGGTGTCTGGAGCAGTATGGAGTGCTTCATTCTTTGTGCTGATATACTGCATTGATGGAGTTGAGTTTGGTCTGGACACTTTTGTTTATTTTCTTGTTTGGTGATTTTTTCTTGATCTGTCATCCACACTTGGAATCTTTTTCTATTCAGTGCCAAAGTTTTTAGTCTGCCTGTATTTATCTTGAGAAAATCAGGCTCCTACCAAAGTGAGAAATGACTGCATCTCATCACAATGATTTATTGAAGAATATCAGAGAAGCAGAGGGAGAGTATTGCTAGCAAGCAAAGGTGCTTTTTGGGATTGCAGTGTCTAAGGATGAGAAAGCTACATTGGCTAACCAAGAGTAAGTATTTCTGACATATTCTGGTTTTATCACTATGTTATTAGGGGTGGCAGGAAGCAGCTCAAAAGTTTTGTTGCTGTCATATTCTCGATTTTATGTTTAGTTTTGTTTAAAACCTTGGCATTGAGTTCAGAAGCCATTGTGGGTAGACACCCAGCAACAAGAGGTTCAGTATGTTGATATTTTCATGTTGCTTTTGTTCTTCTTAGCTCTGCTGCTGCTGGGTTGGTCAGAATGAGGAAAGGCTACAAGCTGCTGGGATGAGTAACAAAATTTTCACCTGTAAAAGTCAAGACTTTATTTTTAGTTGTAAACTCAGAAAAAAATGAGAGACAGGTGTTCCATCTTTGATTTGGCCATAACTCAGGGCTTTTTGCTTTTAGTTTAGTGGTACAATACTGAGATTGACTTGGCCATGGTGTTTGTACAGCACTCTGTGTTCTATATTGTCTTGGTTTCTTCCTCAATCATTAATAAACTAAAGTAATACAGGGAAATATATAAATAGCTGACAAGTATAAGACAGAAAGAACTTCATTGAATGCAGTAATTCTAGTTTCAATGTCTTTCATGTTATCTTTCTTATTTCATTATTTCCCCCTCATATTCCCAGCTATCTGATTCTCCTACCCATAATATTTCTTTGAAGCTGATTCAACACTCTAATGATTCCTATTGAAGTGATTAAATATTGATAATAGGACTTATGCTAGTCTCAGATCCCTGCTGCTTTGTAACCCATTGGAGATTCCCAACACTGGGCAGGATTTTTACCAATGGGTTTCTGCAGCATATGTTAAGAGACCTTCTAGCACTTCCACAAAGATATGAAGACTAGACAATCTTAATAGTCCCCTGTACTTTGTTCTCAGCTTAATCAGTCTTAGTAACCAGCGTTCCATGCAGAAGGAATTAGTATTACCAGAAACATGCAGCAGCTCTGCAGAAATGATCTTTTACAGGCTATAGGTATGGTCTCTAGAGGTTTAGGAATTTTGGCCATTACTGGAGGACTGTAAAGCCTTGATTTATTCTTTGCATCTCCTTGTATTTGAGGGAGGTCTGAGAAGGTAATTGTCCTGGAGGGATACACACAGATTCGTTGAGAAGCAAGAAGTTGCAGATGCAGAATATTTTGGGAAGCAGAAAGACAGCCACATTTTTTTTTTCCAGATGTATTCACTTTTCCTAGATACATAGGAACTGGGCACAGCCAGACCGCTTGAACAAGAGACCATTTAGTGAGGAAATCTGTGCTCAGACATCCTTCAACCTATTTGCCTGGCATGAAGCATTGTATTGGTATCAGTTAATTTCTTTTATTTTAATTTACACATTTTTTGAGATGAGTGAAACTTTTCTCACATCTACAAAACAAAGACCCTGTGCTTGGACAATTATAAGGAGTGCTAAAGATAAAGCTTTAGTTGCTTTGGCAGAGCCATTGGAAAATCTTGCACAATGCCTGCCTAAGCTTTGGCTGGCTCTACCTAATGTTATTAGTCTCCCACATGCAAAATCATTAAATTAATTTATAAATGTTTGAAATTATTTGTCATCTACACAATTTGTCACTAATCAAATAATAGATCAGAAAGAAAAAGATAAAAGAGCAGAAGAATGTTGCCAGCATTTTTTTTTCTTTTTCTTTCCTTCCAGTGGCAAATTTCTTAACTTGCTGGATCTGTCTGCCACATGCACCCCTCAGCTTCTCTCTTCCATTTATCCATGGTTTAGCCCCAGCCAGCAATCAAGCCCCACACAACCACTTGCCTACTTCCACCAGCAGGATCAGGGAGAGAATTGGAAGACATTAGAAAACCCACGGGGTGAAATAAAAACAGGTTAATAGGAAAAGCAAAGCCACGCAGACACGCAAAGCAAAATCAGGAACTAATTCACTGCTTCCCATTGGCAGCCAGGTGTTCAGCCATCTCCAGGACAGCAGGTCCCCATCTGAGAAGACAAATGCTACCACTCCAAATCCACCCTCTTCTTTCTTCTTCCTTTTACTTTATATATTGAGCATGATGTCACATGGTCTGGAATATATCTTTGGTCAGTCATATTTGGTCTAACTGAAACAGAGTTCATTTTCCCCTGGCAGCTCTCACAGTGCTGTGCTTTGTAGTGGAAGCTGGAGAGGTGTTGATAACATACCAGTGTTTTGGCTGCTGCTGAGCAATGCTGTCTCTCTAACATGCTTCCTGCGTAGCAGATTAAAATGGATGTGAACAGCCATTACTGAAGAAAGCAATGCCATCATTGCTAGATTGAATCATGAAAGTCTTTTTTTCAGAGGGCCAAATTTTTTTGGATGAGAATGAGATGTTTTCAGGAAGAAGGACATGTCAGACTATGCTACTGAAAGCCAATGGAGTCTCCCTTACATGTCTTAAGTCATAGAATCATAGAATGCTTTGAAATGGAAGGGGACCTCATTGGAATCCCTGCCATGGGCAGAGACATCTTCAACTGGACCAGGTTGCTCAGAGCTCCATCAAACCTAGTCTTCAACACCTCCAAGGATGAGGCATCCACAACTTCCCTGAGCAACCTGTGCCACCACAGTCACAGTAAAGAATTTCTTCCTAATACCTAATATAAACCCACTTCTTTCAATTTGAACCATCCCCTCTTGTCCTATCTTGCCCCATCTTTCCTTTAAATTCCCTTCAGATACTGGAAGGCTGCAATTAGGTCAGCATGAAGCCTTCTCTTTTCCAGGCTGAATAATCCCAATTCTCCCAGTCTCTCCTCATAGCAGAGGTGCTCCACCCCTCTCATCAGTTGAGTGGCTCCTCTGGTCTTGCTCCTACAGCTCCACTGTCCTTCCTGTGCTGGGACCCCAGGGCTGGAGGCAGCTTTGCAGATGGGGTCTTCCCAGAGCGGCGCAGATGGGCAAAAAATCCTCTCCCTCCTAAGCTGCCCACAGGGCTCTGGATGCAGCCCAGGACACATCTGGCTTCCTGGGGTGGGAGTGCCCATGGCTGGCTCATGGCCAGCCCCTCACCAGCACTCCCGTGTCCTTTGGGACAGGGCAGTTCTCAATCTGTTCATCCCCAGCCTGTACTATGGGTTGTTTTGTCTCTGCTAACTCTGCTACCAGGCTGAGCAGGATGTCCACCTGGTCTCATCTGATGCAGTGGTCATCACTGCTACAATACACTGAAAGACTTAGGCACACCCTCCTTCTGGAAGCCTAGATGGCCAGATGGTTTATTGCATGTTTTTCATGAGGTTTTGGGAGGTCTGTCTGGCCCACCTCATCTTTTTTTTTGTAAGTCTGGGGGACATGGTCCCCACTGGATGGACATCATAATTGAGCTCTCTCAGGAAGTGTAATGACCAGCAACTGATCTAAGGGCCTGTGCTGCAGCATCTTAATGCCCTTCGCACTCTCCCTGCCTGAACAATCTGCCTCACAAACTGTCACACCGTGTCATTTCATGCACCACATCCTGCCCTTTCCTCCATGCTCCTGGTTGCTCATACTCCTTGGAGCCATTTAAATTTGCCACTCTGCTCCTAGCGATGTTCCCTCCATGCCTGATTGGTTTGCAAGGGATTCTGGGTCCTGATGGGGCTCAGCGCTGAGTCCATGGAAAGCTTGTACATGGTCCCACAGCCTGCAGGCTACTAAACAAAACTGTCATGAAAAATAAATTGGAAGGGAAAAAAGTACTCAACAAAATTATGCGGCACATCTCACTCCTGTATAGTGTTGCATGGAGACACTTTTGAAACTGCATTTCAACAGGCTGCTTGGATCAATCCGTGTATTTGCTTCAACTCTTCCTAGATGCTGCCTTAGATACACTGACAAAATCCCTCCTTTCAATAATCTCTGACTTTGGTAAAAATGTGATTGTGATGGGTAATAGAGAAGAGCAAAGCAACATCAGTGTTATCCAGAAAATCTAAGTTCTGTACGAGAGAGAAAGATCAAGTGATTCACCTTCAGTAGAGCTGCATGTTTTTAAGAGCAAACATAAGACTGCTACTGTGCCAAATAGTATTGAATCAGTAAACTGAAGGGAGCATAAGTCATCAGGAAAGATAAAACAGAAAGGAAGAAACAAATTAAACTAAAAATAAGATGATGATGACACTAGTGATAATTAATCTGAACAGACAAAGTGGGTAACAGGACAATGGCATTCAAAATAGAAGTAAAAAAATAAGCAGACAAGTTTTCTTTTCAAGAGTAAGTCCTTTTAATTTTAAATGAAGATACACAATGAGAGAAAATACTAGAGAAAGCAGGGCAATTTCACTATTAATATAATTTATAAAACTGCCAGTAAAAGGGAAACTCTAAATATATATGAAGAGTGGCCCTGTAAAAGAGCCAAATCCTTGATAATGGTGGAAAATTACAACTAGGATTTTAAGGGTTTGGGGGCAGGTATCATGGACTGAAGAGGCAAGTTCTGAGAGGTTTCCTTTTCCAAATAGCATTAATTTTCCTGGGTTCAGCTTCAGCCAGCTGCTTTTCACCCAGGTGCTGATTTTGGCTGGAGTATTGGGAGGATAAACGCATGTAAAGCATGAAGTAGGATATTTGCATATTCTTTTATACTTCCCAGAGAATACAAAATATATAGTGGAAAATAATGACAGTATCATGCCAATCAACAAACTAAGTATCAGAAAATCTGCAGCATCACTGGCTTTCTTTGTCAAGAGAAGAACTCTTAACATTATTATCCAGTTGGTTCTTTGTTTTTCTGAATTATTTAGAAATGACATTTTGTATCTAAATACCAACAGCAATGAACCTCACTAGGCTTCCTGATCATCAGATCTAGATTGTGGTTTACCCAAAGAGCCTATGAAAAATTAAATATTACCTGAGGATTAGCATCTGACACCTCAGAATAAGGGTCAGTCATTAAAATGTATATTCAGGAGAAATGCAGTGCTGCTGCAGTTTATAGCTCAGCCAGTTCTCTGTTCCTCACTTTTGCATTCTTTATTGAATTATATTATTTTATAAAATATATACTAAAATCTCTAATCAAGAGTTAATTTTCTGATTCTCAGTGAATCCATATTTGAGCTTAAGACTGTCGCTGCTACCATGAGACAATGTGTTTTCCCATAGGAAAAGTTGCTGATATAGCTATTTACCAGACGTTTTCCTGGGGAATGCATCTATGCTACAAAGTAGAAATAACAGACTCTGAATTTTTTAATGAATACTCATTTGTGTTGTAATCCATTTATCCATTTTAAGAACCTGACATAAGTCTACTAAGAGAACAGAGTAGCATGCAAAACAAACAGATGGTAAGTAAACTGGTACATTCCTATTGATAATTGAAACAGTGGTAAATCAGTCTGGACATGCTCTTATCCTATAATGCTCCAGTTTTAGCTATGTAAAATAAAACTTTCCATAGAGGTGTCATCAGGATTTTATAGAGTTTTTTAAGATCTCTATATTTTCTATGACTCTGTCTTTGTCCTTCTAAAGGTACTGAGGTTCTATGACTGTGTTTCCACACTTTGTTCTAATATTTCCACTTTATTTATAAAGAACATTTTCTTAGAATCAGAAATTTCCCTAAAAGTAGCACAGTCCCTGCCAAAAATCTCTTCTAATAATCAATAGGTTTGAAAGTAATGATAGTAAAGGACTAAAATTTCTGTAATTCTTCTAATGAAGTTGTGTGTCATCAATACACTTAATAAAATATCTTGTCAATCTTTGTTACAAACTCCAATGTTCAAAAACAGTTTTAGTCTGAACTGTAGAGGGATTATTCATTTGAAATTGAAAAGTCAGTCTGAAGACTCTAAATAATTTTCCTTGCTAAGAACAGGGAAAATTGGATAAGAAGTAATTGAGTAGTCATGCTGCAATAAGAACTCTAAAGAAGGGGGGCACTTGATTTCAGCAGAAAGATTCTCTGCTTACAATCCAATATTATAGAACTGATGTTTTGGAGAAGATATGCAGAGTTGTCACATATAGATATTATCCCAATATCCTTTATAAGGTAATCTCTAGACACTGCTGCTACATGAAAAGGAAATTATGAATAAAATGCTCTGGACTTCTCTAAGTCAGTAATACTCTTTAAATATATTAATTATTAGCTAGGGGCAACACAAAGTACTAGATTCCTACTGACAAGCAGATATTATAATTTTGGGCACAAAATTCAGTACGAGCTTCTGAACTCAGTACAGTTGAAATCAGTAACAGCAACCTTGCCACTAATAGTCATTAAGTCAGTCTTAGAATTTTATAAGTTTTTTGGGTTTTTTTTTAGCAAATGAAAGAAAGAGTCTTCAATCTTATCCATTCACTCATAAAATTATCTTACATAAAATTTCTCACATGTTCCCTACGGTAACTCCAGCTGACTCGTTTGTTCATTTTTCATTAGTAGTCATCTATTTACATGTCTATATAGACTCATCTTCCAGTAGCCATTCTTTAACAATATCTACACAGTTCCTGCTGTAGAGAAGTCAAATATATCAAATAAATAAGAATATAAAATGTACAGGAAAAGAGCACAAAAACCCCACGAATATTAAACTATATTTCTAAAGGTAAGAAAGTAGCAAGGTGAAAGGCTTAACCTATAAAAGTGAAATAATATCTGGCTAATGAGTCAAAATCAAACATATTAAAGAGAAATTGTGGCATAAAGACTACCAAAGGATTTAACATAGATTGTGAAAACTAATTATAATAAATCTTTTTGTCTATGGCTGAACAATGGGTTGGTAAAAGCAGTTCTGAGTGGTGTCACCAACAGAGAATTCAGGACAGATCAGTAACAGCTATGTATAAAATACTGGGGTTTTAGCATCTTTCCACCTTACCTTAAACATGCTGATTTAGGGGACAACTGAATTATTTCTTGCTTTAAGAATATTATGACAAGTTCCTGAAGGGAAACATGTTCTTTTCAGTGAAGATAAAATGCTGAGATGATAACATGGAGGGGAGAGAGAAATGAAGGCATTTCTTTAGGTGAGAAAAAACAATTGTATCCAATTTCTTTACAGTAGAAGTGGATAAAGAAGACCTAGGATAACACACTAGAAATTTCATGGTAAAAGCTGGGAGTTCAGGGAGAATTTTTTAATGATGCCAGAATTGCAATATATGAAGTGAGTTGTCAAATTGTATCATCACAACAAGTATTATAAATAAATTTAAGAGACATCTTGATATTTTTATGAAAAGGGAGGACACTGAAGGGTGCAATGATACTGTAGGAAACAGCTTTTTGAGACAAGCAGTTTCTTCTTGTCCAGCAGATCTGTGTGTCCTTTAGCATTCATTCTAATTACATTTCAGAGGCATTACTACCTTCACTCTTCACAGTCTGTTAAAGCTATCTGAATTTTGCTGCATTGTGTTATTCATATACAGTGTCTCTGAGTGTGTAAAAGCACTCCCAACCACTGCTGAGGGCCAAAATTTTAGTTCCTCTTAAAGAAATTAAGTCTCAAATTGTCACCCTGGAAGACTCTTCTATACTCTTGTACCAAAGCACTTGATAAGCTGTCATGTATTAAAAGACATATTTTTATTTATTTTTGTCTAAATTTTCTTTTGTTTGTTTGCTTATTTGTTTGTACAGAATAAAGATCTTGACATGTTTTCAGTAGATGTTGCTGATCTTCTTTTGGGTCAGAAACTTCTGGTGGCAAATCCTGCTCTCACAATCTCCTCAGATTTATTATAGAAAAAAGGGAGATGCAGTAGGTTTTTCAATTGCTGATTTCATGTGACTTGGGCATACTCATAAGTCCTTTAAGACCTCACAAATTTCCATATCAACATGCAATGTTTTCAGATAAAGGGAAATGTTTTTTCTCTCTTTGCAGATCATGACAGAAATGTGCTTCAAAATATATTCAGTATTTAAATCAGAAAGTTTGGAATTTTAACACCCTTACCTCAACTACCATCAAAAGGGCTTCTAATAGGCGAGGTAGTTTTCAGGATGTTTGCAACTTTAATTTGCTACCTCTGCTTTTACCAGGGTGTACTTATAAAAATTACATGTAAAAGAAGTAACTAAATTCCTACTTTTAAGGATTTCCAACATAATGTAGGCATTTGGAAATAAACAGTCCCTTCTAAGAAATGTATATAACTAACTAGATTATGTAAATCTTCCTGCTTTTGTGGAAGGTTTTATCTATTAACACCTAATTATGGGAGGTTAATGAACTCAATGGCCAATCACTTCCAAGGGTATTTTCTTTTTCCTTTGTGATACCATTACTTTGAGTAATAGACAAGGATGTGGTTGGTTATACTAGTAAAGGAAGATTTCTGATAGACTCCAGTGAGGGCATTATAGGTATACCAATGCATCTAACATCTAATTAAAAATGTCTCTCCTCCCTCCTAAAATTGTGAGCAAGTACAATAAAATTTACTATTCATGTCATATTACTGATTTTGTGTTCTTCTTATTAGGACCTTGTATAAATCATGAGGAAAGATGCCAGATTTCACGCATTAGACATGGCAAAATGGTAAATTTCACAATTAGTCATAGGCTATTAGAAAGTGATCTAGAAATCTGGTTAAAGAAATTTTTATCATTAAGCAGTTTATTTATTATTGTCTTCATAGCAAACTTGAATGTAAGCATGGCATTTCACCTTATAACCAACTCTTTTAATTTCTAGTTTCAAACAGAAAGTAAATATTTTTCAAACACCTCAGATATGTATTTCTGAAAACAATTTTTTTTTGCTATATATGTGCCAGTTTGAAACAGGGCAAGAAATCAAATTTCTGTATTAAAATCTATGTATTTCCCTCTTGTAACAAGATATATAATATCAAATGTAGATGCTTTCTGCAGTTTTTTTACATAACTTTAAAAACTACTGAATTTTAACACTTATAACTGGTTTTGAAATGTCCCCAGAATTTTTCATTTATTTAATGGGTCTACAGAAACAGTGGTTTCCTATAGTTTGTGTTACTAAATAATTTATGATCCAACCTGTAATTTAGAAGGATGAAGATTACTGACCTTTAGTATCTTCTCCAAATGCATTGACTATGTAAATGTCATACCCTGAAAGTTGTAACAAGATCTTCAGCCCCCTTTCTTACCTTGGATCATGATGCTCATTTTTTCAGCTCATTGTCCATTGACCATTTGGGTCAGTGCCATCCATTTATGACAGCATTGGTTAGTATCATTATGTGTATTCACACATAATTTTAAGAAACATAATGCAATTTTGGTTGGTTCATTTTTCAGACACTGAAGACCTACAAGGATCCAAAGAGTAATCAGACTTTTTCATTCCAGCAACACAGAGCTTCATAGGTTGTGGGTTACTTGGATTACCCTACTGTGAAAATCTAAGACTACTCATTATCGAATACATTTTCCTAGTATGCTTCTAAATATTTACAGCAGCCACACAATGTCATGTGCTGTTGTATTTCTCAAGTGTTTTTTTTTTTGTTTTTGTTCTTTTTTTTTTTGAAATTATTCTTAGTTTCTTTTGAAAGTATGATACCTAAACAATACTGGAATTGGCTGGATAGAAAGTTTCTAACAAGAAAGCAGGCATTCTTTACTACAGTGCACTGGTCACTCAGAGGATCCTTCCTCTAACTGAGTGTCCCAAGCATTGAGTAGAGTTTTTATCATACACACTGTTTCATCAGCTATCCCTGGTTGTTCGATGTACATCTATTACTTTATTTTACATACCTCTTGTCATACCATTTTACACCCCTTGTCAAAGGGGTCCTTCTCAGCTCTTCTTTGGTAGTCTTCAATGACCAGTGTCCTTTTTAGGTGGCTCTTCCTCAAGCCCAGCTTTTGAGTTAACACAGTGTTGTTTTGTGCAACTTCTTTGTCAACCTTGCAGAGCTGAGATGGCATCCTGCTTGCATTTTGCACAAATCCTGTTTGCCTAAGTTAGTTACATCCTTTATTTAGTTCTCCAAGGCTGTGCTTTTCTGTTTGAGTGTCCTTATGAGAGTAAAATGCTGTTCTGTTCTACTGTTCTCTTTTCTTGAGAGTCAGGTCTTCCCTTTTCTTGAGACTAAATTCCTTAAGGGAACAGGTCTATTAATGTATGTATTTCATTTTATAGTGTAAGATATTACAACAGCTGAATCACGATGCAAGCTGAAACACACGCAGTCATTATTATGATGACAATTATGAACATGTTTTAACCAAGTCCATCTGGGTAACCATGAAGTAAGTTTGATCCAGATTTATTCAGATTCCCAGGAGATGTCTTCTTGAGCTGTGCACTGTCAAATTTGTGTTTGTTTCCAGATTTCCTGGACATCTGTAGACAGTCTACCACTTTGATAGAAAAAATAAGACTTAAGTGCCTTGCTTTTTCTCAGACAACTGTTTATTCTAGCAGCTTCAGCCCTTTTAATTCTAGAATAACGTATCCATTATTTTATTCCATCCAGTTTCAACGCAGTAGAAGTTTTCAATAGTACTTGGTATAGTACAAATATACTTTGCCTGATTTTCAAGGAGACCCAATCTCCTGGTAAAAACTCATGGAACTGACATGTCCAGTTCCATAAGTCTGGAGACTGCTCACTGAGCACCACTGCTCACAGCAAATCCTGTAAAGTTTTGCTAAGAGGAATGAGGTAATTATTCAAATTGACCCCCTTCTTTCATGTGTGTGTTTCCTGAAAGGTGTGTTACCTGGTAGGGCTGACCATACAGCAGCTCATAGGGGCTTCTTTGCCTGGCAGCTGAGTTCTAATTCAAAGTAGAGCAACAGGCAAAGCTTGGACCCATGTCAAGGAGGTTTCCTGATGTATTTTATGCAACTGCAATTGGATTATGTAATTCACCTCACTAATGTACCACTAGCTTAGGGCCTATGAGTATGAAGATCCCAAGCTCTTTCCAATGCTTTCCTAACCTGTTGTACCACTTCTGCAATAAAGTGGGAATCTCTGATGATATCTCAAAGGTACCCTGAATCAAGGAATTATTTGGTTCAAATATTTTAGTCACTTCATTAGCCTGGTTGGTGCAACAAAGGAAGGCTAGGTCACACAAAAAATGTATCCACCAGAAGGTATTTGTACCCCCCTTTTAAGGAAAACACAGTAAAATCAATCTGCCTATATTCATTTGAACATTTCCAGATTTTATGGCTCTGAGAACTACTTTGCTAGCCATGTTAGTAGCTGTTTCACAAACTGTCAATTTTTTGGATTCCTGATTGTAAAACCTGAGTAATTTTAGATACAATTATAGATTTTTGCAAATGTTTCAAAAGCTTTTCCGTACTCCAATAAGTGGCTTTGAGTTTGCAATCCACTATTTCATGAACAATCTGTTCAAGGACTACTATGTGCCCAGTAGGGGTAACTGCCCAGGCTTGTGGATCAAATTTTGCTTCTAAGGCTTAAATTAATTGACAATCTCTAGCATTCTACTTTGATTTTTCTACTGGGAAAGGTATCTCTGGCAAGGGAATTAAAGATAAAACTTTGTTTTCTAACGTGCCTTTTTCTGGAGCCTCTTTGGCAGCCTTATCAGCTAAATTATTCCCCAGATCCAGTTTGATCTTACCTGCTTCAACTGCTCTGCAATGCATGACAGTAACTTCTGCTGGTTTCTGGACACTTTCAAGTAAATCCAAGGACTGTTTTCCATTTTTCATCAATGTGCCTCATGTCAAAAGGATTCTTTCTAGATGGTTCCATGTATATGTACCATTCCAAAAAAGTATTTTGAATCAATCCAAATGTTCTGCTTTCCTTTACTCAGTTCCAAAGCTTGAGTGAGGGCAATTAGTTCTGCTTTCTGGGCCGAAAGTCAGAAGGGCATGTGCCTGATTTGATTACCTCATGGTGTGCAGTTACTTCATATCCAGATAGTTATTTTCCATCTCATACAAAGCTCCCGTCAGTAAACAATTCCCAATCAGGTCTTTCCAAGGAGCTGTCTCCTAAGTTAGGTCTGCTGGAATATAATTTTAATACTTTTTTAATACTTTCATAGTCTGTAAGCAATTGTGCTCTGTGGTTCCTTCTATTTGTTGGGCATACAAGAACAGAGCAGGATTAAAGACAGAAGTTATTTTGAGCATCACATCATCTTGCTCCAGAAAGACTACCTGATATTTTAGCATCTGTCTAGGAGATAGTCAGTGACACCCTTTTTGCTCAAATACCAACTGTACCATACTTTGGACATAAACAAGCACTAGAAAGTATTAAAAAAAATTTCACAGACCCTGAAAAGTGGCAACATTGGAACCCCATCTCAGTCTAAACTGAAGCTTATTTTGAAGCATATATATTTATAACTGCCAATAAAAGTAGTGTCTCATATGAACTGCTCATAGGAACAAGCACAGAGATTGTCAGAGAACTATTGATGGAGAAAATGTCATTACTGATGGCTCAGATGTCCTCCTATTCAGGGTGTGAATCTCACTGGTAAGAATTTTTACAGAGATTTGAGGATTCCAGTGTATTTATGAGCACAAATGTACTTTATGAAGTTTGTCACTTCAACTCTTTCAGGAAACACTGGATATATTTACAAAGACAAGGCTTTCACTACAGTGTACCATGATTATATGTACCATCTGTGCAGTGCTTGTAGCATCAAAATTCAGTGCTCCCTGGGCATAAGTGGAGTGGCTGTGCCAGTGCTGAGGAGTTCACCTGAGCACCTACTGCCAAAATGCCTTCCATTCATGTCTGACAGGCAGTTACTGCAAGTAACATATCATGTATTTGGAAAATCACAATACATTCAGACAGGATTCAGCTTTTCCAAATAGAAAATTTTGCTCTAAAAAATGTTTTTTCCTGAAGAGCCTTGGTGTCAGTTACAGCTAAGCAATTAAAAGAAAATCTGAGCTCACTCAGTTTGTGTCACTTTCTGATTTAATAATCTAAATTGTGACATAAAATATCCTTCATTCACCTGTTAATGTATTCAGTGATAATTTTTTCAGTGATTCCAGCATATTTTCCATAGATTCAAGTATCTCCATTTTGATCTTCAAACTGTTGTTTTCTAGTATTAAAAGTTTGTCCATCAGAGGTGGGAGCCCAAAGAAATAATCCTGACTTGCATATAGCAATCCCTATAAATATTGATGAAACGCTTTACAGACACTGATTTTACTGTATTTTTATTCGCCTTGGTCTTAGGTGAGAGGGAGAGAAACAAGACCCTTAACTTCTAGCAGTCAATACTATACAATGGTCATGTTTTAGGAATGGTAGTCTCCAGTTCAGTGTTCCCATTGAGACTCTCTAAACCATACACCCCTCTCTCTCTCTCTCTCTCTTTCTCTCTCTCTCTCTCTCATCCCCTTTCCCCCCCCCCATTTCTTTTCCCAGCAGTGGGCTACAGAGAGTAGGAGGCAGAAAAGGCACATATCACAGGTTGAGATAAAAGCAATTTACTGGAAACAGCAATGTGATAAGAAAATAAACAGTAACAGCAACAATACTAAAGACAGAGGGTACAAGTAAAGAAGTTATTCACGCAGGAAATCTCCAACCATACCAGAGGACTCCCTTCACCACATTTTCTTGACCAGAAGAAACCCCTTCTCCCCAGAAGAGAGTCCCTTTTCCCTACTCCCAGCAATGATGGGAGGCGGTATAAAATAACCTCTGGGTCCCAGCAATGGCACCTTCTGGAAAAACTAACCATGTCCTGGCCAGAATAGAACAATTCTATACACTTCTGTAAACCTAGATTAAATGCTAGATACAACTACACATTTTAATTAGGGTTCAAAGTAATAGCTCACTAGAGCTCTTCACATTTGTCATTGAACATGTAAACAAACAAGAAAATGTTTTGCATTATGTTTACAGTACAGTTTCCTTTTTTATCCAGAGCCTCACCATTTTCTCACTTGTGCTCTAACTGATGTTGCAACAAGAACTTCTGGTGTAGAGTGAGTTAGGATAATGTGAGAATGATACCGGGGGTTAAAATTATTTTTAAAGTTGCCTAAGAACCTGGTGAAATAACATTTTCTACAATGCTGAGGAAAAAAAAAGGCAATTAATTGAATGTAAATTGATGTAATGTAATAATATAATAATAATAATAATAAAGTGAAGCACTGTAATTCCTGGGCGTCCCTTTTCCCATTTAATAGAATTTAAATTTCTATATCTGTATTTCCAGTGCAGTGGCATTCTCTGATCAGTTGCAGATGATAAATCTGCAATTTGAAAAAAAACACAAAAACCCAAACAACCAAAGATTTATCTGCGCTTTAAGAATGAAATTATCATGAATATGTCTGATAGAGATGTACAGTACAGTAGTCTTTGCAGCTTTAAAAGCTTTTCTTTTATAATCAAGGGTCATAACTATACAGTACTTTTTAATATATATGTCATCTCTAGTGCAATCTTTCAAGATTCTGCTTTTTTCCTGTGACTTAAATACACTTATCCATTTAAAAGGCACATTTTATGTTGTTGCTTGTTCAAGAGCTTCTTGCATAGTAAACTTTCGCCATAGACAAAACCTCAAGTTCATAGTTTGGGAAATGAATTTTAATTTTTGTGTAGCAACTCCATTTCCAATACAAATATTTTTTTCTTTTCCTTGCTATTTACCAGAATTTTATTAATAAACACTTGATCAGGAGAGCTGAGTGTCTCGGTTTAAGAGACAGGTATTTGCCAAGGAGAGGGATGAGCCCCTTTCCCTGTAATCCGCTCCTTTTTAATCACTATAATTTGAAATCAGACGCTTTCAGGCATAAAATATGGGGGTAGGAATAACAGTTCTTTACTAATATATCTAACAAGGTAAACAGCAGAAACAACAACAGCTATAAAAACTGACAACAAAACAGAACAGTATAGCTCAGTCCCAGTTTCTTTGGATGCAAGCTTTCTCTGGGTNAAATAGTTTATGAAACATTTATTTTGCTTTGGAGAGCTAACTGTTTTATTTTAACTGGAGGAACGAAGCCCAGAATGAGGCAGGGGAAAAAAAAAAAAAGAAAAGACAAAAGAAGAGCAAGACAATGTTTCAGAAAAATTTTAAAATATGGGAAAAAAGAGAGGAAGAGTTAATTTTTTCATACCTGTAATGGAGCTGGCTTTACTACCTTGGGGCATTAATTACTGTTTTAAGAGATCATTTGTTTTCACATGGGGGTGCAGTAGCAACAAAAACTTATTGGCAGTGCAATTTCTTCACAGTCAAAAGTTTCTACCGCAGCTTAATCACAAGAGGATTACCCTGAGGAGACAAATTTGACTGCAAGAATGAGGAAGCACTTACTTTAAAAAGATGGACAATCAATGCTGTGCTCTGACTCTGACAAATCCTGTGTCTCAGTAGCATACTTCTTGTTTTTCTGAAGTAACACAGTTGTTAAAAAAAATTAAATAAACAAAGTAAAAAATGCAATCAATAAAAACATCCTTAGATGATGGAACTTGACCCTAACATAAAACAACTTGCTCCTCACCTGCCCCTAAAGGTCAGGGTTGAGGTGGGAGTAAGTTTTAATTTCTGCTCTCTAGGCTCTACCTAGTCAGTGGATAAATATATGCTACAGAGCTGTCAATCAGGAATTTCTCATGCATTCTGAATTCTCTCAAAAATAGCCCAGCAGTTCTGGAGCACACAGGAGAAAAGATGCTTTGCTCAGATGCACTACTTTCAAAGGCATCACCTAGGATGATAAAATCATCAGATATAGTGGGTTATTAGACCAAATTCATTCAATTGTTCGGTTTTCTCTGTAGATTATTACACAGTGTGTGCTTTTATAGTGATGTTTTTTCTCTTTTTTTACAGCAAAAATAGCCTCAGTGTTCATCATTGTATGGGCAAACAGGACAAAAAATTGACCCGGGCTTTCTATTTGCAAGATTTGCAATGTGCTATAATAACCCATTGATCCAGCTTCCCTTGTTTTTACTTCTGTTTTTTGTACACTAATGGGAAGGGAAACATCTCCGTGGTTATTTGAACAACTTGAGATTTGTTGATCTGGGACCTATTTTTTGGTGATCAAAACATTATCTTGGGGTTTTATTATTTCTGTAGTTTCAGATTCAACAGCCATTGTAGACTTCCTGGGCTTTGTTTTCATCATTTACACCTGTTATACACTTGGCTTTGAAAGGCTTTTGCACATTTTTCTATGACAGTAAAAATAAAAATGGGAATAATTAATGTTAGTGAATTTTACTCCACAGTGGTATGCAGCAATCCACACTTAAATGTTCTAGCCATGATATCTAGTAATGTTTCTACTACAAATATTATGCCAAATAGTTACAATTTTTTAAAATTTGTATTTGGGGTTATTGATATTGGTTGTTTATTGAGTTGTTTTGTCCCATTGCATAATTTGATATCTCGATAGTAGAAAATATTCCTCTTTTGTCATAAATTTATACAAAGAAGGTTTAGGGAAAAGGAAAATTAGTGGCAGGAATAAGAAATACTGCTAAACTTTTGTTTATCACATGGTGGCATGGATAATAAATTAGCAGGAATTCAGAGTTTCTACATACAATGTAATTCATATCACCTGCTCCTTGCCAAATACCTGTCAAGACTAAGAACTCAAACAAAGCCCTTATGAATAGATATCAGTTTGTCACTGGGAATCTGGTAAATTATTAAGCTACATGCTATCTAAAATGTTAAATAAAACCAGCTTTGAAACCTCTGGAGAGCTCAAAAAATCTGTTGACTTTTCTTTATTTTCATTTCTTCCCTTTTTGTTTGAAGTATGAGTCTCTTGTTCAGTCAAGTCTACCTTGTTTTCCCTTTGTCGGTTCCTACAGGGTTGATTCAGCAGAGACTGGAAGGTGCTAAAACCAGAACCAGGACTAGATGCTTCCATTTTCCAGCTTATTTTTAATTCTTATTGTGATTTATGTACAACAAAGTTTCAAGGAGCTGTCTATGGTTTTTTTGTAAATGTTAATGGAAGAAGACCAGCTTTTCTGCCTCTGCCTGACAAAAATCTGATCATTAAGGAGAAATAAAAGCAGAAAATTATTATTTGGGATCAGACATAGCAGCAAAGCTACAAGATGGAAAACTCTTTAGAGGAATGAATAGCAAAGTTATAATTTTTGTGGCCTTTTGTGGAAAATCTGGTGAAGGACCTGTCACTCCACTGTCATTCATATATATTCCTCTGCCATATGGGATGACATGGATGACCTCATATTTGAAATCACATCCTTGAAATGAGCCAGGTAAAACTAAATAAATATTTTTGGAGGCATAATTTGAGGTCATTTCATTGATATGATTTACTGAGAGGTCTTAACACAGCTGTATCAGCATGGTCCAGGGGCCAAGGCATGGAAGAGACCCAAAGCTTGGCCTGGGAGTAGCCAGGGTTGTGTTCACTGATGAAATTCTCATGTTTTCTGACCAACTATTTCCTTTCAAAGGGAAAGCTGCCTAAGCATGGTCATGGCAGGCTCAGTTAATCCAACTGCACACTGAAGGAGTTCAAGGAAAACAGGAGTTTATGGAACGATGAAAGCAAGACTAGGAAGTCTGAGTTCTGCTCACAATTCTGCTGTAGTTTTTGCACATGAGCTTTAGAAAATCAGTTGTAATTAAGCTTCTACTCTGTAAAATGGCACAGTAGGGGAAAAGAATGAGGCAGATG
The DNA here is from genome assembly GCA_013397375.1 of Toxostoma redivivum. Lineage (NCBI taxonomy): Eukaryota > Metazoa > Chordata > Aves > Passeriformes > Mimidae > Toxostoma > Toxostoma redivivum. The sequence goes on from VXBI01003751.1 coordinate 60,855, forward strand.
CTTTCTTTGTTATGGCAAGCTAAAGGGGAGTAGAGATTCATCCTGACTGTGAGTGGAGGGTAAAAAAAAAAAACCAAGAAAAAGAAAGAAAACGCAAGGAAAGATTTTTAAAAGGGTCAAAGTTGTCTTTTTTTTTTTTTTTATAAGAAAGTTTCAAGACCTTGCCACAATAACAGCAGATTAGTATGACAAATATGCACCTACACCTTCACTTTTGCAAATCAAGAGTTTTTGCCTCAGAAATTCAGTGGCTTTTCCATACCTAAATGAGATGAGAAGAGCTTTTCCTTTTATTATTTTGTTGGATTGTGACAAAGCTTCAGAGAGATTGGAGGACAGAGTAGCTCAGTTTAATAATGAACAAATGCAGACTATTTTAGATTTGATATCCAAACTTACACATTCTCTCTTTGATGTATTTTTCAATCAACATAATGTTGATAAAGAAGTATCAGAGTGCGGTCTAAATGTCTCTTAGGTTTAAAAACAAGAAATAAAATGAAAAGGGAAAAAACCTACATATGCTATAAAAATGCAGCGTGGGTGAACAAAAAAAAAATAGGTTAAGCTTGTGGCAAAAAGAATCAGGAAGAAAGGAGAGGCAAATATTCTAATGGAAATGTAGATACTATACATATGCATGCCACCTAGTTGTGCCAGTTTAGATTTGGTGAGTGTGTTGTTTCTTCTAGTCTTTACAGACATTATGGACTTCCTTTACACTAGAAAAATTGTGGGTTTAATTAAACCTGCCTCAGGCAACAAATAACCAAAACAATAGTTTTAATTACAATAAAAAAGGACAAAAACCAGGCAAGGCCAAAGAACAGTGGAGAAGTTCTAATGTCTACAATCTCTGTAGCATGAAAGAAGAGGGATAAAATTTAAATGCATGTACTAATCTATGTGTTGTAATGAGCTTTTAATTTTCCTATTAACAAGTGGAGAATCAGGGTACTGAGACTGTGGACATCATTGCATATAATAACCTGTACTTATACAAAACTTATGACTTAAAATGTCCCACATTTGTATGCTTTGTGTGCCTTTGGGTCACATTTTATATTTAAGTTTTGCTTTTAGAACAGGTATTTGTTTACACTGACTTTTTTTCCACTGCGGGAATGTACTTTGTCCTCCTGCCTGAATGACAAAAACTCAGTATTGTTTTTTTACCTCTTTAATATTATCAGTATTTGTAAAGATGGGACTTTTCTTAAAAGTCCACTTTCCTGGATTCATATTATTAGAGGAGCAGGACAGCTTTCATGTTTAAAAAAGAAAAAAAAAGTCCCTGAGCCAATCTTGCAGCCTTAAAATGTTGGAATTATGTTATGCCTTTCATAAGAGTTCAGCATTATGGACATTTTGGTGGAGTATTCTTATTTTACGTCTGAAATATCACAGTGGAGTGATTGTGGAGTACTCTAAAGTGTTTTACCGTACTGAAGGGCAATGTCACTGTCATATATCAACCTGTAAATTAATTTGGGCTCTGACCATATTTGAAAAATTAAAAAACAGTTAATTACATGTGATAACTGACAATTTACCTTGACTTATTTGAGTCATGCCTATTATGCAAGTAAAATTATGAGGAGAGAACTTTAAATAAAGCATTGATCTCAGCAGATTATCGCAACACCAAAGATTATTTTATTTATTTAATTATTTCTTGACTTTTGGAATTCCAGATTTTTTCTCTTAGTTCTCCCCACTTTTGTTTAATTTGAGTTTGAGCCTAAGTACTCTTATTTGCACCAATATTGACTTAAATAATTATTATCTCTCCCAAGACAAGCTTAATGCATTGAAGGCGGAATCAGATAAAATTAAATCTTCTCTGAATCTTCATGAACCTTAGATATCTGAGTATATCAGATTTGATCACAGAACTCACTGTCAGTAAAATAATATATCATTGGTAGATTGGTTTTCTGTTGGTTTTCTGAGTTGTGGAAGAGTTCCAAGAGTTCACATATTTCAAGGTTAACTTATGGCCATATTGTTTCTCTTTAGGCAATAGATTTAGTACAGCCCAATCTGTTAAAAGAAAGATTGCCACTTCTGTATTTTTCTCCTTTTTTTTTTTTTTTATCAACACAATTGTTTCTGCTCACTGGTGTCTCCATCCCACTCTTTCAGCAGCTGTTTTACTGTGACATCTTACCTCCAGCAAAGTGGGAAGCTGAGCAGCTGCTTGCAGAACCAAAGCCAATCTTCTGCCTGGGATCAGTTGGCAAAGATTTCTGTGAAAGAAGCAAGGATGCAGTAAATGATATGTACTGAATTAATTGTACCTGCTCCCAGCCTGTCTCCAAAACTTGCTGGAAAATGTATCCATCCATTTCTGCTACAGCAGCAACAATAAAAATTACTCCCTAATCATCTTTGAAGGTTAAAGAGATTTAACAAATCAGATCTGTTTATTCATGGGAACCATAGCAGCGCTGATGAGTTTTTTAAAAATTCAAATTGCATTTATTTCTTTTCAAATTACTCTCAATCATGTTTTTCAGCAAGGCTGTGTGTATGTATGCAATTCCTTAGTGTGAGGGAAGGGCTTTATTTATTGTTTATAATGGTGAGTCATCTGATGATTCACTCTGTTCAGCTGCATAAGTAATATTGCAAGTACTGAGAGAGAACTAAGCTGACATCCTGTAATATTTGTTGTTTTGGACTTCCAGGTACAATAAGACTGCTGAAAATACTTTATTTCCTATAGCACAAGATGGTTAGTGTTGCTTCCACTGAGGAGGTGAGAATAAAAAGATTCCTTTCCTGATGCTCTGTTGTTTGGTTCAAACTTCATGTCCAATACTTCGAATACTTCATGTCTACTAAAACCAGAAATGCTTCTGTGTGAACTGCAGTATACACACAGTGTTGACAAGAAGGATCAGGGCTTTAGATGGGTCTTAGCTAAATGCAGATTAAGGAAGAGACAAATGTTCTTCTTTATTAGAATAATTTTGAATTTCCTTGAATAGCATTTCAGAAGAATACAGAGGAAGCATAATAATCTATGGAAAGGTAATAAGGTGGTGGAACATAAGAGAGATTTTCTATAAGCTGTTGAGAAAACCCATTTCTTTGTGAGCAATGATCTTGACAATGCTGTCTACCACAGACAGACATTATTTTATTGGTATTCTTTCCCTTTCTAACTCAGGAGTTTGGCATTTGTTCACCATATGAAAATGTTGTGCCTTCCTGAAATAGGTGGTATGATGGTTCAGGAGATCCTTCGTGGTAGTGTTTCCCTGCCTTACATTTCCAGCCAAAGAGATGAGGAAGATCAGTAGAAGAACATATCTCCAAAATAGGGAGACACCTCTAGTGTGTGCACATTCACCACTCTGATAATATACTGGGAAATCACTGATTCTCTTCCCAGACTGGAAAGAAATATCTATTTGATATTGTTAAGCTTATTTTGGATTGAATTCACTCCCAGCCCAAGCCTTGAAGGCACCCCTGTCTTACTACTTTTTTTTTTTTTTTTTATTCCTAGTGCTGCATGACAGATAAAATATTTGATTTTCCTATAATCTCAATGTGCAAAAGCAGTGTGGTTAAACTGCCCTCATGGCCATCTTGTGAATGGAAGCAAGTCAATAATCTATCCTTGAAGATCTGGGGACAGATTAAGTGAGAGCTATCAGATCATCTCTTCTTACACAAAATCCTGAGCTAGATCCAGAGGCTTTTTGGTTGTATTTTTGGTTTTTGGGGTTTTTTTAACTCTGGAGTACTATGAAGAAATTATGCTGTATTTCACAGCTGCACAATCCAGTTATGTCATTGACACAATGGGGTTGTCTTTTGGCTCCTCAGGAGCACAGAGGGTGGGTTGGAAGAAACTTGTACCCCTCTGACTTGTGCTTGGAAACAGAAGGCAATGGTCTTGCAGGATAGGTAGAACAGCTGCTATTACAGAAGTTGGCAGCAGTCATGGTATTTGATTTACATGTTCAACCATGCAAAATCAGCTGAAAATTATGTAGCTGAACTCAGATGGCCAAATAATGAGGATGTTTGTGTTGCTCAGCATTTTCTTTTCATTCCAGTCCTTACTGTCTAGCTTCAAAATATCCTGTGGGTTAGAGGATGGTACACAGAAGACTAGGTTTCAAAAACAAGAAAATAGGATGCTGTTAAAATAGGGGGCTAGAAGTCACTTGTCACAAATGCGATTTGAAATTAATTTCCAAAGAGGCTTGTATTTGTGCCACAAAAGTTCCTCCAATGATTCTGGCAGTCCTACATGGACAAAGCAATTTCAAGAAAAAATATTTTGTCATTTCTGAAATTTGGGGGGGGGGGGAATGGAAATTTGGAATTAATTTAGTAACATTGTCTGTTCACTAAAATAATTTTTCTTTTTTTTTGTCAACCAGAATGGTTTTTTTGTATTTGCAAAAAATATAACCCTTTCCAAAAAATTCAGTATAGCAGGGCCATGCCATTTTTAATTCTGCATGCCTTTGTTGGCCTTGAGAGTGGATAAACATGCCACTTCCATTATGTGACCACTATTTTTGACAGTGAAGTATCATCGAATGTTAATGCCTCTCATGTTCTCTTCATTATACACGCTCATTTTCATGACAAAGAGTGTAAAGGGAACAGAAAATGGTACAAAATTAATATGTTCTCCTGACAATGTGGAGATAGCATTGTATGATCTTACACAGAAGGCACAGCTGGGGACTTTGACAACTCCAAGTACAGAGCTGCTTCTTCTACTAAGTTCAAAATATTTTCCATGCAGTTTTGTTCATAAATCCATGGATACATGTGTATTCATGGGTTTCTCTTTGTGTATATATGGCCACCCTGCATAAGGTAGCAAGGATAATATTTTATGTCTAAACTACACTTGATTTTAAAGCCCAAAAGACATTGATTTCTCAGAGTTTTGGCTTGTAAAATTTTCCAAACCTTAGTGAGCATGCCTGAGAGAAGAGGTAGAATATAAAAGTACATAGACATATAGTTGTCATGGCTTAGGAATGGTATTCTGCAATTTATGTTCCTAGTGAAGCCACTCTCAACTATGCTCTGCTCACTTACTCTCACCTACCCCCACAGTGGGATGGAGAGAAGAATTGGAGGCACAAAATATAAAGATCATAGGCTAAGAACATTTTACTGGAAACATCAATAAGATAAGAAAATAAATTATAAAAGCAATAAAACTAATAACAGTGTAGAAGAAGCAAATGATCCATATGCAAGTTCTCATTCCCAATAATATTCAACTACTCTCTCTGCCGTGCTACCTGANACCTTAGTGCCCATGATAATCCTTTGTAACCCATTGGTCTTACCCCGTTTGGTACCACCCTTGCTTTCCTCCATCAAAACCCCAGCATCTGCCCAGTTCAGCAGGGAGCCATTGTCTGTGGCCCCCTTCACAGAGCTGCTGGACAATAAAGGAATCTCTGGGGGATTTGCCATACAATGCTCCCATCTCTCTGTCCCTGAGTCAGCCTGGGATAGCCTCGCAAGGAGAGCTGGAATTGCTGAGCTGAAATCACTGATCAGAGCTGATCACTTGCAGCCTCTGGCCGCAGCTTGCTGAGGTTTATCCGGCAGATAGGAGACCTGCCCCTAGAAGACAGTCTCTTGCAGGACTCTCTCTCTCTGGGAAGCTTGTGGCTTTCCAGGTCAGAGCAACGGACCCCCATGGACCCCCCCTAGCCACCTACATATATATATATATATGTAAGCATGTATATATATCCNCTGAACGAAGAGAGTTCCCTGTCTATGAAAAAATTGAATGAGTTGGTATAGAGTAACATCTAAGTCTAGCAATGCCACCTCCTAGCTACTGAAAAAATTAACCATGTCCTGACCAGAATCAGAAAATTATCCACCCCTATTTTCTATACCATCTATGTCACGGCCAGATCCTCCTATACCTTCCAATTATATACATAAATTTATACACGNAAGGAGAGCTGGAATTGCTGAGCTGAAATCACTGATCAGAGCTGATCACTTGCAGCCTCTGGCCGCAGCTTGCTGAGGTTTATCCGGCAGATAGGAGACCTGCCCCTAGAAGACAGTCTCTTGCAGGACTCTCTCTCTCTGGGAAGCTTGTGGCTTTCCAGGTCAGAGCAACGGACCCCCATGGACCCCCCCTAGCCACCTACATATATATATATATATGTAAGCATGTATATATATCCACACAAGCACAGGTATCATTTCCATAGTCAGTGGCTGTCTTTCCAAGATGTCCGTGGAGTTCATTTAGTCCATGACTGTGATTTCTATCTGTCTTAGATGTGTTCCAGGGCTGAATTGCTGATGTGCTGTCAGCTGGTTCTAAGCTGCATCAAGGCCTCAAAATTGATGTATCTGGCACAGTTCATACTCATTGTCCATAGTAGTTACAGCACACAGTGGCAAGGTCATTTATCAAACAGTATTATACAATGAAACATTACAGACTGTTCTCACTCAAGAGTCAAATCCCCTTGAGGTGCACATGGTTTCCCTGTCACTCTGCATTACCCACCAAATGCACCCACATCTTTGCTTTTGTTGGAAGCAGGACTAAACTACTTTCTTCCCTAACATATTCCTGTATGTACCACAAGGACTTTATCCCCTTCTGTGGTACATGGAGGCTTTGATTTGACAATTCTATTGGTAGAGCCTCTAGTGTTAACTAACCAGGTGACCTCCACCAAATGTAGTTCCCAGTGTCTGAAGGTCATCCCACACCTTCCTTTCAAAGTGATTTTTAACAGTCTATCGTACCATTTAATTTTCCCAGAGGTTGGTACATGACAGGGAATATGATACCCACTTAATACAGCGGCTGTACCTGCTTGGCCTGCTTGATCACAGTGTATGTTTCACAGCAATGAATCACCTTGGAGATAATGTCCATCATTAAATCCATCCCATCTGTATTGTTACATCTCTTCCCTGGTGGTCTGAGGCATCATAAGCCCACCAACTAGAAATAATTCATCCTTATGCTGCTAGTCCAGATCCACCTGAGAAACTTTATTCTTGACAGCCCAATCCACCTGTCCCTTCCTGTGATACTCTTCAGTAGCCCAACTCCTGAGTGCGTGTGCATCTACTAGATGTACTTTTACAGCCAGCTTCGATATCTGAGCAACAATGTCTTGCCAAAATTTAGCAGCCCAGCTGGGCTGGGGAATCATGCCTTGAAGGGGGAATGATGCCTTGGAGCAGAGAATGATGCCTTAGGATTTAGCTTTTATATTTTTCAGATCTTGTACTGCTTTAGTGTATAACTCTAAAACTCCTTAGCCTGTCAGCTACTGTTCTCCCATTTTACTCAGACAAAACAATTCCTCTCTAGGACTGGGACGCAAAGACATTTTTCTGTATCAGGCCCTGAAAAGTAGAAACAAATCAAGTTATAGGACAAGAGCAAGCTGGGGGTATATGACTTCATTACCTGAAGCTGTAATTGGAGGATGAACCCCTGATATGTAAAGAGACCAAACTTATAATTATCTGAAAAACTTGTGACCATTGTCCATCTTGGGTATAGCCCCTCTCAGAGGCTTTTGACTGCTAAAGGTAGAGGCTTTTGACTGCCTTTAATAAATACCCATTTTTATTCTCTCTTAATCCTGTCTAGCCTCTGTTTTAAGTAGCCACTACAAGGCATCAGGTTTATTTCTGTTCTGCCAATTGGTCTTTTATCCATTAGTATATCTGAAAGCTAGATGGCTTTTAGCTCGCTGAAACCTGACTTGATCTACCTGTCCCTCAATAACTTCTGTGACTTGCCACATAAATCTCCATACAGCAGCTTTTTATTTTCAGTGTAGCCCTACAGGAATCACCAGCGAGGAGAGTGTAATATTTTTCATTTTCTGGTAGCTTCACCTTCACCAGCCATGCTGTTTAGCAGTAGGCAGTAGGATAAGCTGAGAAGGCAGCAGGGTGAGGTCCAAACAGCAGGGAACGTGGTCTCCGGTGTTGAAGCCCGCGGGGGAAAGAGATGCCAGACCCGGAGCCGCGGCTGTTTTTTCCCAACTCCACATGCTAGCCCACAAGGGGTCTCTTCCAGATACCCTCCCCTCTTCCTTTTTCCAGTTCCCTTTGTCCAACCCCCGTCCCCTCACCTTCCTGCGAGAGACAACTACTACTAAGTTATAGCCACAAGTACTTAGCATAACAATGGAAAAAACTTCCACAGAAAGGAAAAGAAAAAAAAAATTATTCAACCCCCAACATCCTCCACCCACGGAATTTTTTCCATATTGATATGCTACATGAAATAAAAA
>VXBI01003752.1:0-220581 GCA_013397375.1 Toxostoma redivivum
ATATTATTAAATTAAATATTTATACTTTACTAGGATATTAATTTAAGTAAAGAATATTTAATTTTAAATAAACATTTCGTTAGCAGGGATTGACATGTCCTAGAAGTCACAGAAGTGTTGCTGTATGCATCATTGTTGGTGCTACAGCTGCACACTGCAATGATGTACCAGTAGTGCTGGGTCAGCTGGGCTGCTTACAGGGTAGCTCTGTGTTTCCTGAACACAATAATTTTTCCTTTTTTCCTCCTCTCTAAATCTTTTACGTATGTAACAGCAGTTCTCTTTTACATGAGCAGGTAGGAGGTGCGTTGTTAGGATGTTCTGTGGGGTGGATGCAAGGCTTAGCTGGGTGTCTGCCCATGTTGTGCAAGGAGCATTTACCAAAAGCAATCACAAAACCCTGCTTTCTGTTCTCACTTGAGAAAAGGTGTAAGATCTAATTCTGAAAATAAAGCAACGTTACATACGTGGCTTACATGACATTATGCTAGGTCTCCTAGGATTTGTCAAAAGGATTTTGGTATTTAAAATAAAATAAAATCCTACCAGATTATGGAAAATGGGATAAATATTTCTCACTTGCTCTGCTTCCCTCTTTGTCTTCTGCATGTCACACAGTGACTCCATTTGTCTAAAACTTTCACTGTTGTGTTCTCTTTTTTGAGTTAGGATCACTGCCAAAGTGATCTCATGTTTATAGAGGGGTTTTTTTGTTTTGTTTATGTTACTGTTTGTGGTATAAATAGCTACTTTCACCTTGGAGTTGTACCTTTTTTTGGCTGTGTTTGATTCTGAGGTAGTATTCTCTATATTTGGGTCAATGATCACAAAATTTGGCTGCTGTAATTTTCTATTAATATTAATAAAACCACCTATCCCCCTAGCATATGGGATGCAGAAGACACTGCTCAGCAAGCTGTTATAAATCTCAAAAAGGTTTATGAGCTGAAAAAATTGAGTTTGGAGAGGAGAATGTAGACTGCAATTTCTAAATGCTGATGCTAAATCCATTCAGATGTAAATCAAACCCATCAGGAGCACTCTGCTCTTTAGATACTTTATCCTAACAGTGTGTTTGCTCATTATTCGTTCCTCAGTTGGAGGTTGTATATGAAAGCTGTTTGAATGAAATAAATAATGTAATCCTATGAAGAAGATTAGTATATTTTGGAACTCAGAAATGGAAAAAAATTTAGGTAATATTTCAGCATAAATAGCAATGTGAGTAGGGTTTTTTTTTGAGTTTTAAATTTTTAGTCCAGGATGCGGATAGTTAGGTCATAATCTCTCTGGATATTTCCCAGTGTTTGGCTAGGTTTTGAATGATCTCTCTAACTGGAAATCTTGTGCTGCTTTGTGTAGAGCAGAGTCAAATAATCTTGGTTTTGAAATGAACAGTGTTCACATATGTTTACGTATATGTTCACATATATTTCATATGTTTTCATGTGTTCACATACATTTCACCTGCAGATATGTTTTAATTGATGTGACAGTGTCCCACCTGATGCCTCTGTTTTAAATTTCATTACCTTTGTTGCACACTGAAAGTACCTTATATTAGAAGAATTTTTGTGGCTCCATCTCCCCTTTGCTATTTTGGGAGATCTCTGTGACTGATCTGTCTCTGCTGTTTCTGTCTTGGGAATTTAGTTTTACTTTTCTGTTAAATCATTGGCATTCAGTCAAGATGTACCCATTTGTAATTCTGGTTCTTGGGGTTTGCAACAATTCAGCTTCCTTGCTATCAGGCCTTTGTTGATCTACAGTATCTGTATGGAAGTTCTAAAACACTGCAGCCTCTGTGGAATGATGAAGATGAGTTTGAAATCTCTCATCAAATAATTTACTAAAATCACTATTAGAAGATATCTTTTAACAAAGTGATAGCTAAAGTCTGTTTAAATGCCAAAGTCTAGTATTGTCTTACACAAGTGACATAAAGAAGGACCAGGATCAGGTCTTATGTTGTTATCACAGCTCATAAGAAGTTACACTGGATTTTGTCAGCAAATGTCACCATGGCTGTGCAGATACATCCCAGTGATGGAAGAACACATTCAATTCAAGATTGATGTGCTTTGTCCATGGAGGGTTAAAACTCCTTGGTGCATGAGAGATTGAGTAGTTGCTAAGATAAAAAGAAGATTTTTCAAGTTTCTTTGCATAGACAACTTTTTCATATTGTGGTTCACCAACCACCTACCCTTGAGCATACCCTGCCTGTCAGCCCTTGATAGGAAATTTTTCTGCATGTGAAAGTTTATTTCTTACTAAGACAAATTTAATGAGCCAGCAATCTACTTTCTAGCCTGTTTTCTTACCTTGATGCTTCTATTGGTCCCTGCAGGAGCAGATTTCATAGAACTATCTCAGGGGCCTTCTTGGAGACTTCCTCCTCAATTTATCATGTCCTGATTCTCTTGCTCAGTGGTTGTTTTCTAGTAGAAAGTACAGTATTTCACCAGTGCAAAAGTCTAACAGGAAGTAATACTCCAAAAGACTTATGGTGGTACATAAAAAAATCAAGCAGTAGGGTACCAATTATGTAAACATTTAATGACTTGAATAAACATCATAAAATTTTATCTGAAATATGCGTCTCTCTGCAGATGTCCTCAGCTGTGGATCTAATATGCTTCTCATGTAGATTCTGCTTGTTCCTAAATAGGAGCTTCCTCTTTCACCAGGGTAATTTTCCAGTTCCTCAGTAAAAGCAGTGAATTGGCCTTTCTCAGGCTTTTATCGGTTACAAACCTTGACACAGGATTGTTTTCCACATCCGTGTTCATTCACTGCAGGCAGTGCAGTGACAGATGTAAGAAGGTGTACAAGTACATCCGTTTCCTATCTGTAAAATCACTTCCTTTTGTGTAATTTTGTACCATTATCGCTACTTGTCATTTAATGCATTTTTCTAAACTGGCCAATTGCTTTATTTGTGTGCCAAACATAAGTCAACCTCCATGGAGGTGTCATTCATTAACTGTGTCTATGCTCAATTAGCCCAATGCTGTATTTGGGTTTCTTCTGAAGTGCATTTCCTCTTAAAGTGACAAATGTGTGCTGTGTACAACCTCCCTCATCCTTTGGCTTGTTGCACTAATTGAATACCTTTTTTTTCCTCCCTTTGCTTGCATTTCTACCTATGATTCCTGGTTCCTGCTTCTTGAGATCAGCAGGAGGCCTCCCAACATGAACACTTCTTGCAGAAATGCAAATGCTATTGCCAGCTTGCTTGTCACATAAACATCTGACCTGAGTATTTTTGTGGCACCTTTCTGTAGACACTGAAAGAATCTCTTGAAAATGAAGTAAATAAAAAGATATTTAGTCTCGTAATCTTATAGTCCTGATACCGCTGCTTGGCAAATCCACTCTTCTCCTGGTGGCTCACTCCAAAGGCTCTCAGGGCATTTCCATTGTTTTAGGTACACAGAAGTTCTAAATGCCAGTGGAAACTTCAGTGAAAAAATTCCTCTTCTTTAGTGACTTCCAGTACTAATGGGGAAATTTCACAGAGGAAGGACGAGATGTGCTGTGCAGTAAATCAAAAAGTCATTATTTGTTAATTTTCTCGCTTCAGACAAGATTTGAGCTCCTTGAGGAGCTTCTCACAGCCATCATCCACAGCCATTCTTTTAGGCCAGCTTCAAAGAGGAAAGAATAAGAGAGAAGACTTGAGAAATGTGTTTGTTTGTTGGCCTGATACAAGAGGAAATGGATAGTGTCTCTGTTCCCTTATGAGCTACCTAAAGAGAAATTTCCTCTTGTCTGAGGAAAGATAAGCTGCAGAAGAACATGACTGAGTGTCATGATTCAGTGTTGGTCCTCAGCTCAGTATAGCCTAGAGCCTCCTTTTCTCTTAGTCCTTCCTTAACTGAATTTTAGCATTTTCTTCAGCTTTTGTATCCTGTCTGGATTGCATTTTTTAAGGCAATTACTGTGTACTACTGTGTTTTTACACAGCCCTCAGCTCAGCTGGATCCCACCATTTCCTGGCCCTTAGACAGTGCTGGTGCCAGCAAATCCCCCGGAAAGATATTTTCCTTGTATTTAGAAAGAAAATGGAGAGAATTGAATTCTTGGAGTAGGAATGCACAAAATGTAAGATATCTTAATTAAGAGCAATGGTTTGGATCTCTGATGAGCTTGTTCATAAATCAAAGTGTGGAATTTGTTTCTTGGCTTCCCTTTGACATGTGAAATGGCAACACATTAAAGCGACTCTTTATTTTCCTCTTTATACTTCTAATTTTTCATCGCCTCCTGTGAAAAACAGTATTTGTATTGGTTTAATGCATGCTTTTCAGCATACAATGTAATAGGAAGTTACATGCAGCTCTCAAAGCTAAGAGATAATTCTGCTCACAGCTCCCACATCACTCCACGGAAACTGCTAAGAGCAGCTGTGCAAGAGATGAAGCCCTGAATTATTTAAAAGGATTTAGAAAACCTCCTAATCTCCAGTGTCAACCTGTCTCTGCTTCATTGTAAAAAGAGAGCCAGTAAGAGGTCGGTCTGTCTAGCATCTCTCAGGGTCCATAGTTCACGTCCGAAAACCTATCAACACAAGGTCGCTGGTTTGTGCTGCCTTTTTCTGTATGGAGTATGGGCTATAATTTTTGACATAGTGTATGTATTTATTTCTTCACTGTGGTGTAGAAAAGAAGCCATTAGTTATTCCTGGTCGAGGTTTGACCCCCTCAGAGGAATCACTTGCACTGGCTTGTTGCATTATCTGGCAGCTCCCACCCTCGCCCTTTGACTTTTGGTGTCCATAGGCACCTGGACAAGTCCTGCTGGACACTGTTTTTGGGACTGGTGCCATAATGCAGAGAAGCTGGATTCAGAAGGGTCACATTGGGAGTTAAGATACTATTTGTCCCACTGTTTTTGGCATGACTCACATTAAGTAGATAATTAGAACCTCATGCCAAACTTTCACTATTCACATGCTGAAATGGAGTAGTAATTTGTTTTATATGTATTAACTGTAATTGCTTACTAGGTTTGACAAATGTATTACTAATTCAACAATTGCTGTGTTATGAGGCACTAATGGGAAAAAGTCTACTCAAAGTCTATAATCTCTCTCATGAACTAATCTTTACTTCTGTATGCATAATTTTGACTTAAGCAGTATTTATTTAAAGCTAGAAATTGCTTTAAAATCTCAAGTAATGGGAAACTAATGCCCAATGAGAAAATAAGTCACATTAATAACCTCTAAGATTGCTTCTTCTCCTTTTTTTGTTCATGAATAATTTTTAAGGGGCCTGTTTGTTTGTTTTCTGTTTGGATTTCTTCCCCTTACACTAGAGTGTGCCCAGTTTTTATCACTTGAGAGAGAACTAAAGTTCTTGAGCAGTTTGAATACGGCTCTTCTTCCACAACTGCAATGAATACTTGGTGGTGGGGCTGACCTAGTGAAGGGACTTTGACATTGTAATCTTTGTTCTTGGAAAGAGGTGGAGAATTGGGTTGATATTTATATTTATAAAATAAATATCTCCTCTGTCTCTCTATCTGCATATCCAACCTAAGTGATGTGAGGAATTTCCTTTTACGTTTGTGGACTATTATTGGGATTCCCATGTGTTTTTACTCTGAAAATTTGGCCTTGCTTTCCTCAGAAACGTTGAGTTTTTGGAGTTCTTGACGTAACTAGCTCTTCAAGTCAGGATCATGAAGAGCCCAGATTGGCCCTCCCGCTATAGAGGTGAAATATTAGGGTGGGCTGAAGAGCACAGAAGGAAAAGAGGGAGTCCAGTTCACTCTCCCGGGGACTGAAGATGTGGCCGGTAACACATAATTATTTTTCTGTAAAGAGCAAGTAACCGTACCTGTAAAGACTTACTAGAAATGTGGTTCATTCAAATTCTAGAAGATATAAAGTGAATTTGAGTAAATTTTAAATAGCGAATAAGTTTCCCCATTGTAAAAATCCCAAATGTTTGGATCATAAAATGGTTGTGTTAGGTTGGGCAGTGACATTTGCTGCCTGCTTGAGGTGCCTTTTCTGGTATACACAGTTGATAGTAAAAATAACATTTTAAAAAATTTGGAAGCAGTCAGAGGATGTTTCACAGAGACCTCCAAAATCTCTTAAGTAGTATTTGCTTTTGCTCACAACTTTTCTAGCCTGACCTGTACCTTGGAAGCTTTGCTATATTGATCCAATGACCCTTTTATTGTTTGTTGCTATTTTGTTAAGAATGAATGGCATTACTGTAAAATTGACACTCAAGAAACCAAACCTATGAAGATTTTGGAAGGTTAGTCCATGTGAGGTTTCAGGTGTCTGAATCTTCTGAAGGGATTACATGTCATAGAACTGCTTTGTTTCTTTACTTTAAATTTTCTAAGCATTTGTCCTGGTGATACAATTTTAATCACCAAACCTCCACAGATGTGCCAGTGGGTGCGTATCTAGCCTATGGATAGATGTGCCTAATGTTGGAGCTTTTCAGGTTTTCTCTGAGATGGAGTGAGGTGTGAGATTTTGACTATATTTCAGTATCATCTTGCTTTGCAGCCTGATTTCAGAGATCAGATGCTATAAGGTAAACATCTGTGAGCACCAACAATTGCAGCATCCTTTTGAAGTGAGTCCCTCTTCCATCTCCACGTGCTTTTTTTAATAGTACATGGAGCCCTCTTCCCTCTTTTTCTCTGGAGCTCTCTTCCCCCATAATCAGAAGCAGTCAGGCACCATTTTGTCCTTCTGTCTTATGCAGATAATGGTGATGATGACAAAAGTGTAAAAACTTGAGGAAATCCATTCTGAAAATATAATTCTTAAAGCTGGATGAAATATTACTGAGACTCCTCTTGAACTCTTACTACTTCACATTCAGTGGCTGTACAAAACAAATGCACTGAAATGTTGATATAGAATTTATTATTAATAGTGTTAGTATTTATTAGTATTATTTCCACTACTGAATTTCCTTTCTGGATTAGGAGTTAGATAGGGTGGTATGAAGATTTTAGACTGTGAATTTTTGTTTTCCTCATGCAAAGTGTATTCAAAGAAATCCAGATAAAAAGTGAATGACTGAAGTTTAGATTAATTTAAATCTAAGTTTAGATTTAATGCAAATGTTCACATCTTTTCAATAGAAGTCAATGTTTTTATGTATGACTTGTTCTTTGTTAGAAATATGTCTCTTTTCTACTTTCCAGCCCCTCTTCCTATCAAATATTTTTTCTCTCCTTTGTGTCTTTGCTTTAATTTCAGAATGTAACAAGTTCAGTGTCCCCTAATGCTGTGAATAGCTCACATTTGCAACTGCATAAAAAATACTCAATGCATTTCAGCTGGGAAAGACAAGAAATTTTAATAGCTTGTATGCTTTGGGCATCTTGGCAACATTTTCCACAGATTTATATATTCAGGGTATTAGTTTTCTAAAATTGATGCAGAGAAAAGTTTGGGGTGAGACAGTTTTAGGAAATGGGCCAATATCCTTTAGGAAAGTTCTCTTGAACTGTAGCATTTTTGTTGTGTATTATTTTGAGAAGAACAAGAATGTTTCCAATAAGTTTTTTAATACACCCTTGGAGATGCTTTATAAACTGCTTATTCTCTGATACTCCACCTGTGTTCCATCACTTGATATACTAATCCCACCGTGGGACCTTCCAGTTCTTCAGACCTGCTTGGACTGGAAAAACTCGCCAACTGGCGGCAACTTTGAAGTGCTGCTGTTGTTGGCCGTGCATCTTTGAAAAGAAGCAAACAATAAAGTGTTTGTTCTGTTTCTATTAGGCCTGATGTAATATCACTTCTAATGAAGCAGCACATGAATAAATAAAACACATGATTTAAGAATGCATTTGAGAGTCACACATCTAAACAACCCATGATTTCTGTAAAGTGAAAATCCCTGCTGAGTAGAAAATTATTACTGCTCATCATGCTCTTCAGTATTCACTCAAAAGGTATGACTCTCTTAAAATCCTAATGAAGCACTCAAATTAAACACATTCCAGTGAGGACAAAATAGCCACATTTGAAGTAAGTGTGAAAATACTCTTATCATCTAATAGCATGTGAGAATGCAAAGGTTTCAGTGCTTTTTTTGCTTTTTTCTGGCTTGGACTCAGCCAAGCAAACTAAATGGGGAGAAATTACTCTTAATAATCCTAATTAAGCCTGTAACTGTAGAAAGAGCAAACTATTTGTAAACTGTTTAAAGCACACAGATAAAAAGCATGGAGTGCTTTTAAAAATGGAAATTATTCAGCAACCCAGTGATTTCTTTAATTTGTTGATAGTGCTCATGCTATTTGTGGCATACTAATTAAGTGTTGGGAAATGATCTCCTAGTACACTGAATCTAATCCTGCAGTCTATTACAGATGAAACTAAAAACAATCACATAGAGCTGGATCCCTATGAAACTTGGCTGGGTACTTCTAGTGGCTTCACTGCTGCTGTTCCACAGGTCATGATCAAAGCACAGATCAGTAATACTCACCTGTAGCTCTTGTTCCCAGACAGTGGTAGTGAAATCCAGCAGATGTTCCAGGCGTGCAGGAGAGCAGATTTCAGGTGGCAAAGTGTGTGACTCGTGTCTCTCCTGGCTTGGCAGGGGGTGCTGAAAGCTGTGTACTTGTGGGTTGGAAAGGGGAGGTGTGGGTGGGGTGGGTCTCGGCTCTTGGTGTATCTCACCGGTTTGAGTCGCCAAACTCCTCCTCAGCACTCCCTTGTCTGTAGGGACTCCTCTCTCAGTGAGTGGCAGTAGTATTTTAAAAACACTGGTGTCTAGAAGCAAAGAATTGGGCTGAGTCTGTGAATTCATTGCCTTCTGTTTTCTGCAGTTCTTTTGCCAGTTTTGCTTTTGCTGAGCAGTCAGCTCACAGTCAGCTCTCTCTTGAATGAGAGGAATAGGAGCTGGAAAGCAGAAGAGCATTGCTGTTTGTGATCTCAAAGACTAGAGCTTTGTGAAAATTTGAGTGAAATCGCAGAATTGCAGACTCTGCAAAGAGAAAGAAAACGAAACCAAAATAAAACCTTTGTTATGTTTATACTTGTCAGCTGAACTAGATAAGACATCTTCACATTTTCTAGGGAGGAAAAATAACATCTGTTGCTATCATTGCCCAATCCTGATTGTTTGAGTTTGTGTGCCTGCTTCACACTACTGTCCAGAGGAGCATGTCCTTCTGCATCCAGACTGTGGGAGTGAGCCAGCTTCCATGCCCTGAATGCCTTGCTGCCTGATGCAGTCACTGCTGCCTTCTCTTAATGGCATGCAGACAGAAGAAAGGTTTGGAAGTGCTGCTTTCTGCTTCTGTGGAAGGTGGTGTGCTAAATTGGTACACATCTCAAGCCTGTTTTCTCGAGTTTATTCTGGATATCATCCTTCACACTGCACTTAAGATCTCTGTGTCATTTTAGTCACTGAAACATATTTTTGGGTGGGTTTTGTTTTGTTATGTTTTCTGAAAGCTGAGAATGTAGGCAGGACCTTATGCCTAACAACAAATTGCTGTCTCCATCATACTATGCAAAAATTTATTTAATCTCTGAGGGCAATAATGTGAATGAAATGTTTTTTTATTGACTAGGAAAGAAAAAGTTAAACCAGAAAGCAATTTCAGAGAAAAAGCATGGTTTACATGGTGTGGAGTATGTTAGTGGAGTCAAAGATGCCATGACTGGAATGCTGGGATTTGTTGTCATAATATCCCTCCTGTTTCTGTGAAAAATTTCCTAGTTTCCTATTCTTATTTATTTCATCCATAATTTCTTGTATGTGGATGTGCTGCTGCAGACACACTTGTTGTTTATTTCCCCCTTCCTGTGTGCCTGTGCCGAAATATCCGCGAAGAATTGTGTGCCCACTTCCCCTCCTTCAGATGAGAGAAAATGAGACAATGAAAAGCAAATTCCTTGTGCTGGTGCACTGCACACATTCAACGCTGCAGGAAACTAGGTCGACGTTATTATTCATAACAGTATATTATGTTACAATAAAAGTAAGCAGAGGGTAGCTCTAGAGGTTGGAAGGATGCCCGTCACTTACACTCTGAAGTTAAGACCTTGCCTCTGAGATACTCCTCAGCAGACAGAGCAGTGTTGCTTGGGATAGGAGATGAGAGAATTTTTCTGCCAATAAAAATGGAGAAAAAACTTATATTCTTCAGGCTTATGAAAAATAAAACTTAATACAGGTTTGCTTTTACTTTGAAAACAAAAGCAAAGACTATCTTCCATATTTGAAAAAGGACTCATTGAATTATTATTTGTCTTTTTCAGAAGGTCTGGAGTGAACTTTGATCCTCTTAAACTCTGTGACCCTCTGGCTTAAGGTTGGCAATCCCCCATGGCAGCAGCAGGAATAGTAGCTTTCCTTCGAGGCTGCCCCCCAGAGCCCTGACACTGTTTCCTGCTGTAGAGAAGAATAAGAGATTGACCACATCTGTGGAGCATCTGACTTGTTACCCTTTATTCCCTTAGTGGGATTCTGTGCTGGTAACCTGCAATGTTCCACTCTGCACATTGCTTCTTTTCCTCATCCATTTTTGAAGTCGTCTACAGTGATGGGGAAAGAGAGAGTGGTTCTATTTCAAAAAGAAAAGTAAAAGATGGCAGAACTAATTCAAATCTGAAGTATCCTTGGAAATTTGGGTTAAAACCCACTAACCAACCATTACAGCAAACAAATAGATAAATAAAATATTAAACAAAAAACCCCTTTCCATTAGCTAGCTGTCTCGGGTTTCATCTGGAGTACATTCCCCAAGGATATTCTAGTGCTTTGGGTTTTGCTGTTTTGCTGCCTCGTTGAGAAAATAAATTTGAAATTAAATGAGGTTAAAATAAGAGTGGTTTTAAGCCTGTGTGTGTTGCAGGGGAAGATGGCCTGTTAGTTGTTTCTGTTGTATCTAAGCAGATAAAAGAAGTAATGATTTCTACAAAAATCATGGAACCTGTCATCCTTGTGAAAAAGCTGATTAAAAAAAAATACGTGAACCAATTCAGCCAATTTAAATTTTTTTGTTACCAGTGCATCATTTTAAACAAATCTGTCATGGGAGAAAAAAATGCAGAAAGTACTTTCCCACACTTTCTTTCTCCAAGTCATTAGTTTTTTTTTCACACATCTCTTAACTTGCTGTTTAATTATCAGGTCATCTTCATTTACAGAAACAGATTTTTTTTTTTTTGCTGTTCCTCATTGCTATTTATTTCAGCAAACTATCAAAGCCCATTAACTCAATGCAATTCTTTCCAGTTATTTCTATAAACTTTGCATCAGCTCAGAGGTGCAGGTTTTACCATCAAGCAAAGTGATCTGGAATCTGCCCCTGCCTCCAGCAAGATGCTGGCTCAATTATATCCCAGGTGCACTAAAGGGTGTTTCACATGGTGTTATCTATCGTAAGTTATATGGTAAATTTAAAAAACAATGCCCCCCCCAGGCCCCAGTTCTAAGTGCTAATCAAGATACTGAAAAAAAAAAAGAATATGGATTAGGCCTGTGAAGCAGCTGCTTTTAGCTTCCCCACTTCTCTATGAGAGCTCTGCTGACACATATCTGGATCCCCAGAGCTCCCAGGGAAGCCACAGGCTGGAAGAGGTGACTGTTCACATACAGCTGCTAATCACTTTACCATAGCTGTTGTCTTCTTAATGCTCACCTTAAAGCAATATGCGTATGTGTGCACATACACAAATGCAGTGTCAGTACTGTTGCACTTTGCTCTATATTCCTCCTCTGCTCATTTTATTAGCAAAAGTTCCCACTCATTAACATCTCCTTAGAGAAGAACTAGCATTTTTGATGATGATTATTTTTCCGGTTAACATGGAGTGAGTCAAGATTTCTTTTTTATTGGAAAGCAATTTTTGTATCTCATGATAGTAATTTATTATTTTCCTCAGAGGAGAAAATACACAGTAAATCTTTCCCATGACATTGTGGAGGGATCAAATTTGTGTTCTTTATTCAGCAAAAAAATCTGTTGAAAGCTGGTATGAGTGGAAGGCAAGTAAAGACTTGCAACATCTGATCTGTCTTCTTGATATGACTCTTTTCTGGTATGTAGTCAGCAATCTCTTTCTTCATCTGGACAGAATCCTGGACTACTGGCCCTAAGCTTCTATTTTACTGGTGGCTTTAGCCTCTTCAGCATGCACAGCAAACTAGCAGCCCAGATATTCCCTTACTTCTTCTCCTTGAGAAGTTGCTTTAAAAATTAAAAAAATCTGCTGTCTTGCCTTACACATTTGGCTCCCTGGGGAGTGTGACAGTGCTGAACACCCAGTCCTACTCTGTTTGTACATCAGAGCAGTAGAAAGGCTCCTGCTCACTGCAGTGGATGGGATACAGCACAGAAAACAATCTGAAGGGTTAGCACCCTGACCTGTCCCTTCATCCCTCAGGGTGACTGCAACTGGGAAGCTTTTCTGGGAGCACTCCAGTACAGGCACAGGGAGTGGTAGAGTGAGCTGCATCTGTCTCAGCAAGCAGCACAGTGTGATAGGGGTGAAGCATTTGGTGCAGAGTCCTTGGCTGCCATGTTTAGATGTGTTGTGGGTGTGGATTAGCTCTGCTCTGGTCATGTAGACGGAAAAACTGAAACACAGCAGTTGGGTCCTTGGGCTGCGCTTTAGTTTCATGTGAAAGGAATCCAGTTTGTGCACTCAAACTTCTCTCTGTTGTGCAGACTAAAGCATAGTAAGAGATTTTCTCAAGAAATACTCTCCTGCTCTGAATTAAAACATCAGCATGAGCACAGCAGAGTAGCAAAATGCCATACTAGAAGATCTCATTCTAAAAGAAAGTGTTGTCATTGTCTCAGATGATAGACTGGTGATAAAATTGCAAAGTGATTCGTGTAGGTTAAGTAATTTGAATCAAGGGAAGAGGAAGTATAAGAGAACTTTTTTTCTGAAAATTGACAGATGAATGCTAAATGCCATTATCTGATTCCCTTCACATGAGAGAAATTATTATTTCTGTAAGAGTCACGTTGTAAGTAAGTAAGTATTAACTGTTCCTCTATGGTACTGTGCAGCAAGTAAGAAAAAGTTCTTCCCTATGCCACCTACATTCCTCTTGTGAAAACTACTGCTTGGTTTCATAAAACCTGTTGTTTTATTAAACAGCAAAAAAGTGAGATTTCTGAAAAAAGCATAGTTTTTTTCAGTTTTTGTTTCGAAGAAGCTAGAAGCTTGCTACTAGGAACAAGCGACTGTAAAGGCTGTTAATAATATATGAAGCTGCTGAAATGAATGTGTTCCAAATATGGCAGTTTTTATCAACTGCAGTTGTGAACATTTCAGCTCATTAAAGGTAACACTTTTTAGTTACTTGTTAGTAAGTACTGAGGCGATGAAGGAAAATATAGAGCAGAGGAATGTTTCCCAATCCATTGAAAATAGAGTGCAAACCCTCCAGTGGTTTCTATAGTATGTGTGTCTCTACTGAAAAAGAAGCTGTAGAAGGACAAGCCACTGTGTTCATCTAATTGTTTGAGAACTTTAAGGTGTGCATTCAAGAGACTCAGGTCCCCCAACAGTCTGGCTGGGGTGGACTCTGCAAACTTCTGCCCTGTTCTCTGTTGTTTGAGAAGGTGGCACCTGCAATGGAAAAGTTTAGCAGTGTTTCTTTCCATTTATTGAGTATTCTGTATCTCTTGTCTTGTATCTCTTGAATATGTGAAAGGGTTTTTGGTTTGGGTTTTTTGTGTGTGTGTGTTTGTGTTTTTTTGTTTGGTTGGTTTTTGTGGTTTGTTTTGTTTTTGTTTGTTTGTTTATGTTTTCACCATGATTTGGTGAATACTAGTAAGTGTCACAGGCTTAAGATCAAAGATTTGAAATAGGAATAGTCTGATTTGATAGCAAAAGTCTAATAATTACAAATTCAGCTGTTCTTCCCCAACACTGGTCACTTTTAACACCCAGCTAGACAGGGTGCTGGGGCATCTGGTCCTGTGATCTTGTGATCCTGTGAATATGTTATTGTGTCTTTTCCCTATGCCCACCAGTGCACTTCAGCAGCAAGGCACCTTCATGGGCTGTAGAGGTGAACAACCTAGCAGTGGTGTGTGAGTCCTCTCACCCACAGTGAGTTCATAGTAAGCACAGAGTTGTAACCAAGCCAAACTAAATATGGAAACTGCCATGTGAATGAAAGCCTACCTGTCAAAGAAGGCAACTTTTCACTTAAGGAAGATGTTCTGGATTTTATTTTATTAAATCTCATATTCTAATGCTTTCATTCTTATGCTAGGATTTCATTGAGTGCACATGTGTGCATGGTATGCATGTTACCATTGTTCCTATTAAATGTGAGCAGAAATTCTCTTAGTCATTATGCTTCATATCTTTGAAGAATTTTAAAGCTAGAACAGTTAATATGAAACAGAATTTTTGGAATAAATTACAATGGTCAGACACTCTGATGCAAATATTTGGAAAAAAAAGCTCAATTACGTGGGTACCAGATTAAGGCATTCTTATAAGCAGTAATGGTATTTTTGTTGTGATGGTAAAAAGAAAGAAAGCACCTTAGCTTAGTGGCTCAAGTGTACTAGTTGATTGATTCTGAAAGTCAACATGTGAATATTTTCCCCAGACCAAGCAGAGAGAAAGACTGAATTGAATAGCCAAATTTCTATTGATTTCCTTGGGAGCCGGATCAAGTCTTTAATTCTTGATTAACTCCTTTTCTGATTTTAATGAGAATTACGTGACTTAAATCCTGTTTTATGTTTTGGAAGCAATGGGTAAGGTTTAAATGAAATAGTAGGTTTTCTAGACTTTTAATAGTGCTATTCTTTTTAGTGCTTCTGTTACCTCAGGGTATTTGCTTTTGACTCAGTGTGATGTAGAAGTTGATACTATTATGAACGGAATTGGCAAGTCTTAAAACACATGTTTAGATCATAAACATTTTAAAATAAGACTCCATAAAAAAGATTTGTTTTATTAATATGAAATGTTGTGTACTTGGCAGGCTTTGCTTCAGAGGAGTCAGATGCATTTCAAAAAGTATTCTGGTGACCAGCTACAGCCAAAAGATTATTTCAAACCAATAGAGACCCAATTCCCTTTTCTCTATAGCTTTTTTCCTTCCTGTCTCTTCCCTCCTCTCCCTTCATTAGGACTCTCTCTATATATTACAAATGAAGTGTAGCCAGTCATGGGGTGAAAAATTCATACACAATTATACATAACATTGGAAGGCATAGAAACTTGGGCTAAAGATGACAGCACTGGTCTGCTTTAGGAAGTGCTGCTGAGATTTCTTTTCTTCAACGCTCTTCAAATCTTCAGAGTTCAAAAACTATTGGCTACTCTTCCAGAGCCAGCAGCATAAAATATATGGAGAATTGCTGTCTGCCCTGCACTTAGCTGTGGAGTAGCACAGCCATCTTTTTAACAATTACTTGATTCATAGATGCTGTGTGAAACCAGTTATGCTCCAGAGATGAGCAGAAGGTGATGGGTTTGGGGAATACATTAATGGAGCAAGCCATTCTTTATCTCAATCATTCATGGTTCATTGTGGTAGATGTTGTTTTAGTTTTTGATGTTTATTTGAAATAAACATGTGAGGGTATTTCTTCTCCTGCTTTAGAGATGTCTTTAGAGGACTTCTTTTCTTAAAATATTTACTCAATGTGATGAGAGGTATTGTCTTATGTAGTTGTGCATGCAGAAGTCTTGCCCCACCTCAGGCGAATACAGGTGCCACAGTAGAAGCTCTCTCTATGCATCAAACAATCAACATTGCTCAGTTACTCCAGAACAGAATTTTACTTCTTTTTTTTTTCCCCATTTAGTGAAGGTAGAGTTTTCTCTCTTGCTTTTGAAGTCTTTTTCTGCTGTGTGTTTTGCTGGATATGGGCCTGAAATCCCTGCCTGCTTTGCTCTGAATGAGGGCAATTAAAAGTGCTGCTTAATGTCACTCACAGGGAATCTTTGCATTCCTAGTTTATATTTCCCTTTGGGTGAAGTAATGCATCAGCAACAGGAATTATTGTCATTTCTCTGATTTTGAGAATGCAATGAATGATTGAGATGAACCATTCAAAAAGAACTGTAGTTGCTTCCATGGCATGAAGTCCTGTTGCATTACCCACAGGAGCATAAAAGCACAGAGAACAAACTATGACACAGCTTCATGTCCTCCCACACATTTGCCAAGCAGATCTGCATGACTTGAGATATTTGTGCACTTAATAGCCTGTGTTTATAATGACCTCATAGTAGTTGAAAAAAAAAAAAAAGNCAAAAAGCAAAAAAACCTACTGAGAGCTGAAAACTGAACACCTAGTGCTCGCAGTGTGCGTGGGGGGGTTATTTTGGAGAAAACCTAGGTAAAATTTGTGTTAAGTGCATCAGAAATACTGAGGGATGCGTCTGCTCGTTTGAGTCGTTTGTGTGGCTGAGTCCTTGATCTTTTTGAGAAAGAGTCCTTTGCAGCTGTTTGTATGAATATGAAGGGTTAAATAATAAAGAAGGAATAGATGTTAATGCTTTTGCTTAAAAATAATAGGGCTGGATTTCAGAAGGAGCTGTAAAGCTTTCAGCAAGAATCAAGCGAACACTACAGTAAAGGGAAAAGCTGAAATGTGAAGAGTGCGTGATGTGAGATGCCAGCTCAGCACTTCCAGATCATCTTGCTCTAACAGAGGAGGAGACCACCCTCAGAATTGCAGTGAACTCTAGCTGCTCTGCAATGTAAAGTTGTATAGGCTGATACCCCTCTCGCTGTTATGTCACCTGGTGGTAGCCTCTCTCAACAGTTCTCCACTCTGGGGAAAACGTGGTATTTACAAGTACTTCTCTAGGGTTGGAAAAATCTCCTTAATATACAGATCCCAGCTGCACAAGGAAAGGAAAAGAATGTTCATACAAAAAGGGTTCTTTACTGAGGGTGTTTGTTTTTTCTCCTCTTTGTGCAGGTTCTACATGGGAGAAAACATTACGGCAGATTGGTTTTGAAAGGTAAGCCATAAATTTATTTCCTTACCAGTGCGAAAAGTTTAGGAAGAAAAAACTGCACAGGAAAATTTGCAAAGTTATTTATTTTAGTTGATTTAATGTATCAATGACCTCAAATTCAGAGTGGAAATCATACAGCGTCATGCACATATGTATTCAGCTTTTCTGTTTGTGTCCTCTTCTCTTTCCCCAGTCAATCTGAAGCAATTTATTCATCATATGAACTTGGCTCATCATGTTGTTTCCTGATAGTATTAAAAAAAAGGGACACAAGTCTTATTTATGAATGAAAATATTGCTCTCACTCATGTTATTTTTTCCATGAAACTTCTAATCTCTGACATATGCATTGACAAAAGTAAAGGAAGTTGAAAGAGGAGTAAAGCTGGCAGAGAGCTGTTCAGCATCAGAGGAAAATTCAATATGCAGCATTCCTCAAGTGCAAGAACTTCTTGCAGACAAACTTAGCCACAAAGTCATCATACCAGAAACACATGTCTGTCTTGTAAATTAAACCGGGTCAAGTCCAGTAAAGAGTGATGTAAAGTAAAGAAGAATTCAGATGGTCAGTGTCATCTGTATTCTTCAACAAATGGTAGGCAAAAGAATCTGCTCTTTGCTTGAAGTTTTGGATATGGTTGAAAATTAAACACTCTCAGTTGCTAAGTTTGATGTCCTCAAAGTCTTTTTTTTTTTTTTTTTAAAGTTTTTTTTTTTTTCAAGTTACATCCAATTTGGTTCCTGATGAGCATTTAATTCAGCATGATACCGCAGGTGTCTGCAGGGCTCTACAATAAACTATTGATTCTTTCACCATCCAAATAATGAATTAGCACCTCTTGGTGCTGCTTGTCTCCATTAGAATGAAAAAAGAGAGTTTTGAGAAGTTCTAGAATGAATTGATACTCTGTGTCTGTGCTTTGAAAGTGAGAATGGAAAGGGGTCAGCATCTTTTTAGCTGAGCTCATTAGAAGTTCTGTGGTGGCAATTTCCAATTTCTGAGATGTTTCAAAACTAGGAGAATCCATGCTAGCTGTGTATATGCAAGGTGTGTACCACATGAGAGATGGAGAATTCTTGATAGACTAAATTACAGCTGAGAAGCCTTCCTGAGAGAAGGCAAATATGCAGAAGGGATTTCTGTGCAGATCCCATTATTGCCACTCTAGTTTATAAATCAGAAAGGCTTTCAAACAGCACTTCTGCACCTTGAGAGATTGATTGTCACTCTGGGGTAACTTTATTTGAAGCAGCACATTAGTTAGCACAGATGATGTGAAAATTTGAATGTAATGTACTTTGCTTGCCATAGTCATAGAATCAAATGTGTTCTCTTACCAGCTTTTTCAGAGAACTGGCAAGGAGTTAAAAAAGAAGATAAAGTCTTTAATATAGATATAACAATTAAGATTTGGAGTTTTTAAAATAGTAATATCCATTTTCTTACCTGTATTTTTAATACAAGATTTTTATGACAGGAATATATCATAGATTCATAGAATGGCTTGGGTTGGAAGGTACCTTAAAGATCATCCAGTTCCTACCCTGCTGCCATGGGTTGTTCAGAGCCCCATCCAGCCTGGCCTATAACACAAGGTGTGGGGCATCCACAACTTCTCAAATTGGTTCAATAAAAGGTTAATGAGTAACATATATGTGAATTTCAGTGTTAACTCATTTATAGCTATATTTTCTTAATATCATATTGTCTGTTATTGCTTCAGATCAGTATTTTTTGTATCTTAAAGTGTAGCTTCCAAAGCAAACACATTCCTGTATGTAATACCTGAATGCTGGGATCACACTTAACTTGCAGTCACAGTAGAAATCCCAGGTCTGCAGATCTCGCAAAGCTGAGAGATTATTCTGTGGATGTATCACTACATCCTTTCCCTAATCTTATTCTCTTCAGTAGGAATCCCTTTTTGGCCACCAGTAGAGACAGGTTAGTGGGCTACATCTGTGATAACTCTGATCCCATACAGCTGTTCTTTTGTTATTTATATAAACTCTAGGGAAAGAAGCAGCAGAAGTATGTCTGCCTATTTAAAATTCTATTCTCTGCAAGCTTTTGACTTAGGCACACCTGAGTCAGCAGTGAGATATCAATAGCATTTAAACGTGTTGTTTGAGCAAAAGCATTTTCATTCAGGAGGGAGGAAGTAAGATTTTTAGATATAGAAAAGAGAGACATGAAGCAATGCCCTAAGGAGGAATTATCTTTGCTTTAAAACTGGAAGATCCATATAAACTGTTCTCAACAAACTGTTTTAGAGTGGATTGAGGAAGAGGAGATATAGACAGTCAGTTTAATTACAGGAAATTAATCCCATATAATTTACAGGTGATGTCTTCACTGCTTTGTGGCTGCATGGTGTTTATTCTGTAATAGTAGAGTGTTTACATTACTCTTGTCTTCATATCCTGAAAAACATTGTGGCACCAAGAGATCTGACTGCGAGGCTTTTATGTAAGCATTACTTGTGAGCTGAGGATGCTGCTTTTCAGTGCAGGGGAAATTAAAAATGCTGGAGCTCGAGTAAAGTAGCTTTATATCCAGGAAATGACTGGAGTTAAGAGCTTTTCAATTAAAAGGAGTATATCTGGGTTTGATGGATATAAATAAAGGTCTTTATGTTATTGATTGTCTTTTGAGACATTACAAACAAGCTAATTGTAACATACTGTGGTAGTCACCACCTTTGTCCAGCATGAACTAGACTGCAGTTCCTGACTGTATTTTCTGAAGAAAATTAAGCATCAATTTTGCAATTTAGGAAAAATACTATTTTGTGTTTTGCTGTCCTATAAGAAACATGGTTTAAAATGCTAAGCACATGTGATACTTTCATGTCAAACAAGCTGCCATCTTAATGTTTTTTTAAAAAAATCTTTAGTAAGCCAAAGCAAGTAGACTTATGGATAAAAATAAGATGACTTTTTTTGCAACTGTTAACATGGGGATTACTGTTCATTATTGATGCATATTACAATGGCACCCACATAGGCATAAAAAATGTCTGGAAAGCAGTCAGCTCTCTTGTACTTTGTCCCAAATATGATTAAAAATTTTAGAAGGCATTGTTCACATCAATGGCTTAATAATTTTTCAGTCACATTCAGGACCCAGTGAAAAATCATAGGATCATGGAATCAATAAGGTTGGAAAAGACCTCCTAGATCATAGAGTCCATCCTTTAAGCAAAAACCACCTTGTCAACTAAGTCATAGCATTAAGTGCCACATCCAGTTGTTTCTTGAACACTTCCAGGGATGGTGACTCCACTGCTTCCGTGGGCAGCCTGTTCCAATGCTTAACCACCCTTTCTGTGAAGAAATTCTTCCTGATGTCCAACTTGAACGTCCCCTGGCACAGCTTGAGGCCATTTCCTTGTGTCCTGTTGCTGGGAGGCTCGCTCGAAATCTCAAGTGAAATAGTTATGAACAATTAACAGTGACTGTGCTTGTTTCCTGGCTACTCTGGCAATTAAAGAGAGCTTAATGCACAAAGCCTGTTAAAATTCAAAAGGAAAGAGGATCAGTTCAGTCGGAGAGCTGGTTTTCTCCTGTAATGCAGTCAGTAGTGTCTTTCCAGCTCATGGCTGGGGTGAGGCTTGCAGTGCAGAGTCTGCAAAGAGCCACCACCAGCACTGGGGAAATGTTGCCACACTGCAGAAAATTAAAACAAAAAGAAGGCCTTATTTAAACACCTAAATTTTTTCTAATTTGAGCTAACAAATGATGAAGTTTATGTCCTTATGTAGTAGTTTCAGTAGTGATTACAGGAATGTCTTCTGGTTTTACATATTTGTTGACCTATAAATTATCTAACGATTTTAAAACTTTAAATCAATGATGTTGGACCTCTTAAAACTTTTCGTCCTGCAGGGTTTCCAGACTTCCAGTACTTCCCTTACTATGCTTCTTTGAGTTATTGTTTGTAATGCGACTAGTAGGTTACTCAGCTACTAACAGCCCTTTTAGCATTTGTTCCCATGGTGCTTCTCCTTTGCATGTAATGCTTTACATTATGGTTCCACAAAACAGTCTTAAGAAAGATTTAATAACTCTTATTACATGTGAAGTAAATATCAAATGTTTTAGAAAATATATATTTGAAGAATAACAGATGTGTGGTTATTACGCTTTTGGCAACCTTCAATAAGTATGTGTTTCATAGTAAATAGTTGTTTCAATGATAGAGAAAGGAATTTTTGAGTACCAATTTCATAGTAAAATGAAATTATAAAAATAAAAGAGTTTTCCATTTCAAAGGTGAAAGTTTAGTTTGGTTGATAGCTTCAACCTGATTCTAAAATTTTTGTTATTTTCATGGTATGCAAAAACTTATTATTAATTAGAAGTCACATATGACTATGTGAAGTATATGACTATATGATGTAGGTGACTTCCACCCTGCATAATGCTAATAAGACCTCTCTGCACCTTACTTAGTACAGCAGCAACATCTATGTCAAAAGTACAACAGCAGCATCCCAGATTCTGTCTAAAGTAATAGTGAGGGTGACTGGCAGTGAAAGCTGCTCCTGTTATTAAAATACTGTGTATTGATTTGTGGGCTTGTTATGCTTTTTGGAATCCTTTTACTGGTTCTGAAGAATGAAAAGGTAGTTGGAGATTGCTAGCTCTCACACTGAAAGGAAAGGGTAAGTAGGTAAGAGAAGGGAAGGGAATAAGACTCTCAAGGAAAAAGACCTGAAGATTTCTGTATCAAGGCTAGAACTTGGATATGAAGATTGTCTCCTATTAAGATTGATTTCAGATCTCCTACGTACCTCAGTAGCTCCTTCAACTACTCTCCTAAGCACAGGGTGATAAGGAGGACACTGCATTGTTTTTATCTGAAGCAAAGTAAACGCAGCAGCCCTGCTTGCCACAGGTAGGGAGACACAGCTGACCCAGGAGACGCCAGGAGCAAGTTAGCTGTCATCGCTGGGAGACGCGCTTTTATTCCTACACTGATCTCTGAGAGCAGACAGATGTCTGCTTTTGCAGCTGCTCCACATATGCCCCTGCTTAGTCTAGCCAACAATACTGTGTATATCTTCCCTACCCCTTGCAGAGACTGAGAACTCAATTTCCGAAACCACTCGTGACATGCGGTGAGCGCTGGAATCCAGATGCACCAGAGGCACTTCCCAAGTGCCTCCTTCCAGGTTTAGGTTGCTAATTACGAGCCTACTGGTGAGCTGTTTTCTCTCTTTCCCTGTGCTTGCTTGGATATTTGATTGGTGCTTGGCCAGAGTTTCTCTGGGTGACAAGAATAAACAGAAAGAAGAGAATATCACTAGATTCTATAAACATTCAGTGTGCAAAGTTCTGGCTTGGAAATCAAAGTACCATATGGTTTTCCAAAGTGACATTCCCCTCTTCTCCCCACACTCTCATGATTTAATGTAAAGAATAAATATATGTTTGAAATATAAAATATTATCCTGATACCATGCTCCATAATTTCAAGCCCATTCTTCACATACTGCTGAATCCTATAGTCATTTCATGGACAAGTCTCCCATTGGCATCATTTTGGGAGCATTGTCTCAGCCAGGGGCTGCATGAGGCTGTACAGTCTGATCCTTGAGAGGTTATTTTAAAGAAAACAGTGCAGTTCAAATGCAAATTGCAAATATTCAATAATTTGAGAAGACAAAGAAAAATGGGTACAGTGAAGCAATCAAAGGGGCATGGGGAAGTCCTGCCAGGCACATCTTTCACCATTTTGGGAAAAAATAGCTAGATTAGTCTGTATAGTTGTTTTGGTCACCTGTCCCACAAAACATTTAAGCAAGTGCTGAATTTTTCAGTGTCCAAGCATGTCCCTTTACTTTGGCAGGGTTCTCTTCCACAGCATACCATCCCAGAATTGCTTCAAATCAGAGAAATTGGATTAATTGATGGTTTGTTTATACTTTCTATTCTTAATGTATGAAGTCCATCACACTTTTGTAGGAGTTAATAAATGTGAATTTATTCTGCAGTTTTAAATACTCTAAAGTTACATGTGCTTTTTGAATAATACAGCAGATAAATGTGACATAAGAAGATGAGAGACAGAACCAGTTCCACACACTTGTGTCCAGGCAAAGGGCAGCCAGGGTGCTCTGTTCTGGGAAGGCAAGGGGGCTGAAGTTGCTTTAATTTAATTCTCAAAGCTTCTCTCTTTTTGTTACTTCGTGGTGGCCAGGACTGTGGAATTTGTGCATGTGTGTGCTGAAGTATTTGTCTTGTTTATAGTGTAGGAAATGGGGAAGAAATGTGTTTTCAGTTTTATTTGATATATTCTGCATGCCTGAGGTTCTATCTTAAATTGAGTTTTCTTCGCTGCTCTGACAAAAAGCAAGACTTTGAAATAAAAGTCTGAGTTACAGAGAAAGCCAAAATAAAAATTGAATTATATTTGCTAAGAAAAAACCCATTGTTTAAAAAGATATGAAGAAAACTGAAGTAGCTTTTTTTTCACCAACACTATGTCAACTGAAATCTTTTAGTCCTTGTTAAATAGGGAAATAGAAGCAATTTAAACCTAGTTTTAAACCACTCTAACTTACCTTGGATTTTATTCCAATTTATTCTAATGTTGACTTTTGTTTCAGTGTTGCTGTGTATCAGGCATGCTGTAGTAGTAGCCCATGAAGAAATTCTGGGAATGGTTCAAAGCTGCATCCATCAAGGGAGATTTGGACTGGACATTTGGAAGCATTTCTTTACCAAGAGAGTGGTCAAACTCTGGAATAGGCTTCCTAGAGAGGAGTTGATGCCCCAAGCTTTGCAGTCACTGCCAGCCTGCCAGAGTCATTTGGACAATGCCCTTAATAACATGCTTTAAATTTTGGTGGTTGAGCAGTTGGATGAGATGATCATCCAATTCAAACCTCTCCTCTCCTCTCCTCTCCTCTCCTCTCCTCTCCTCTCCTCTCCTCTNGGGTATAATTGTATCCTGGATGGACATGATTATAGCTTGGACAGTGGTGAGAGCATGACTGTAAAGTAGAATCCTATCCTCTCCTCCCCTCTCCTCTCCTCTCCTCTCCTCTCCTCTCGCTTTTCATGAGCTTTTTAAACTTAAGCTAGAAGAAAAGCTTATTTTTATAGATATCATTTTTGTAAGTTTTGCAATATACTATCCTATTAGCTTTTGCAAAATAAACACATTTCTTTCTAGCAACCATGTCATAGATTCTTATTAATATATTACTAGTGATGGTTTTGTAGCCTTTGTGTAGGATACCTGTGAGACTGTAAAAAATAATTCACCAAGGGAGACTTTTTTTTAATAGGAGATGATCACCATATGGCTAAAAACACTTAGACCAGTAATTGCTTCCTTACTTGTGGGATTTTCTCAAAGCTGTCCTTTAAGAAAAAGTGATAAAACTATCACAAACGATGTAAACATTGTTTTGAGCAGATTTAAGAGACTTCTTGGGTTTTAACTCCCCATCTTTATGTTTAAGCAGTTGCCTTAATGGTAACATAAGCAATCTCTACCTAAAATAATTATAGTATTTGCTATTCTCACTGTAATATGCCAAGAAAGGAATTTCTTCTGGGTAGATCACAGCTACTTTGACATCTTCTTTTTAAACAACGTAGAAAGCAGCAATGTGAATTTTCTCAATGTCTGAACACACAGTCCTTATCTATTTAAGCAACTCTGTAGATTTCAAAGATATATCTTACAAGAGTAAACATTCTGGAACCAAGGCAGAAATTAATTGTTAGAGGTACAAATAAATAAACAAACTTAGTTTTTAGGGAATATAGTCAATTCTGTAGAATTTAGAGAATTCTAAACTCTCTAACTTAGACAGAATTCAAGTATTAAAAATCCAAGGTGCACTTCACACCGCATAGTCCAGAGGAAAATCATATTGTTATACAAGTAAAACACAGTTGTGTGTGTTTTAATCTGGGTTTTAATCCTCTGCCTGTACAGGGTGAAGTTCAAGGACCCACTTACTTGTGGGAAGCAGGACAGTCCTGCTTCCTGTTCAGCCTCCTGTGCACCCACAAAGAGAATGGTGTGCAAACATCCTGGAGGCAAATGAATCTCTTAATCGTGTGACATGCATGTGATAAATCTAAAATTCAGCTGTGTGTAGATGAGAAGACAGAGAAGGACAGTGTAATTAATCACAAGATGCTTTATGAATAAGAAGGTTCCTCACTTTTTCCTTTGTTGTTGTTGTTGTTGTTGTTGTTGGACTTGAGGAAGTCCATCAAACAAACCTGAAACTTGAAACTCATTTATTTATCAGCATGGCTGAAGTTTCCTAACATACACCATAGTGTTTCTCTAACAGTACAGCAAAGGTGTGTTTAGAAGCCAAGCCAAATACTTTTGTAAAACCACTTTGCCACTGTGGATAGCTTTTGGGAAAAGGAATAATTTGATAGGCCAGGACAAAAGAGGAATTAATATGGGCTTGTCCCATCCTTTCAGTCATAAAATTGCTCTCTGTTAGAAAAACAGAAATTAAAGCTTTGCACTACCTGTAAGGAGGTGTTTGGTAATAGATATGCTCTACTGAAGATACCAAAGATATGTATATTTCAGTATGTAATGTTGTTTAGTAAGAAACAAATTTTTTTTTTCTTTGCTGCTTTGGTTTCTTCTTTTGCAGATATAAAGACACATTCCCTGAAATATTTTTGTGGCTTTTCTGCTTTTTTCTAACTTGAAGTAAAAAACAAGTAAAAATTGGATGCCAAGAATAATCACAAATAGCTTCAAAGTAGACTGATTTAAAAATTATTGTTATTTTTCTCCTGACTTCTAATTGTTAAGAGTGAAGTTGCTTCACATTTCACCGCTTTTCTTCATAGCAGTAAGGGCTGTAAATCGATGTGTGTATCTTTGTAAGGAAGTGGTGACTGGCATGGTCACATGGCTACAGAAGGCGAACATTTAGGAAAATTTTGCATCCTTGGTAAAACCTTTTGAAACTATCAAAGTGATATTTGAGCTGTGAAGGACTCTTCTGTAACACTCATAGGGTAATTCCATCTCAGTCTAGAAGGGGAATGGCTTTAAGCTACCTTGTCTCTGGCATGCCAGCCTGATTTCTGCACTGTGAGAATGGATCAAGAGATTTAGAGATCCGATTGTGTACAATGCAGACAGCCAAGCTGCCAGGGTGGGAACAGCCGTGCAGATTTTATATTTGTTCCATATTGCTCTGCAAACAGCAGCATATATGTCATCTTCTGCATCTGGTGTATCTTCTTCTCTTCCCTCCCACTGTCACTGCAGTGTCATAACATTTCTTCCTGTTTGATTCAGCATGTAAAAAAACTACTTTGGTTACTTTTTATTTATTTACAGTCTTCCTGTAGCTTTAGTGTATGTGTATATTTGCCATCGGACTGCGTCCCACTGCTATGTGATGACATTGGCAAGTGATTGCACAACCAAAAGATTCATTGTAGCAGATGCACTTGTGAATGAACAGTCAAGTCAGCTGTTACTTTTAAATTAAAAACTCATCAGTGAAGAGGATAAAGAACACCAATGCAAAGAAAACAAGGATAAAAAGTCATACACAGATGTAATGATAAAGCCTGATATAATTAAAAGGTGAAAGAATACATTTGTGGATTTTGTCACAGTGGTTTTGCACGTTAATTTAATAATTTTTTTGGCTAACAAAGTGGGTTTTTTAAAGTAAAAATCTGATTTTTTAAGGTAAAATACCTATAAGCTGTTTATTAAATAACACTTGTGATACTCTAGTTACTACAACCCTACACTGTGCAGAAGTCCTAAGATGTATTTAAAGAGTGGTGAAATACTCCTCTTATTGAGAGATCTGGAGATGTTCAAAGTGACTAGAAAACTTAGAGAAATAGAATCAGGTATATGAAGGGCTTTTCTGCATGTCTAAAGAAAGTAGCTGAGTGAACAGAAAATTTTAGCAAACTTTGTACTACACAGGTAGATTAATATTAGATGTTCTGGGCAAATGGTGGTGAGCTCATGTGAATAGTAGTGTAAAGTGGTAAAGAGTTAATCAGAAAAAATATAGGAAAATAGTGAGCTTTCTTTCTTTTCTTTCTTTCTCTCTTCCTCTCTCTCTCTCTCTTTCTCTTTTTTTCTCTCTCTCTTTCTCTCTTTCTTTCTTTCTTTCTCATTTTTATTGAAAATTTAATCTAGTCCCAGAAGACAGCTCCACAGTATAGGTTTTTTTCTCATTTTTTTGACATGAGTAAATGTTCTGTACTGACTCTTCCAAGCAGCCACTAAATATTCATTTCCATATGCATATGATGAGAAAAGTGGAATGGAGGTTAACACCCCGAGTTCACCAGGGACTTTTGCGGTCTCTGCAAACTGTCAGAACGCAAAGGAATATATGCTGTTATTGTGGAACCTAGATGAATTACGGGAACTTACTGGGAAGCCAAGTTTTCCCTTCATGGGCTACCATTCAGAGGAGAAAAAGACATATGGGAGGAAAGAGTTGCAGGGCTCGATGCTCACATCTGCTCCAGTTCAGTACTGCTAGAAATTGGATCAGTCAGCCCCCATATTTCATTTCCTTCTGTAATCTTGACCAATAATTTATAATTGGTATCAGCTGATCATCTGGCTCTCTCTTTCCATGATAAAATGAGTGAGCAAAGAACTTTATCCTTTTCTTTACTGTCTGAGAGATGACAAAACCTTGAAAGACAAAAACCTCTATTAATTTTTAATGAAGTCTCTGAAACATCCTCTTTGTCAATCTTAGTCCTATTTCGTTATTTCTGTTATGCCTTGTTTTCTTTTTTTTTTTTGGAAACTGCTGTAGGAATCCATGTGAGTCAAGATACAACTTTATTAATCACAATATCATTATGATTTTTTTACGTGTTGTATCAGGTTTATTGAAGGCTGAATTCCAGGTGGATGTGCTTGGAGAGGACCTCTGGAGAGCAGTTTTGTGCATGTTTTCAGAATATTGATGGCCCTTTGAGTTTTTTTGAGCAGAAAGAGGGTGATTCTTCTTGTTAGTATGATCAGTTAGAGGTCTGAAACCAAACAAATAAATGGATTATTTTAAGGTAGAGCTCTTTGCAGCCTGTGGCAGAAATATGGCAATAATTAAAATCTGTGGCTTCAGAAAAAAAGTGAGAGGCTGTGGTGTGCCTGATATTTCCCCCTGTATGCAGTGTCAACGCAGTCTCACCTTGAGCACTATGTGCAGTTGTGGGCCCCACAATTTAAGAAGGATGGTAAAGTCCTTTTCTGGAAGAGGGCAACAAAGCTGGTGGTAGGGCTGGAAGGCATGTCCTGTGAGGAGTGTCTGAGGACTTTGGCCTTGTCAGCCAATCAGAGGCATCAGGACAATTCATTTAATAAGATGCTTTGACTTTTGGTCAGCCCTAAAGTGGTCAGGAAGCTGGATGAGAAGATCACTGTGGGACCCCTCCAACTGAGCTGTTCTGTTCTATTCTTTTCTATTTTACTTAGAGACTTTGATTTTCAAGAGAGAGAACTGTGGAAGGTGGTCAATCAATCTAGCAAATGTTAGCAGTGCACAGTATGCCTGTTTTCATTCTGATACTTCTCTGCCACAGGGGTGCTGTATTGGCTGCCCATTTATGACAGAGTTCCCAAATCGCATGATGGAAGCTTGTAATCTTTTTTATGTGACACTAGTGGTTAAACGAACAAAAGGGCTGAATAAGGTGCCCAGGTGAGCCTTAGATAAAACTAGGAAGACAAATAAGAGATCATGAGTGTCAGGGATGTAAATCAAATAGGTAAATTTAACCTTCTGCTAACAACTGCAGCAAATGTGCAGTCAGCAGACCAATGAGATTAAAGGAAAATGAAGCCTGAAGTGTAACAGGGTTATTTTTAAGAACTTAACAAGAAAATGATTAATTTCTGCCACTTTGAAAGGAAAAGCTGAAAAATGTGCAATTATTACTCTGCCATTTCTAACAGCATGCTCCAGTAGTCTAGGTACTTTGCAAAAAGAAGAGTAACCTGTCACAACAGACTAAGAGATGCTGACAAGTAAGGAAGTATCATGGAATAGAAGGAAGGAAATGATGACAGAGCAGTCTGTGCCTGAGGTTTCATCATTACTGTTAGATTTGGTACCTCAGATATATCCTTATTGCTAACTGCAAGTGAGGAGAAAATTTCTCTGTGCTTGGACAATTTCCATGTAGAATCCTTGTGCCTCTGAAACCTGTCATTTTGTCATGTTAATCTGATGAGCTGCCTCAGCACTGGCATAAGGCCCTCTTAGAAGTCATCTCCATTCAGGATGAATCTTATTTATCCAACTGTTTGTGTTCAGTTTTCAGGTTGCTCGTTTCCTACCACCCCTTGTGCTTATTTTCCTTTCAGGTAAATTAATTTCAGCTAACTTTTCTCATGCCATTTAACCTAAGCATTCAAAGAAAAGGAACATCTGATAGAAGATATTTTATGGCCTGTGCTGCTTGAGCCACTTGAGTTGTGAGACTGTTGTCAGTGTTTTTCTTGGCACAGCCCAGCCTCCTGCAGTACAGTGGTAGCTGGGAGCAGTACAGTGGTAAACCCACCAGCAGCAGAATGTGAGCCAGACTTTGTTTTAATCTGGAGAGCAATCAGCGTTGCAATTAGTATCCAAAAAAACTCTCTAGGATGCATGCTTAACAGTTTGGCTTTGTGTTTAATTTTGTTTTTGTTGGGTTTTGTTCATGAGTAAATCATGTGAGATCTCCCAATGGCAATTGGCACGTGAAACAGAAGGGAGCCTGTGGCTGGTAGAGCAGGAACACCCCGTGTGCTGGATCTGACCAGCTCACTGCAGTGTGCTCATACCTGGCAGCCAGCCAGCCTGGAGCACTTCACTTCGGCTTCTTTTTGCCCAGTTTGGATCTGAGCAGTTCTGTATTTTCCAGTGCTAAGGCAAGGTAAGAGCCTCCCATACTGGTGAGACACTACCACAGTTGCCTCCTGCACATGAGAAAGGTCTTTGGTGGCCACACATCCAACCATTGAGCAGATGGCATCAAGCAGTGCAGGGGACTAGTCCTCTCCCCTCCCACATGGATGTAGGGTGTTTGCCACCCAGAGATTGTGTTATAGGCTCCATTTACAGAAATATTAGAAGCAACATCTAATGGCATTGGGAGATTTAGTTTGCCACTGATTTCTACTCCACTTCTGTTCTGATTGACACTGTAGAATTGAACAAAGTGCACCAGGGATGAATGAGGATGTTTCCTTTGGCCAGTTTTAATGGAAATCAGCAGGGGGGCGAGGGGAGATATTGTACACATGCCTCTGATGGCTGGAGCCTGCTTCCAGCAATGTCCATGTGCTCTTGCCTCTAAACCCCTGAGATTTTCAGCAGGTGGTGATGAGAAAGGTTAGATGTTGCTTTCTGTCCTGTCATGCTTGATGCTGTGAAGAGAAAGATGGGCATATCCAGAGCAGGCGGGGTAGACTGAGAGCTGTTTCATATGGAAGAACTGACGGTGAATGGTCCCATCCCAGCAAGCAGTCACTTGGATGGTTTTAAATTAGGAATGAGTCTTGTGGGACAGAAGGGTCTCCTATGCAAACACTGAAGTGCAGTGGGCACTCCAGATTGAACCACTGGTAGTAGTGTGCTTTTCCTCTGTATTGGAGATAATTTGGCTTTGACAAAATGACAGTAATTTACAATGTTGGTTGCTGCAATTGAGGGAAATATTATTCCCTCTTCATCTGCAGCTGACTGGAAAATCTAGATGTGTCTTTTACTTTCTGTGATTATGTTATATGCTGGCAACAGAATGAAATGAAAAGTACTTTGAAGTGATGATCTGTTCATGCTCCAGCCGCAGTAGGAAAACTGCGGATAGAGGGAGAAGATATGTTTTGAAATAATCACCTAATGCTAGCCTGCTTCAGATTGTCAGCACTTCCTTTTAGTCAGGACTATTGTGGAACATATGGATATCTGTGTGCCTTTATGTAAACACTTTGATTCCAGTTAGCAAATATTTATGAGCATTATGGACAAATTTAACTGGGAATGTTCTGCAGGGATAATGAATACTGAATTAGTGCTTAAGCTAAATCCTTAGACAATGAGTGCATAAGTGAGAAGCCTGTGTGAGAAGTGTTCAAAGTTGAAACAGAGAGTTTCTTTAAGAGTTAAGACCTTATAAATTCACTTATAGCTTAGGTGTCCTCAGGTCTCTTCTGCTCACTTTGGCTCTGCCTCCATCTAGGATTGCATTCCCATTTTGAGCTGAAATAATTTGTGTAGCGGATGGACTTGTCATTTTCACCACTGTGCAGTGGGGCTGGCACATGCAGTGCCAGGGGTGTGGAGGGGATTTTATTCACTTCCTCTTGGCTGTGCAGCACGAGTCCTGCTCCACATTTGGAGCTGTGGGACATGGGCAAAGTGAGCTGAATGTTGTGCTGTCACGAGTCTGGCAGTAGTGCAGCTGAGTGCTTCGCATGATAGCTGAAAATCCCTGCTGAAGTTTAAACCTTCTGTGTGCTGCCCTGGGCAAGCTGGAGTTTGCCCTTTATTAGATCAATGAACAAAAAGAAACAATAGGTGCTTTAGAAAGAGAAAAAATTGCCACAAACTAGTGTTTTACTTATTGCACATATCCATAATTTCTTAATGTGTTGAACGTTTTATGCAACGAGGCACCAAAATCTTGGCAATGTACATTTAGTTTCAAATATCTGCTTGCTCTCTCTGCATAGCGGTGTTTGGAAAGCAAATGTTTGGTTAATACGTGGTTAAGCACTTTTGCAATACAGAGTGTGTTCTTCATTGCAAGGTATCTTTCCTGAAAAAGCAAAGTGTACTTTTGGTTTTTGAATCTGTGCAGACATAGTTTGTAAGCAGTGATTTAGATTTTGCAAATACTTCAGGAGCCCTTTGAACTTGTATGTTGGGTAGGTCAGTGCATGCTAAATATTTTTATAAGTAGTTTTCTATGCATTTTTGCTTCCCTCTTCCTCCCACACATTTACTTTGCACGACCAATATTCTATGAAAATGCAACTTCAGGTATTTTGGGTAAAACACATGCCATGCTCTGCATGAACTGAAAGGACCATCATATTAAGGCAGTGCAGAAAAGAGAGTGAGCATGCACAGCACTATGGATATTAATATTTCTAAGTTTGTATTTGGTTTTTGTGATATAGTTCATTTACAGTTTGTTGATGAGCAAGAAAAGGACTAAGGGCAGACCTACCAGTGCTCAGCAGCTTGTAAACTTTACCCATGGCACAGGTTTGCCCTGAATGTGGTGGCAAGATTGCCATGTTCTGAACCAACATCATAGAAACCTTGTCTTTTGAGCCAGCAGGGACAAGTATGGCACCATGAAAATAGACTGTGAGCATCCTATGTTCACTGAAGTGCTGGTTGTGGCTCAGGCTAGGTCTACAATCCTCAGACTCAGATAAGTGGGAGCTTCCCAGCAGAGTAAGTATGGGATCAGACATTTCATCCTTATTTCAAACTGAGACAGGATAAGGGCCTCTTTAACTAGCTTCTAGATGCAACCATTCCCAACACCCTCTTCCAACAGCAAGGATCAGCAGGCACATCTCTAAGGCCATCTGGTTAGTAGCCTTTGGTACCCTCGAAGTTTCCACTTATTTTGGATCAGAGAGGATATTAGTGATAAACAAATGAATTATTCACAGTACTGCATAGCACCTGTGAAATGCTGCCAGTCTGTGTTTCCAGGGGTCCATGCTTACGATTCATGGGTCTGTTTTACCTCCAAACTAAATAACTACAGTTGCAGATGAAGCCCATGGGAATTCAGCTGTAAGCATCTACAGCGGTGCATTAATTACCCTGAAATATTAGATCCAATTAGAAATATCAGATGTTTCACAGTCACCAGGCAGATGAATGGGAATTATTAGCATCTATGCATCTCTTCCTTTTATCACTTGCTAACTGTTAATACAGTATTATCTATTTTGTTTTATTAAATTAATTAGAAAGTAAAGAGATGCTATAGAAAACCCCTGAGAGGAAAAGAGGGTAGATGTATGCATGTATGGAAAGATGCAGTATGCATGAATAAGACTTTTGATAACTTTTTAAAACCACAATAAAAAATAGCCTTTAAAACACTTTGTTTACCCATTATCCAGTATAAAATCAAGCTTTATACGGTTATTTAATCCGGGAGCATTATCTTATTCATTGTCTAACATAAGCTTAACATTGTAATATATTGCTGATGCCAAAATAATTTCAGTTCTGTTTAAGAAAGACTGGTTTTTCTTTCCCATTTTTGTTTATTTTTAACAAAATAGTAAATATTTAAAGTTGAAGACTGTTGGTATTCATTTTGTACGTGCACTATTTTATACATTATACATGGTATCTCACAGGTGTCTTACTATATATTTTACTTTTTTAAGTTGAAACCATTGCAGTTCTAATTTTAATAGTTCTCCTGTCTTTCTGGTTTTATTGTGTAAATGTGAAATACAGAGGAAGTCAGAATGTCTGCCATTCTAAAGAAGTGAAATCAGGCCAGGTGTGGCAGTACTAACACTTCACTGTTCACCAAAGCTTTGTACATTTAGTAGGAGAGGAATAATTTTAATTTGTGAGTAACAGTTACTCTAGAAAGGCAAAAAGTAAACCCTTTATTTAAAAAAAAACCCTTTATTTTAAAAATGCTGGTTTCTACAGCTCCAAACAAGAATGTAATATTTCATTACGCTGGCATTTGTTTTTTTGTCTGACTACCACTGAGTGTACATGAAATAAGAGAATGATTTTAACATGTATGTCCACAGGTAATTTTATTCTGAATGCAGATAAAGTAGGAAATTTTGCTTAGTTTCTTGAGCAGCATAGAAATTCAGGAATAGACCAAGGTCACACTGAACTAGAAAAATTCTATATATACACAGAAAATACAGATGATCCCTTTGTAAAGTAGTAAATTTAAAGTATTCAGCTGAAATCAGCTGGGGAACACATTCTCTTATTAGGAGTCTGTTTATATGATAAAAAAATTTCACATATTGACAGAAAAGTCAATGAAATTCCTTTTATTCTATAAAAGTTATTTTTGTTACAGAGGAACTCTTGCAACGCTAACTGTAGTAGTCCCTTCTCTTAAAATCTGCATGCAATTTGATTTATTTGGTCAAGGGAAAGTAAAAAAAAACATTTCAAACCCCTAATCTATTATGTCTGCGTGTGTGTCCATGCTGTTTTCTTCTGCACCCTGTAAGAAAGAAGAAAAAAACTAAAGCTGCCATTTACTGTAATTACACTACAAAATATGTTTCTGGCTGAGTTATAAGCTTCAGTCACCGGTATCTATTACAACTAAAGCTTCCCTGTAGGTAAATTATTTAGTTTAAGTGAATAAATTATGTTTTACCAGCTGTAGATCAAAGGCTATGACCAATTCATTGAACACCATGAGATTCTTGCAGGGATTAAAAAAAAAGCTGTTGTTGTGGGAGACCTGAATGGGTTTCCTGTTCTTCTGTTTAACTTCATAGTTTGAAAGCCTCTTTTGGAGGAAAGAGCACAATGTATAGACTGTTATCAAATGCAAAATATGACCATGTGTGAATGCGCAAATAAAGTGAGAAATGTTTGTGGAATGATCGCAGGATTTGCCATTCTTTTTCATATTGCCAGAGATAACAAGTGGGAATAACTGATTTTTGTTTTAGCTTTTGCTGTGAAAAAGTGGGGAGCAAATTACTTGGATTTGAATGAAGCAGTTCATTATTCTGCTTTACAGGAGAATATGCATTTCTCTACTTTCAAGTGATCTTTTGTTTCCTTTTTAATTATCACACTGAGGTTAATTTGTTTTCCTCTTCATAGAGAAGTGGGGACAGCATACATTTGCAACTGGTTTTGGTGAATAAACTTTCCATGTGCAGAATTTTTCCCTGCTCCATGGCTGGGTATCCCTGTTCAGGCTCTTTGTTGCTAGCCTGAGCTGTTATGCTACATCTCTCGCAACAGCACACTAAATGATTTATTTTGAAAGATCAAAAGCACTTGGTTTGGAAGGAAATGTGAGCTGAACGGGGGGGAGGGCTCCCACAGGGGTATCCCCTTGGTCTGGGGAGCAGGATATGCAAAGGAATACCCAGCGTGGCTCCATGGGAGTACAATGTGAGGAAGGAGAACCTGGTGCAACTAAGTGTTGGGACTTGAAGGATGCCACTTTTTAATTTGTACCCATGTGAGTGGTTGAATCTGAAGGACTTCAATGAATACAAAATTAATTTTGGATTTTCAGTTAGTTAAGACTTCAGATCTGGGTAAAGAAAGAAATCACTTACAGAAGTGTTACATAGAAGTAATCTGACCCATTTTTCAACATGGGTCTAGCAAATTTCTACTGTTCTTACACTAATTAATTCTGGATTGAGGGTGTATTTCAACTCTTTCAAAAAAATACTCAAGTGAAACTTTCAGAATCAAGAGTTCAGATTTTTTTTTTGCCAGATATTTAGTAAAACCACTTTAAGAGGCCTGTTTCAGCATAATGATCAGGATTCTTGAAAAAAATTCATTAACATTATTATGAAAACTGTGTACACTGTCATTGGGGGAAAGATTCATTAAACGTGCTCTTATACCTCTTCCTGTGCTAATCTTCAGTGACATTAAGAGCCACTGTACTGCAAAATGAATGGGGGGTTATGTCAAACCTGGATTTTCTATATGTTAACCAGAGTGGCCATACTTTCATAAACCACTTGACTCTACAGCATTCTGAGCTGGTACCAGTGGCACAAGAAACAAGGAAGCCGTCCAGCAAGGACTTTGCCATATAACCCTTTTGTAAGCCTTTCAACTACTTAATTTTTTTCTCTGTTTCAGGACAACTGAAAGCCATTAGTGAAATATTTTCAAGCTACTTAGCTGCCATACAGTGCATGACCATTCAGGGTTAAGCTGTTGAAACAAACATTAAAGCCAGCTTTCTGATCACTTACCTTATTCCCACTTTGAGCATATGTTACTTTGCAAGATACACATCAGTGGAAAAGCTGGGTCAGCAGCAGTGATGGAAATGTTGGATTTGATCATTGGTGTATGAGCAGACCCACACAGTTCTCAACAGTGGTTGTATTGTAATCACATTAGAGACTTTTTTGATACTTCAGGCCTGCATTTAATCACAGCAGTTGCAGGTAACTCCTTTACAAACAGTTTCTTTTAGGCTTCAAAGCTGTAATGAAGGAAGGCCAGAGGTGACCTCTTTCTTTGCATCCATAAAATAACCTATTTGGTTTTCTACCAGTTCAGGCTATGAAGACCTAGTGCTCTCACCTATGCCCAAGGGACTAAACAGACATCCATCAGAACTGATTACAGACATAAAGCTCTATAAAAAGTAAAATTGGACTTACATATTTAAAATGCCTTAACTTCACACTTTCAATTAATTATGATTATATCCTCTCATTAATAGTTGAGAAATGTGCATTCAGTGGCTTAATAAACTATTCCTTGTGGCACTTAAATCCAGGCTTTCCTTTTTAACAGCGAACCAAATTCAGACTCCACATCCAAATTCAGAAAGTCGTATTTCTGAGTATAAGCAATCAAATCTTCACAATGAAACAGTGCAATTTTTTTCCTACATAAAAATCATCATGCCTTACAGATCTTTCAGAGGAGAAGAAAGGTTTCCTTGGCAGGGGTTGAACACGTT
The DNA here is from genome assembly GCA_013397375.1 of Toxostoma redivivum. NCBI lineage: Eukaryota > Metazoa > Chordata > Aves > Passeriformes > Mimidae > Toxostoma > Toxostoma redivivum. The sequence goes on from VXBI01003752.1 coordinate 36,668, forward strand.
AATTAGAATTTAAATATTTCTACTTAAATAGCCAAAAAGGTTTTAAGGTAGTCTGTTGAATGAAATGTATTAACAGTTAACGTAATAAAACATGTTAAAATATTAAAGACTTTCTAGTTATTCCTCTGTGTGCCAGGAAGAAGAATTAGGGCACACTTAAGGGTGACATCCTCATCCTTGGTGGACCTGGATGTTGTTGTCTTTGCAATGAATGCTGGTAAAAGGATTGTGCTTCATACAGATAGATTTTCTAGGTACTCAGCTGAAATCTTTCTTGTTGAATTTGGCGGTTTTTCCTGTATTACTCTCAAAAAAATTGATTCAGAATTGTGTTAATCAAAATGCTAAGTATCAGTAAAATATGAGTGTGCAAGCTCCCAACAAATAATCACTTATTCTGTACTTCTGGAGAGCAAAAATGTCTGTCTGTCTAGAGTTTCTTGATCATCTTCATATTTGACATATTGCAAAGATTTCTTATTGCTGGGAGTTTGGGGCTTTTTCTTTGCCTTGAGCTTACTTTCTGTTCCAGTTGAAAATGTCATTAGAAGTAACAAATGTTTCTTTGTTTTTTTTGTTGTTTTTTTCATCCCATACAGTGTGAAAGGAGCAGATGCTGGGAACGTGATCAGACTATTTGTACCAGATATTGGGATGTTCATTGCTAGTCTGACAATATGGCTCATCTGCCGCAACATGTTTCAGAAGCCAGTAACCGAGGATGCAGCACAGTGCAACATGCAGTTTGAAAATGAGGAGATGGTATCAAATACACATTTCTATCTGTATGGCTTTTAGTGAGCTTTGACATTCCTGTGTTCTGAAGTGGTTTCAAGAGGGCTGGCTATGTTAAGAAGTAAACTTTCTTTCAGGAAATGAAATGATTGGTTTTGAAGTGGAAAAATCTAAAGTTATTATGTTGAGAAAACAGAGCAGAATATGAAAAGTGGTAGATATGCTGCAGGATTTTTCAAATAATTTTGAGTTAAGAAATCCAAGTCCATCACAAGTTGTTCTTCACCAGAGCAGCTGGTTAAATCTGACAAGGTGGTTCTGCTACACACAAGGCTCCGTTTCTTTGGTAGCACTCCCATTTCCAAATTTGTTACCCAAGTATAACAGCAGCATCTGAGTGATTATCATAATTTACTCTTAAAGAATGGAAGAAGAGACTGTGTATTAAGTTCATGGAAGGAGTTATCTAGAACTTTGGTCATCATGAGTGAGATTTAGAACGATTTGGGGAAATTACTTAGCTGGAACTGTTGATGTATTTGCTGTGTCTTTTACTAGCGGGGAGAAGAGAAGCAGAGATACCAAAACCAGAAAAATCCACAGAAAAAGGAAAACAATTTTATAATATAAAAAGCCACAGTGGGAATTTGGGCCAGGGTGTAAAGAAATTCCTACTACTAATCTTAACATGTTTTTTATCAGACTGTCTAGCATGGCTTGGGGCTCATTTTCTGTCTTCTTTTACATATGGGTGGAATGTTTTCTTCTTTACTCTCAAAACACCAGTTTTAGGGGAGACAATTTCAACTTGCTCATTTCAAATAGAAATTGAACTTTGAAGTGAGTGAAATATTTAGGGGATCAGTTGCCCATTTTGGTGCCACTATATAGATTAAAAAGAGGCCTCTCTGCATGTTGCCAGGTTGTCTGGATTGTGGCAGTGCCAGAAGCTGGTCAAGTTTCTAGCACATGAGAGATCAATATCAGGACTGTGCTTTATATTCAGTTGCAGTTGGAATTCTTATGGGCTCTCCTGGCAGCTGAGGATTGCCTGAAGGTTGCAGCTTTTTAACTGCACATTGGAGGATATGTAGGGTTTGGTCTGATGTGCATATGCAAAGCTTTGTGCCTCCTGGAACCTGGTTTTATCAGCTTTAAATTTGCTTCATCGTTGAAGCTGTGCAAAATGGATTTTGCAGCAGGCTACGACTTTGGGCTATACCCGGAAAAGGAAAGAAGTGTGGCTTTATTAGCATGGTTTGTGTTCAGCTCTCCTCTTATATGAGTTTTATTTTACCAAAGTAAGCTCCAACAGACTTCTTTGGTGCTCTTGATCTTCTGAAAAGGAAGTATTCATGAGCACAAAACAGGAGTAATCTGATGGCAGAAACTCAGAAGAAAGATGGGCATAGTTTGGTTCCTCTGAAACCAGATTATGATGTTTATATATTCTCCTTTTCTTTGGTTCAGAAGTGAGCCTGAGCCTGGAGTGCCCTGAGGGAGATGGGTGCTGACTCCAAAGCAGAGTTCAATAGTCATTTCCCTACAGTGCAAGGAAAAAACAGAGCTAACAAATACTAATTGCATAGCACAGAGTGTAGCTTTATATCGGGCTGGTCCTGGACTGGCTACCCCAATGCCAAGGCAAGAGTATTCCAGAAGGGAAGGAGAGAGAGAAGAAAACTCTGACTGCAGAGAAATGTGAATTCTGGGCAAATAGAAATATGTGTAAATATGTTTTTTTTTTTTTCACATCAAAACCCAGTGAATATTATTTATGTTCTGTAAACTGCATGTATTGCAGAATATTTAGTGAACATAGCAGCTGTGTTTAGATTTAGTGACACCCAAAGTTCTATCACAGACATTTTTTAAGAAAGGGATAATGTTTTCTGTTGTGTGAGGGTGTCCCAAATACTTTAAGGAATTCTCCCCTTCACAGCTGAAATGATTAACCTCATCAGAGGTTCTGATAATCTGCTAGCTTTTTAAAGATTTAGTGAAATGGAGTGTGGAAAATCAAATAGCAATTAAACACATTTTTCCAACCTTCAGTTTTCTCTTTCTAGGTGTCTGCAAATAACATCCTGGAATCATTTCTGCTAGTTAGGAGGAGGAGACAGAAGCAGCTGAATCTGCTAGGAATATGTATTTGGCAGGACTGACTGTAAGGAGCCTAATGCATATGCAATTCAGGCCACTGAGTGTCTGAATTTGGGAGAATGTTGACATGGTTTAAAATGAGTCCAAACTGTATAAGTTTCAAGTAATTTTCAATTCTTTCTTGGTAGAATACACTGGAAAAGGGAAGACTTAGTAAGTGTCCAGTTCTTTGAATTCTACATGAGCTGACCGATGCCTGTGGTTCTGTGTTGGTGCAGCTTGTTACTGATGCTGTAACTCCATTGAATTAGAAAACATAAACTGAGTTGCAGCAACAACTGTCCTACAAAAAGACACTTCAGAAAAATGCTGAGCTCGGTACTGTACCTCCAAGGGAAATAGTCCTGAGTTTGTTAGACCAGTCCTGTAGCCAATTCTAGAGTTGAAGAGCTGCTGCTGAGAGTTCCTGCCACCAGTCCTCAGAAATTTGTGGTAGGAGATTTTGTTAAGAATGCATCAACTGATTTAAACAGCCTTCGCAGAGCCTTTAGAGAGGTAACTTTTCAGGTTGATAGATGTCTAGCCACAGATGGTTCTATAAATCAAGAAATCAGCACTTCCAAGCCAAAGCAGTGTCTTGCAGCTTTACTTTCTTGCCTTAAATTATTTACATTGAATGATTCCCAGACCTCTTTGCTTTGTGGGAGAGTGAAATACTATCAAAATAGGCTTAATTAAGAAAGAAAGGTTAATCTATTTGCTCCTTACAACATTTTTGTATAGGAAAACCTATTAAATAATTGGTTTAATACTGCTAAAATTGACCTTTTCAGAGGTCTGTGTGAGCCCATCGCTTTTCAGTTGATATATGGGCGTGCTGTAGAAATGCCTCCAGTTGAGCAGCAGTTTGTGCTGCATATTGGCATGGCAGTAGCCTCGAGAAACCAGCCACGATGGATCAGATTGCTTGTGGATTGAGATGCAATTGAAAACAAGAAAAAGTATCAGAATCCAAATTAAGAACAACAAGGATTCATTGTAAAATGGATGTCTTTCTCCATTACGCTGCATCCAACTTTAAGGGAAACAGATCTCCATCAGAAAAGTTTATTCTACAGAACAGAACTGGGGGAGGAGGCTCTAAGGCAGTGAGACTCTCAATTATTTGTAAGTAATGCTATCCCAGGAATAAGCAAAGAGTGTGGTTTTAATTAACAGTGAGTCATGGAGTAGGAAGGTCTGCCAGATACCAGGCTGCAGTCCAACTCATTACCACCCCTAAATGGTTGCACACTTGGAGCAAACGTGTCTGCAGGCCCTTTTTATTAGAGCTCAGAAAATTTAAAGCAGGTGAATTCAGCTGGAGACAGGCCTGAGTTGCAAATGCCGAAAAGCACAATGCCAGTCACAAGGTGTGAAAGGTGGAAGAAAATAAGAAACAACAGTTAACTCCCAGCTGCAGCTGAAAGTTTGACATTTCTGATTTGGAGCAGACGGTAGTTTATGTGCCAAGATGCAGATAGAGTACATACAGTCTGATAGGTATTAGAAAGGAAGTAGCCTTTTCTTGAGACTGTGGATGAATTGCTTAATGTTTTAAGTGACAGTGGCAGGAAGGAAAATCCTTCTGCAACTGAACAATTTAAACTTTAGAAGAGGTGTTGATCTTAATTGAAAAAAAAACTGTTGTAGTTTTCAATGCAACTTCCTCCCAAGGCACTTGCTGCCTTGCCCATTGAAGCTTGTTTCTCATGCATGATCTCCTAGAAAGCAAATAGGGCCATTAGGTCCTTACTTTGTCTCATAATCTGGGGCAAGCTTGATCCAAAATCTTCCACCCATCCTCTTTTCTGCAGAAGTCAGAGACTAGTTTGGGATCTCAAATGAGAAAAAGATTTAAAAGAAAAAGGAAATAGAGGAATTTTTTTCTTAAATGAACTAAAGTTTGAGAAGAATGTGAGGAGAGCTTGACCTGAAGTCAAAATACTGGGCTGGAATCAGGAGGACCAGCATAGTTCCCACTTTGGCCATGAACTTGGTTTGTGTCCTCAAGTCTGTTACTTCATCTGTCTCTCGGCTCCTGTGTCCCTTGGCACACAGAAGCACTGAAAATGCTTGGTTCTCCAGCTTTGTCCTTCTAAACAGTGACAGGCTGTTCGTCCTCTGCCTACATCAAACATTAGTGCACTGCAAGCTCTCATTTGGTCCAGGTCTCCAAGTGTAACTGCAATAAATTTCATACAGGACAGAACAGACAGAGTCTGAGAACTGCCCATGTCCCCTGCCTTGTCCAAGGACTTTCTAGCATAGGAGTTGCCCATTTGAACCAGTATTCTTATGCTGAAATAACTGGTACCTGCTGCATAAGAACAACAGCAAATAAGAGAATACCCTTTTGCAATGTTACAGATTATCCTGATCTCTCCTAGTGCGAGAATGATTTTAATCCTAAAACATGTGGTTTCAAATCCCTTCCAAAAAAAGTTGTTTATAATTATAGCTACTCTGAATAATCTTGTTAAACATATAATTACCCAGACTCTTTTAAAACCTCATTAATTTCTTGGCTTCAGTGGCGTCATGAAGCAAGGACTTCCACAATTTAATAACTGTTCTTTGATTTTATTTTGAATTTAACACTCTTTAATTTTATGGAAGGTCCCTTGTATTACACGTAAGAAATCAGAGTGAGATGGTGTAAGAGAAATCAAATGTATTTATCATCTTCTCTATTTGACCTTTTAAGGCTAAGCAATCTCTGGTTTTTTTAAAAATGTCTTTTGTCATTTTAATTATTTTTTTTCTGAACAAACTATAGTTCTGCAATATTCTTTTGAGCTGCAGAGATTATCAGTTCCTCAGCATTTCAGGCAAGGTCTTACTGTTGATTTAAATGATAATATATATGACATTGATTGTTAGGTTCAGAGATTTTAGGGTTGAGCAATTCTACCAGCATATCACCTACCTGAGTGTCCTGCATAAGGGAAGTGAACAGCTCTGAGAAAGGTCTGATGTCAGTCTTTGCAGTTGCATTTTTCTTGCCTCCAGATGTAACCTGCCTTAAGCAGTTTACGGTGGTGCCAATGACCTTTTCTACAGGACCATTCCATTTTTCTTGAAGCCTGTGATGGGTATATGTCTCCTTAGATGTTTTATTGCTTTGTGCTTCTGTCTTAATTTAATTAGGTTTTACCAGTATCAAACATTCACCTGATTTGATTAGTGGTCATTGACATGGGCTCATTTGGCCCTGATTTCTCTAAACATCTTCTTTCCATATGCAACTCCTCTTTCAATATTTCCTTCTCTTCTGAGAAAGAAAATTATTGCTATTGTGGGAAATATTGTGGAAAAAGAACTTCTTACAGAGGGTTGGAATGTTTTGGATTCTTTGAGCTTCCTGATGATGCCTCTATTATTTCTCATCTTTTTTCTTCTTGTTGTCCAATATTAAGCACAGCAGTAGCTTACTTTTTCTAATTGGTTATTAATGTTTCTCTGGTTCTGACCTCTGGAGAACTGGTCAAACCCACTTGGTCTTTGTGTGCTTTGAACATGGTATAAACAGGATTTAAAACTTTTTTTTTTTTTCTCAATGGTTTAAAAAGAGTAAATGAGTCTCCCTTATCTCTTTGCTTGTGATGTTTGTAGTGGTGAAGTTTGCCAGAGCTTACACAGCTGCCTCCCTCAGTAACAATTCTAATGCATCTCATCTTAACAAGGGTCAAAAGTTTACAAGTTACATTAGCTCCTTGGTTTGATGCACATGTCTTTGGATAAGCCTTAACACAAATATGTAATTACACTACAGCAGGCTGCAGCTACATGATGTTACATTGAGCAGTGCGTTGTGTGTTACCAAAGGCTGCCAGCCTGCTGGGCAGGAAACTTTGGTGTGCACTTTGTCCTGTTCTGGGAAGAAACATGACAGGATGCAATTCTTGTGGCAGCTCTTCACTGGGATTGCTAACAGTTCTCCCTTCCAATTTTTGAAATACAGAGTTATTAACCAGGAGATTAAAATCCTGGAATACTACTGCCTTTGGACAACCTAAGTCATGAATAACACAGTAGGAGAAGGAATCTTTTGGCTCACAGAATTCAATCTGCTGTTACTGTAGGCAGATATATCACACAGTTCCCTCTGGAAGGTAGAAAGCACCATCTTGAAAACAGGGCAAATTTCCTTCATCCCTTTGTTTCAGAAATGACCCTGTTCTGTAATTTTGCTTTTCTGATGGCTAGAAAACATCTGATTTATATTGTACATACACTCATAGCTGCATTATAACAGTTTAAGTTCTTCTGTTCTTTTGCTTTAATATGTTTCCTTCTCTAGAATTAATTTCTCTGACAGTTTGGGAAAAAAGCCACACATCTTTCTTTAAAGGTTGTTCTGTAGGACGGAAGATAAGTGACTTTGGATCCTCTTGTAGACTAGACATCTCATCCTCCTATACATCCCAGCAGTCTGGGGTTCTTCAGGGTGGTACTGGAGAAGTACCCAAGTCACTTTGGTTTGCAAATAAATGTCTCACCATGGTTGGGCTATTTATTCTCCTTCTTAGCAAGATGCATACTGGTACAGTATGTCTATTTCTTCAGCCAGGATTTACTCCATATGGGTGCTGTGCATATGTGCTCTAGCTCAGTTAACTGCATTGTGCCTTGTAGTCATAACCCAGCTCTTCCTATTTCCTTTTCACTAAAAAATAAGTGTTTAGGTGTCTCAGGCCAAACCATTGAACTCTGCCTGTGAGTTCCCATCTCTTTTGCATTTGGCTTCTGTGTCTGACAACCTTCTGAAGTCAAGATGTGAAACTGTATTTCAATATTGGCCGGGTGAGTTGTGTGCTGAAATCACTTGGTGTTTGCTCAGGTGCGATGGGTACTTTGGGAAGTGAAATAATCTCTGGTTCTCTCAGTACAATATCTATTGTATACAGGATTTAATGAGTTGCCTTCCTGTTATCCTGATTCAGAACTCTGCTTGTCTTTATTAATTTATTTTTCATTTCCTTTGACTTGCTAAATGCTTCTGTCCTTATGTGCTTCAGTAAGTAGCTGATCCTTTTTTTTTGTAACGAGTCACACAGGAGTTTTTACTGTGGAGGTGTATGTATGGCATTTATCACTATAAATCACTGCAAACACACTGAAAGTTATTTCTGATCTATATCTATTTTTCTGTGAAGGCCTTTAACCCAAGCTTTAGCCCACTAAAGTTGTACCAGTGATAAAATTTTTCAGTAAGATCTATATGACTTCAAGTTAATTTAGGATTTTCTTTTCAGTGATTCAACTGAGTAATGTAAATTATTAAAATAAACTGCCTAAATTCCAAGATACTTTTATCTCATTAATGTCACACCTTCCAAAATGTTCACTGCAGTCCCACAGCTGATGAGTTCAGCTCATTTAGCAGGATCTTCCCCTGAAGTCGCACGGTTTCCTTCTTCTATCCCAGCCTGCAGCCCCTCTCCATGCACACCCCCATGTGTGGGTAGCCTGGTGTTCCCCTCTGGATTTCTCTAGACCCCATGTACCTCACACAAGATGACCTTAAAGAAGATACTCTTGCTAAGCAGACCCATTTCTGTAGGAATCAAGTTCAGTGACATGTGGGACTTGTTTATGTGGAAATGTTTGAATCTATTCTGTGGCAGGAAAAGCAAGGACATCCGCTTCTCACATGCTTTCTGAACAACAGTGGAGTTCTACACTTTCTTGCAAAATTGAAAATTCAATAAATGATTGTGCTAACATGGTTTAGTATTGACCACAGGTTAAAACTACAGTCATTTCTATCACATTAAAGGCTTGCAGTTCCTTTGATGGTAAAAGAAGTAGCAGTTTAGCTTTTTTTCCAGCTTTTGTGCTCACAGCTGGGTCTGTCTAAGGAATATTGTGTTACTTTGATTATTTTTTCTATATGCATTTACGCATGTGCTGTTTCTAAAAGCAAGTAATTAATTCTTCCTACTGCTGCAACTATCTTATATATAAGGATAAAGGTCGAAGATCCTTTTTAAGGGGGGGAAAGAGGATTTTTAGAGCAAACTTTTAAATAGGAACTCAGTCATGACAGGTTGAATGCAGTAGCTAAATGACTACAGAGGCAATTGAACTAAGTGTGAGAGGAGAAAGAGAGTCTATTTCTAGTGTTCTGCTGATTAAATGAAATCAAATATCTTTTCTCAGATAATTCCTAAACCAAGCTGTTCATTACAGGGTTTTTTTAAAATGGGAAGTCCAGAAACCTGGGCCTAGTGGTTTTAACACACTTAGATGTCAAATAAATCCTATCTGTGTTGCTCTATCACAGGTATGGAATAAAAATCTGATCACAGGTAAAGAAGGAGATCTAGGAGGTGATATCTTGAGAGAATCACAATTTTACAGAGGCAGTGTGAGCAGGATGGTGTGACTGTGAGCCCCAGGATGCACAAACTGTGGGGCAGCATGAAGACAATCCAGCCCCCTTGAGAGAATCTGGTGTGGCTATCAGCAGCAGGGGTTAGAAGTCTGTGCTGAGGTCTGAAATGCTACAGCTAGAAAAGTGTAACATTCCCACTCTTCTCTGTTTGTTTCCTGGTACTGGCTGGGAGGAAATGTCAAAATACTGAAATGAGGCTATTTTTACAACCTTTATGAGCCAGGTGGAAGTAAGCACCTAAACCCTCACAGGAACTTACTCTTGTGAGCTTAGCAGTGCATGCTTGAGACATTTCAATAATTAATGCAATGTATCCATGGGGATGAGAGTTGTGAGACTTAAATCACCTTAGCTGTAATAATTCTGGATAATTAAATTTTGTTGCTGTTGGTATTTGAATTTTTGAAGGGTTTCATTTGTGTCCCCTTTAGAATTGAAAAGTCAATAATTGAGCAAATTCGTGTTTAAAGGCATAGTAATATTAAAAGTAAGTACAAAGCAAGGAGTGCTCTGTAGCAAAAATGGGGTTTAGATTAGCGTTAAGGTTTCCTGTTAGTAAATATGTTTCTGGGACTAGAGGATATCTCTGTGCAGTTGTGTTTATACTGTACCAGATGAAACATTTAAAAGTTGGATGTTGAAAAAGCGGCCTCCAAAGTAGCTAATGGACATTCTGGCCCTGGCCACAATTGTAGCTGCCATAGCTGCCACAGGAGCTGCACTGTTTCCTTGCCTGTTCTCTATCTCAATTTGGCAGTTTAAAAAAGTGTTGTACAATAAATACTCCAGGGACTTCCACATGATTGCTAAAAAACCTAAACTGCATTTAGTTTGTTTATAAAAAGTCCTGGGGCCCTGCTCTGCAGAGCAAGGGTCATGGAAACACATGTTTATGGCTTCACAAATGCTCTATACTCCTTGAATGGAGAAGTTTATTTGATTTAATCAGCATCCACAGGGATCCTGTAATTGCATAATAGGTAATTTATTATGGAAGTAAAAGTATTTTTCTAACTGTAGCCTATGTAGCACGGGTTTGTAGCTTTAGACTAATCCACATAGTAAAAAAGAGCTTTGCAAAGCAGTCTGACTGGAGTAGTGGTGTTCTGTGATGAGCGCATACTTGTACGGCTTTTTAATCATCAGAAAGTGTTAAAACAACAAGCACATTATCACCATGTTGGATGTGAAAACTGTTCACTGTTTGCCTGCCTTCTGCAATTTGAAGTGCTCAGTGTGAGAAAATGGAAAGCCAGCCCAGATGATCCAGTTAGAGGGCAGTGAATATGAGAGTAGGGAATCCAAAATTTGTCTTTTCGACATACACTGGAACACGGCCTTCCATCTGCTTCAGCAAAGGAGCATGGCCTTTCATCCTGGATACTGAATTAAAAATAGATATGTTTGTTAAAAAAATAAAAGAAAATCAAACCTAGAGCTGTATAACTGTCATAGTCTTTGCTGATATAACCATCAACTGTGTCATGAAGCCAGGCAATTCTTGCACATCCATATTGATAATTCTGGCTGTCCTGAAAACTGCAAACCAACATATGTCTGTTCTGAAAAAGCTTCTGGGATTCCATATTATGGCTGTTGTTGATGATCTCATTTGCCAGCTTGTCTTGAACTGAGGAGAGCGGTTGAAAAACTCCAACTCCCCACAGACTTTTGCAGTTTTAGAGGGAAAACCTGGGAAATCAGTTTGGTATTTCCTGAGGTTCAGAACGCTGAAGTTTTCTTTCCAACATCTGATGACCTCAGTAACACCAGAAGTAGATTGTTCTGCATTTCCTGTGATGTTTGTGACATCTTAATTTTCTTGCTGAGCTTGGAATTCATATTTTCACATCTAAATAAAAGCTAAAAACCAAGGAACATTAACTTCTTTGGTAACCCATTGACTTTGAAGCTTTTAGCTATGCTTAAAGTTTGTAAGCCTCAGTCCATGGAAACTTTGGACCACCATCTCCTTCCCAGCTTCAGTTATATCCTGGTCCATTGAAATATCCTCTTCCTTACTGCTTCTCCCTGAGTGTGCTGTGTCATGCATGTCAGGACTAGATTATTAATGCTTAACTCTCAAGGCAAAACGTAGCCTAAATTTTCTTTAGATTAATGAAGCAAGATTAAATAGCCTGGCAAAGTTAAAAAAATCATGGTCCTAGTAAGGACAGAAAATTCAAGGATCCATTTTGAGAAGATCATGGTGTGAATTTGGGCATTTGGCACCTGAGGTTAGGAAGGCAGATAGGGATGGGAGAAAGAAAAGTATATCAAATCTCACCTTTTACTGGGATATTGTGTGTGGTTTCCTTAGTTCTGTGTTCTCCTTTTTATTTTATTGTTTGAAGGTATTTTGTGTTTTCCTCCAATTTATACTTTAAAATATTTGATTATTTTCATTTTGCTCACAAGAATATTTTCTACTTTTTTGGAGAACATTTTATTATTTTCTTTTGTGACTCTTCAGACTTTTATTTCCTAATCCTGGCTATGTATAATTCATAGCAATCAGGTTTAACATAGTATTCAAAGACAGATGAATCCTGATGGCCTTCCATGAAGTAACTTCTTTATTTTTAAGTGATTCGTATACATTTAAGTGAATCTGTGTTTTAATGTGTGTTGTCTTCAGCAACCTGAAGGCACAAGCTGAAGAAACAAGTCTCCTTCACACAGATCTATGTCTAGTAAGTGAAACATTTCATAACCTTTAAATGTCCATCAGTCTCACTCATTCTCTTTCTTTGGGATATGGACACTATTGAAGGTTTCACTGTTCACTGGTCATGTTAAGCTCAAGGCACAGAGCTCTAGAACCAGTCCAGGAGAAGCAGGATTGGACCCGAAAGGACTAGATGAAGAGCATGTTAATCCAGTATTTGTGACACAAGCAAAAAGGATCCCAACTTTTGCCCTTTGTTTAACTTTCTCACTGAAACGGCTCTGGTGGAAGTTAGGGCAGAATGTATTGCTGTGCCTACTGTCAGCATTATCTCTGAATATTTAATGTTTCCCATCCTTGGGATAGGAGCTCAGATATGAGCAGCAGTGATGAACAGACAGAATGCCTCTTTGTTCTGCATGCCTTGAAATGTGATGACTGTTTGGGCTACTCTCTCTATTATTTTGCATATAGAGCTAATAATTTATATTTTGAGAGATGCGTAGGTGAATGGTGACAATAAAAAGCTATAAAAATTCTACTATACCCCAAGTAAAATATGTATTGCTAGTGAAATAGCTGGATAAATCCAAGAGAAATGCAGATTTCCCAGATCAGCCCTGCTGTATTTATTACATATTTCATTGTCTGTAAAATAGATACTCCTTAGAATAAGCAGCTTTGTTTGGGGGTTTGTTTGTTTGCTTGCTTGTTTGTTTTAATTCATTCACAACAATGTTAATGCTATGAAGTAAGAGGAGAAGGCTGACAACAAACTTAGAGGTAAAATGAAGGAGTGAGGCCGTCTACAGGGAATTTTGTTCTTTTGGGAATCCACAAAATGTAATGGTACAGAAGAATTTGGTTAAGTAGGTTGAGAGTTCATCTGTTCCTACTGCAATCTTATCTGTTAGTGTGGATTTTTTTCTGACAAAGGTCACCAATAAATATAAAACTGCTATTCTGATGAAAAATATTAATAATCTCTCTTTTTTACTTTCACACACAGAGATATGGTTTGGCCAGAACTAGTGTTAGCTAATACAAGTCTAAATTAGTGCCAAATAGCTATTCTATATTACACCAAATGAGTACCTGGCCCGAAACTCTTACTTGTTTTTCCTTTTTTTTTTTTTTTAATATACCCCTACATTTCCATGAATGACTAATTTTTCCATAAATTTTTTCTTGTGTGGGCCTCTTCCTAATCCTGCAGATTCTCACCATGGGTTGATAATTTAGTCTGCATCACTCAATAGTTGTGTATGTCTTCTGGTCTCCAAGACACGATGGAGACGTGATGGTGAAGACCACTGCCAAATCCTAACAAACGGCTCAAGTATGACAGGCCTTTCCACATTTCCTTCTTTTCTTTTTTCCATTGTGTAGTTCTAAGTCACTGATCTCATTACCCCTGCTAAACTGCTGTCAATCACTCAAGTTTTCACTACGTCTTTCTTGCTCACATTTTCACCTTTTCTTTCATCATCAGTTGATCTCCACATTTCTCATTCTCTCCCCAGGCCTCTGCTTAGTCCATTTTTTCTCTCCCAAGCTTCCCTTTAGTTACCAATGAGTTATCTGTCCATTCATTTCAGCCCTTGTTGCCCTGTTCCAGATCACTCCTACTTGCCCCATTCTAGGTTTTGCATTTAGAGAAAAGGTTGATGGAAAATGGGTTTGGAAAGTGAGATCCATTGAGCAATATCAAGCAGGGATTGCACTTGTTGGAGCTTATAACTGAAGCCTTTGAGGCAAAAAGGAGTTTAAAAGATATTAGATAGCAAGATGCTAATCTTTCTAAGAATGCTGAACTAATCAAACCAAATTTCATACATAAATGAGCAAGCAGCCTGTTGTGCACATGTGGGAGGACTGCAGCCTTTCCCAGAGATGACCCTTAGCATCCTTTTATTTTGAGACAATTCTGAAATGGTAGCCATCAATGTACATCTCTAGCTTTAGTACATATTTCTTAGCTCTCACTACTTGGCATAGTCAGAGATTGTAAGAAGACTTTGTTGTTAAATAATATATGTGTGGGGTTTAATTTCAAATTCCTTTGTGTCTCTCTCTCTGTTTTTTGCATTCTGTTTTTCTTTCCTTCCTTCTCCTTTAGGCTGTAAGAGAAAAATTAGAGCCAGATGATGCTTTGATGTATGAAGAAGATCTGGATGACGACGACTGTGGAGAAGCAGAATTTGAGGAGACCATGAAATTAAAACTGCTGCGTAGAATTGCCTTCCTAGCATCCAAACTGAGGGAGTTTATTGGCAATATGATTATCACCACTGGAAAAGTTGTTGTTACAATTTTACTTGGTTCAGCAGGTTGGTGTATTTGAAAAATTTCCTCAGGAGCCCATTAGATTATGCGTTTAACAAATGAGTTTTCAGCACTTTGGCACCTGCGGGAGTAACAATGGAAATTTTTAAGGGAAAAGAAATTGCTGCTGATTTTATTAAATTAACTCTTTGGCAGGTATTGGAATACGCTGAGTTGCTTAATTTTTTTTGTGCTGATACTGTGTGGCCCTGTCATTCTGTTTATGATTTTCACAGTAGTTCTTATAACCAAATGGTGAATGAGAGCCATATTAGAAATTACAATGTATAGTGTGTGTGTATAAATATGTACACATATGTATTTATATTAAAGTGAATTCATAGATTTGGGGTCATCACTTCTAAGTTTAAAAAGGAGCTGTATTCACATAGCCTTTTAAAAAATGTTGTTTGACCATGTAGTGTGTAAGAAGAGTGATAAGCAGACTTCCTATTTTTTTCTTTTATTCAGTTGGAAAGAGTAGCTGTTTTGATGTTAGATAGCCTACCTTTTTATAAGACATTTGATTTAATACCACATAATCAGCTACAGCCAGAACAGAAGTGTACAAAATTACTGTAGGTTGTAACTACTGAATTCAAAATTTGATCATGGAATTGTAGATTAACATTTATCTGCCAGCTCACATGTTTGACTGGAGTTAGACATATAAACATTACAACATAACATATAAGTTATCAGTATATGAAGTACAAAACAACAGTACAAAAACAGTTTGATACTGAATTATGAGAATTGGAGGTGTGGCTGTTATAGTAAGGCAGATTCCTTCATTAAGGCAAGATTGCTAAACAGCCTTACATGTAGCCAAATGGAAAGTAATAAATCTAAAACGAGAAAAAATATGTGGGCAACCATAGGGCCTGACACCAGGGAAGAGAGATGTCATTTAAAAAAACCCAAATAAACAAAACCAAAAAGCCTTATGCCAGTCTACATAGGTGAACAGGTTCAAGGGGAAGCAGAAGGATTGTGCAGCAGTGGCAGGGGGCAGTTTCTTCTGAATGGTGATGGGCAGCTTGCCTATGGAGTTCCAATACAAGCCAAGAAGTGGGAGGTGTTCAGAGCAGAGTTACAAAAAGTACTTGAGGTCTGAGAAGCCTGTACTCCAGAGAGAGACCTTGAGCTTCATAAATTAAATGCTTACCATGCCAAAAAGATGAAGGGTGATTTGACTGCAGCCTGAAAGAACTGAAAAAGATACAAAGTGCTTCCATTTTTAAGGTATCTCATCTAGTAGAATTGATAATAGAAGCCAACAGTTAAGTGGTAAACCTAGGCAATTTCAGACCAGAAATAAATTTTGTATTTTTCACAGCCAGAGTAACTAGCCATAATAAATAACTTACTTTAGGATATCACAGATTCTCATTCTCCAAAAATGTTTGAATACAGACCAAGTATCTTGTTGTAAGAAGAAAGGAAATAGTTACGAGCTTAAAGCAGAAATTTCTGGGTGAAGTTTCACAACATCATAGGGTGGTGGAAGCTTAAAATATGATGTGAAAATGTGATGGTGAAGCTCAGGCAAATGACTGTGGATATGAATCCTTACAGTGCCTGGACTTAACTCAGCAAGGAACCAACCCTGGCAGCACAAAAGACACATCAAGCCACCTGGTGAGGGGCAGGGCCAGCAGGCACACTGGAGCTATGAGCCACAAGGAGCCTGCAGGTCTGTCCTAAGCAAGGTGACTCCTAGACATACAATAGTTAAAAAGCTTAAAAATAAATTTAGGCATTGACCCTCTCTAGCTCTGGCACTGTTGCTTCAGAGAATCCGCTGAGCTGCTGTGCTGGCTGCAAGCTCTTATGTCATTTTCTCATAGTTGCCACTCTTAGACATGAATGTCTTTCCTGCTTCCTAACTTATTTTTGCAGGCTACCAGCAGATCATCGAGTCCCCTTCACTAGTTGGACATTTTCTCAAGTGGCATACTCAGCTGTGTGTGCAAAAGCAAAAACAATTATACATGTGTGTGACAGCAGAGTCTTCATCATATGTAAATTATACATTTCCAGGAGTTGACAATTTAAAAAAAAAATCAAACATTTACTGGTTATTCTGTAGATTTTATGTAAATCTCTTCATTTTGGTATATGGATTGTGTTTTGTTTCAGTATGTCAAGGTATTTCAATATCTGTATGAGAAGGCTTTTCATTGTTCATCCATCATGCCACTTTAGCACCTTATATTCAAAATTCATACACTGATGGTCTCAGACAGTATTAGCTGCCCTTGCAGCCACTTTTTGTTTTTCTTCATACTTTATGAAACATCTTTACATAGAGGAAATTCCATCTCATACAAAAGTCTGGAGAGTGATTGTGTTCTAAATGCTAAGATATGGCATAAGTGAATTGAACAAATAAAATTTAAAAAAATCCTTCTCTTCTAGTCTCTCAAAGTTAATAGCAGTCTTTAGAGCTAATTACAATAATTAGCAGAAAACTAATTGGATCAAAATTTTTAATACACATCTTGTCAAATTTAAGGTTTAACAAATGCTGATATTTCCCATACTTCTCCAACACTCCATGCTTTTATTTTTACAGGTATGATGGTGCCATCTTTGACCTCAGCTGTGTATTTCTTTGTGTTTTTGGGCCTGTGCACATGGTGGTCCTGTTGCCAAGCATTTGATCCGCTGATATTCAGCTGTCTGTGTGTATTAATGGCTATATTCAGCGCAGGACACTTGATTGGACTTTATCTGTACCAGCTACAATTCTTTCAGGAGGTTGTTCCACCAAAGGATTTCTATGCCAGGTGAGAGAAATTCCTTTCCTGTTTAATTGTGGGCAAGCAATGCAGTGTTCTGTTATCACATGTTGATGAAAATGATCTTTCACATAATGCTTTAACAAATTTTGCACATACCTTCTTGTTCAGTCATGGGAAGAGTCAAATAATTTCAGATAGAATGGTTTTGAATGATAGAGTGGTGAAAGTCCAGACTGGGTAATTGCAGACAGAGAGCTGGAGCAGGTTGGAAGGAGAAGGTGGCTTTTGGTTTTGCTCAGAGTTTTCCTCAGATGTGATGTGAGTGATTTGGCTAATACAAGAAATAAAGGAAATAGATGGCAACATTGATATGAGGGCAAGTGTACAGATGCACACTTGTTTTGTTGTAGAAGAAAACAAATCCTCTGGTGTCTAATATCATAGTGTCTTAACTGGACCAAAATGCTTTTGTGGTGCCATTCTTGTGTGCAGAGGCTGAGGGTTCTTCATGCACTGTGCCTTTTAGGCTGTTGATATAAAAATTCTCTCGGATCACATAGAATCACATAGAACATGCTGATCCTCATACCAACAGCTAGCTCACTTAAGTAAAAAAACAATATTTTTAGTTACTTCTGCAGTAAATATTGACTGGCTGTCAGTTTTATTGATTTCACTGACCCTTTAATTTTCTACACACTGTAATCTAAAATAAGATGAAGTAGTGGATGCATTTTGTTCATTACTATTTCTTTCTGCTGGATTAGGATGGCGAATTGTTTTTTATGGTATATATTTTTAATGTTGTAGTAATCCTTACATTAAGCTAAACGTGATCATTAACTTTAATTCTAGTAAACCTATTCCTTTTAACTATTATAAGCTGAAGGTGAAAGGAAATTAGAGGTGCTGTGGAGAATCAATTAATTATTTATTTTTCAATGCACTATTAAAAGCAGTAAAATTGATCTGTCTAGTTATAGTAGCTGTTACTTTGGTACTTATTTTGACGTTTTATTTAATACGGGTTAATAGATGTGTGTTTTGTGATGTTGGAATTGGTGACTTGTCGAGTCAGATTGGAAGGGCATAACATTGCCTGAAAATCAGAAAAACCGGCTTAGTTTAGGTTCTTTTGTGCCACCTAGAGGTCGAGGTAGGAGAATGGACGATTTCTAATGCCAAGAAGCTGAAATGCTCTCGACTTCCCTAAACCTTTATATTACTTCCTCCGTGTATTAAGAAAACAAAAAGAAAATGGCTTCAAAGATCTCAACCATTTGGCTTTGAGCATATCTACTCACAGATTTTAGCAATAGACAGCAAAACATTTTCTCAAGGAAAAGAAATATGTGCTTCATACAATTTTAGCTACAATATGTGAAACTTTCTTCATATGCATAATTGGTGAAGTCCCTTTTTTCTTTTTAGTATTTTTTCTATTAATTTTAAATTAATTTATGTTTTGTTTCAATTAATTTAGTCTCAAGATAATTGTCTGCATTTAATAATTTCTTTTATTGTAAATAACATTATTATTTTATGACAAAGTTTTGTTCAGTATGAATATGGCACTTTAACTTTGTCACTAATTTTTGAAATGAAAAAATCAAGCTGAAAGGAAGTTACCTCTGCCTTGGTGCAGAAAAGAAAAGCACCTTCAGAGTCTGGGTTAAAAAAAGTCCCAGTGTTGGACTTCAGAATAATTACTGACATTTTGATAACCAAAAAATGATGTTACCTTCCTGCAGACTTTCTCTTGAACTGGTACTGAACTCTGCCTTTTACACATGAAATCATGTGAGGGACTGATGTTCCAAATTATGTGGGAAATTATGTTTGAATATGCACAATAATGTATGTACAATGTACACACAATGGCAGCAGAAGAAGCAGTGTTCCTTGTTTCTATTGTGGATCTACTTTGATCTGGTTTCAGGGAGTTGTCTTTGAAGAACATCAAGACAGATGTTGTCAGAGCTTGGAGGTGAAAATCTTAGTGTAAGAAAAGGCCAGTGATGATTTTTAATGATGGAGTGGAGCTGATATATAAGCGGTGGCTAGAGGAGGAAAAATGAGAGACGTGTGTTGAATGCTGCAGAAAAAACATTTTAGCATTTTGCATCCTAGAAGAAAATCAATGTCCCGCTATTTTATATGTAATCTTGGTTTGAAGATGTGCTAAATAGGCAGTGTTCCCATTAATACTAGTACATGGCTTTCATGGGCAAATTATATGCCAAGAAAAGAATTTGATTCCCCAAATTCTTGCTGCAAAAAGGGTATTGGAGTGCTGGAGCATGCCCAGAGAAGGGCAACAAAGCTGGTGAGAGGTCTGGAGCTGAAGTCTTATGAGGAATATCTGAGGGAACTAGAATTGCTCTGGAGAAAAAGCAGGGAGATGCCTGGAGAAGAGAAGACTCAGAGGTGACCTTGTTGGTCTCTAAAAGCAGGTTGTAGCAAGGTGGAGGTTGCTTTCTTCTCCTGAGTAATAAGCACCAGGACAAGAGGAAGGGGCCTCAAGCAGCACCAATGGAGGTTTAGATTGGATAGTGGGAAAACTTTGTGCACCAGAAGAATTGTTTGTCATTGGAAGAGTCTGCTCAGGAAACAGGTTGAGTCATCATCCCTGGAGATACTTAGAAGATCTGTAAACATGGCATTTAGGGATATGGTTTAGTGATGGATTTGGCAGTGTTGGTTTAATGGTTGGACTCAATGATCTTAGAGGTCTTTTCCAACCTAAATTATTCTGTGATTCTATATGAAAGAAGGACTTTTATTTCTCTGTAAAGTTTTGAGGGCCCAATCCCCAGAATAAGCTCTCCTGAATATTAAGGGCAGATGTGAAAACTGCTCCTGTTGGGCAGCTGGTGGACATTTTTTCTCTCAGCAGAATGTAAGTCTGGTATTTTAAAAAACTCCTTTCTGGATTTGAGTTCTCAAGTTTACAAGAAATGTACAAGTGGTTTCTCTGATCAATAAAAAATGTGTTTTCTCTGAATAGTAATGCATTCAGCTTGTCAGAGTATCGATTGACTTCAGACTAAATAAACTACACCCAAACAAACCAGAAAATTCTCAAGTTAACAGAATTGTTCAGCTAAGACTTGCATCATACTTGAGCTGTTCCTTCCTCTTAAGAACTCTTCAACTCAAAATTCACCATTTATGATTGTAAGAAGTGACTGAACAATGTCACCAGAGGAAAGCAGTTGTCCTGGGAGGGATAACCTGACACCTGTGAATTTATGTGTTTTGCCCTGAAACCTTGTGGGGTTGTGCAAATTACTTCCCCCCAGAAAATAGGATATTGTGATAACATAGCCTTAAGTACTTGCCAGAGTGATATTATTGAACATGGAGGTATTGATGTCCTACAAAGTTTCACATCTGCTGCTGTGGTTATCTGTATCTGTGATGTGCAGGTAGAAGTGACATAAACACAAATGCATGGAGAGAGCACTGGGATCTGCAGATTGAAAAATGTACAGGGTACTGAAAAGTCTGAATGTAGCTGGTATGCCAGGGGTAGGCATGCTGCCAACAAATCAATATTGCAAAGTGATGCAATATTGCAAAGATGGGGAAAAAATAACAAGAAGTATCCATTTA
Organism: Toxostoma redivivum; assembly: GCA_013397375.1. Classification (NCBI taxonomy): domain Eukaryota; kingdom Metazoa; phylum Chordata; class Aves; order Passeriformes; family Mimidae; genus Toxostoma; species Toxostoma redivivum. The sequence goes on from VXBI01003752.1 coordinate 57,300, forward strand.
AAGCAAAATTCAGAAAGTATCATGTTTCTACCATAAAATTATTTTCACCCAAGTTAATAAAAACAAGTCAATGAGCTAAAATGACTTTAGAAATTAGGTACACAGTGTCACAGCCTGAAAAAATACACAGTAATATGTTCGCCATTTTTCGGATTGCTGCCTCCTTTCTTCCTGATATTGTTTATTTTGGCAAAAAAATGTAATTGGGGAAATGATAAGGCCTTGCCAACATGTAGAAATAGGATCAGTGCAGTGGTATGGGGTTTGTCCTGAGTCAGTAGAGTTATTCCTGTCCAAAACTGTTCTTATAAGCATATTAATATAAAGATCCAGCAATCCAATGTAAATTAAAAGCTATGTGCTTTCCTATAGTTTAGGTCTGTCTTGCTTGTAGTTTTCAGGCAAGTAATGTTCAAAATAGTTTAAATACAACTGGTTTCATCTATGGAAGGCATCTCCCTTACAAAATGAGGCAAGCCTAGGAGTCCAGGTAGTGTCATCCACTTCAGAGTGGTACCTTATTTCACACCTTCTTAAGTGAATGGGAATTTAGAATTACACATCTGATTGCATTGCTGCAGTATGAGTTGGGAAGTCTAGTCTAAGAAGTTTTGTTCAAGAGGCAATTTTCATCTGAAAGATGTCTATAAATCTATTCAAGCAGGACTGTTAAAATAGGTGTTACAGTAATTAATCATAAGCCGCCTAAATTACTCTTACTTTTGGGGAAAAGATATCTGCTACAGATGGTAGATTTAGGATATTCAGTTTATTTTCAGAATAATCTGAGAAGAGTCTAGCCCAAAATCCTTCATTTGCACTGCTCTGGAAGCTTTGATACAGATTCAAATTTCGTAGCCCAAATATTCTCTTCAACCAGGGTTATAAATGCTTAAGAACTGTCTCAAAAATGTTCCTGGAGTTGTCAGATCAGGGTTGGACATCCAACTGTGCAATTTTTTTCTAAGTTAGATGCTAAACTTGCAAATAAAATCCCATTAGGAGAACAGATACTGCCAAAATAGCGAGATGTAGCTGATTGATTACCTCATCAGGGCAAGACACTGATCTCCTGCTCTGCTGCTGATTTTGTATCTCCACTGGGGCCAAGAACTGGACAACATGTTTCATCTGAGCTGCAGCCACTGCTAATCCTTGCTGCAGACCATCTTTGGCACCTGTCTCAAAGGTGTCTCACCTCTGAGAGGCAGAATTTTCTTAACCTTGTACGAAACTCTGAGGTTTTTGGGGTTGCCTTTTGACTTGGTCACAAGCCAGTGTTTGAAAATATGAAGTATTTAAAGCTCATTTATGTATCCTATACTGAGCTGCCCTTTGGCTGCAGTAGCTTTCATGCCTTCTGCTTGGTATTTTTAGGCACTTCTCACCATAGTACTGCAGCACCACTGCCAGGCAGAGGCCAGACCCTTGGATACTTGCCATGTAAAGACACTGCACTGCACTTGTCTCTTTCCATCATACTCTGTCAGCAAAAGCACATGTTGCAATTGCAGAGCATGCTCCAAAACATGCCAGACCAGCAACCATGTTGGTTACAGTGACCAGGTTTGGTTAGAGAGCCACAATTTCTCTCAGAGGAAGAGACGTTAGGTACTTGACCTTACTCTTACAGAAATTTGCAGCTGAGTTTCCTACTAGCTCTATAATGTACCACATTTTAGGATGTTTAATTCTACTTAGAATGTTTTAGCCTATAGGCTTTCTCAGAACTTCAGCTTCTTTATATTTGTTAAAAAATATTTTGCAGAGGAAGTGAATGATTCTGTTAACAGCTTAGAAATGCAAGTTCACTCTCCTGTTGAAAAAAGACAATAATCATCCTTGCTATTATCTCTTTCTAAACTATGAGGTGACCTTATCTGAGCTCCCTTTATAATGAAAGGTTGGATGAGGGAAAAGCAAGAGAGGACATGGTAAGTAGCAATTTTCCTGGAGAGCAGTCCTTCCCAGTTCCATCCCCACGGCATAGTTGTCGGCACTCACCATGACCACCCTCCCCACATTGAGTGCCAAATCTAGCCTTGGAATAAGCAGGCACAACTTAATCCGTGTTACTGACATTGCACCCCAGGTGATTTACACCCCTCTCTGTCTTCCACTGGACTTGAAAGGAATGTAAACTGAGACATGTGCTAAGATCTTTAAAAAAACAACGGTTTTCTGCATGTGGGAAAGTGGTTTTCCAGTTGTGTTCTGCTACAGTGGTGAGCCTGCCACTGGTGAGACCCCTGGGAGCCTTGTGGAGCTGGCCCTGGTTCCTATTAATGGGAAGAGGGGAGCCTTAGCACTCCCCAACGACCATGCTCCATCTGAAAATGGAGTGTAAGCTGCGAAGATGAAAATCATTGTTGTGCGACATAATGTTGGTGAACTGCCTCTTCCTTGATGCATCCACGTAGCTGTGTGTTGCACAGAGGCTCCTCTTCCTTGGATGCATTGAGCTACTGAGGTTAGAGGAGTAGAGGAAAGTGGCGAACATTTTAAAGCTGCTGATGTACTGTGATAAACCTGCCTGCTGATTGTGATTCAACTGAATTGGGCATGCAGTTGGTCTGATGACATAGCCATCCCATTTTTCCACACTCTCAGGTAGCTGACTCTTCTGTGATCAGCACACCTCTCTGCTAGTAGAAGCTCTGCTGCTCTGCTCTTAGGTAGGGAGAGACAGATCACTCCACTCCCTCATACACACCATGGGCTTGCAGGTGCCCGATCCCAACACTGACACTTGGATAGACTCCCTGCCCATCACAGCTTCTCCTGTGTGGACACGCGAAGGGTGGCCGCAAAGAAGCAAGACCTTAATTTTCTCTTCATATTCACTGAAAAACACAGATCTGCATTCTATGATCATTGATCAAGTGCCTGAAAGCAAGGACAGAAAAGAGACAAAAGCCCTCTCCTCCTACCAGATTTATATTCCTATTATTCTGTAGATGCTGATTGCGATTAGCAAACTTCTCTTGGATTTACAAACTTGTTTGCTTGAGGTCTGCTCAAGAACAATTTTCTTTATACTCTGGCATCACCAGAAATCATGATGAAGAATATTTTACACTCTGTATTTTCAGCTCAATGTATCAACATCGACAGATGAATCATACCACATTCCTTGGAGGTGAAAAAGGCAGTCCTGAGTAACCTTGGTCAAGCACACTCTGGGGAGTTAGTCTTTGTCCATGCAGGGGCAGTCCACAGCAGTTTCTTGAAGTGCTTAATTTCTTGTTTATGTTCATTTAGCTGAGGTTTGGAACTTGCTGATAAAAGCTGAGCCAATCAGGTTCAATTTATAACCAATTTAAAATCAGCTGTTATACCGCTTTCATTTTGAAACTGGGTAATTTCCAAACATTTCCCAGGCATTATTGTTCATTATCCCATTATCTTCTTTCCCATATCCTGCTATTTTACTTTCTTTTTATGTTTAATGCCAAATGGGAATCACAGCTTTTATTTCTGCCCTACTGCACTCGCGGCTAAAGAGGAAAATTTTCTTTGCTCATACTTTCTACTGCAGAATCTCTTGATGAAGGTATCTGTCACTCTTGTCGTTTTTTTCAACCTGTTTCACTGCCAGCTGAGTAAGTGGAAAATCTCTTTGTCCTCTTCATGCATCACTGAACCTAGCAGACTGTCCCAATGTGACTGAAAAGTATCATCACTCCTTTTTCAGAGGTGGAAAAATTCCCTAACAGAGAAGTTAGATGAATCACATAACCCTCCCGAGATAGCCAGAACTTGGAATAAAGCACAAAGCTTTTGGCTGCAGTCTGAGTCCTAGATCACAGACCAAGTTACCTCAAAGTTAAAATAGTATGAAGCTACACTTTAAAACAATTTCTGTGTTTCTGCAGTGCTACTCTAAGAGGCAGCAGTAAAGCTCTCAGGCAATTGCATGGTTAGTTGTTGTACCAGGTCGCTTGCATGTTCTGGTCAGCACCCCCCCACTGAATGCTAATACTCACTGGGGTTATCTGAGCACTCTTCCCTCCTCCTAAGTGTCTTCTGCTGAAGTTTGTCCTGAGTTCTTCTGTTCTTCTCCCAGCACCTGAGCTTAGGACAACAAGGCTGTCCATGGTCTGCACTACTGGTTGAGTTTTGGGAGCAGACTCTCCCCTGCTTTGCCTATGAGACACTTTTTGAGGTGGGGCTGTTGGCTTCTTTCCTTTCAGCAGCTTAGCCAACTCACTTTGAAAAACCAATAGCCTCAGTTACTAATTTGTACAGAAAACTGCTGTTAACCATGTCATTGTTAAGCTATGCCATTTTTGAGCTGTGCCTTCTCTTCTGTGCTCGAGTGCCCAAGTTCATCCTCTCACAGGGAGAAACCTTTGTGTCCATGGATGTTTCTGAACATGCCTTTTGCTTTCCATTGCTTTCCACATGACTCCTTAGAAGTCTGGACCTGTTTTCTCATTACTTTAATCTCTGAGTAGAAGGTCCAACTTGAACATTAAACATTTTTATTTTTTTTCCATGCAGCTTGGGTGTTGTCCATACTCAGGTGGTGCTGTTCAGCTTTAGTTGCTTTTCATGTTCCTTTATGGTCACAGGGAGTATGTGTTCATGAGGAAGATGAGCAACTGGCAAATCACTGGTGCCAACCAGCCTTCTCTGCTGGGAAGTTCTCTCTCTGCTGACTTTCTCTTTCCATCCTCTCGTCCCAGCAAGGCTGCCTCACTCCTACAGCCTCCATCCCCCTTGAGTTGCCTCTGGTTTATAGTTGGAAGAAAAAAACCCAAAACTCTAAACTCTGCTACATTTAAAATAGTTTTCTTTTAGAAGCAGAACAAGCAAATGTTTGCCTAATTTTATTGGAGAACAAGCTATTTGCCTAACCTAAATGTAAGCCAGGCTGCTGCTGTCAAAGCAGTGAGGAATAATCATGTTGATGGAGTCACTCTAGCTAAGTTATCAGGCAGGAGTCTTAATGCAATTTCTTCTGCACCTTTATCCCCATTTCACCACCTTCTTGCTATCCTATCTGGCAGTCCTCTCTGTGTCAGATGCTCAGATGTCTGACTGGAATGAAAAGATACTGGAATCGCTGCTTCAGTACATTTCTTCACCAGATGACAGCCTCTGGAAGTCCCAGCAGAGGCCCCCAAAGGCTACAGCAACATGCTGCTTTTCTAGCTCATTTATGTGCTGAAAGGAGCAACAGCAATATTAATGCTCACTAGAAACTCAGAGCAAAGTTGAGCTGTGTCATGGGTAATGAAAAGATTTGGGGATCCAGAGAAGAAACCCATTGATAGGATAAATTTTCTTCACTTAAGGCTTTTGAAGATGAGTTTTGTCTCAGTAAAAAAGAGTTTAATAGACCCACACCTATTTTTAGTGATAACAGTGGGGAATCATTGCTTCTAAAACAATGAGAGCTTTTGTAATAGAAAGTCAGTACAAAGCTAAATTATTGGAGGAAATGTGCCATAGAACTCACAGGTTTCTATGTTCAGACTTCCGTTCCCCTCAGGGAAGCTGTTTTATTTCAGATATGTGAGGTGTTTTAATGTCTGAAGTTTGGCAGATTTTAATGGAGGCCCATTCTTTAGCAGCTCCCAGTCACATAGTCTCAGAAAAAAATTTATTATCTGGTTACTTCAAAACAAAAAATAGTTTATAGAGTAGATACTATTTATCATCTTAGTTTAAAGTTGTTAATTAACTTGATAGCAAAGTGATTCTATTGTAGCTGCTCATATGGTTCTTTTTTTCTCCTTGAATTAAGATTTGTGTTGTATTTACAGATTTTGCAAGCTTTTATGTAATTCATGACCCTTAAAGATATCCTTTCTTCTCTACACTCTGTCCTCATTAAATGGATGATATTAGCACACAAGTTTTAAACAACTCATTTTTTCATGAGGCTTCTCATGCAGTAGATGTGCATTTGAAATTAGTTTTCCTTTAAAAGAAAAGTCACTGATGTTCAGAAGAGGGTGGGAGATACACAAGGGCTGGTTTTGTCATTGCCAGAAAAGCTTTGATCCAATAGAAGCTATGGAAACCAAAACTTGGTAGAAAAAAAAAGGAACATAAGACATCTGCTAAAGAGCTATAGAAATGTGATGACATTAAAACAAAAGTTAGAACGATCTACTTACCTACCAAGCCTGTATTCGCTCTGTGTATGCCTGTATTATAGTGTTGGGATAGCAACATGCTGAAGAAAAACAATTCCATTCTTAGTCTACATTTACAGATATTTCAAAAAAATGTTTTGAACTGTTAAGCTGAAATTTATCATAATGCTTCTCAACCCAGTCAAAGTTTTGTATGGTCATTAATATGGCACAGTTCCACCTAGCCAATTCTGAATTATCCAAGTCTGAACCAGAGCGGGGTGTAGGACTTTAGAGCTAAAAATACTTGCAATGCTTTTTAAAGCTTGTATCACTCCAATAGGGATACATTTAATAACTTTAGTCCAGCTGTGAACTGGGGTTTGTGGCTGCAGTATCTCCCTACACAGTTGTCCCAACTTGTTGAGCTAAAGAGAAGGCATGAAGGATCAACTCCTTCTCTGTGGAATCTTATAACATGATTTGGAAAGACAAATGCTAATATTTCCATTCATTCTTTTTTTCTCTTCCTTTAAAAAGCCACGTGAAACCAAATGCCTTCTGCTCTCTTTAACCCTAATTCTTTGGGATGCCTAATGCATTTCAGCCAACTTTTCTACCTCTTTCATCCCAATGTTCTGCTATTTCTGTAAAAATGTGGTGTCAGTTCAGTGTACCCTGGAGCAGTTAGCCCCATTATGGTCTGAATTCCCAGCCAATAGCCTGGGGAGTAATGACCTTCTGGAAGGCAAGGATGGTTCTAAAGATACCACAGAATTGGCTGGGTGTTTTCCAACATCATGTGTTGCTTTGGGCACATAGCCCAAAGATGGGGAGTAGGGTGGCTCTTATCTTTCCCTTGGAAGAGACATTGTGAATATAAGTTTATGGATCTTAACTTCTTTGTAGCTCTGTCATCCAAGTATGGAAAACCAACAGGATGGCCTGTGTATGAAAAGGAGACACCTGACTTTTAGGAGGATTGTGTAGGAATGATGTTTTCTCTATGCTAATTTATTTTCCAATTCCTTCCACTCCTTTCTTTCTCTTACCCACAGAACCCATTTTCAAGCCTGACAACAGAATGCACCTCTTTTAAGTCAATGTTTGAATAAAGCTTCACTCTTCAAGCAGTGTTTAGAGTTTGGGACATAGCCCTTTCAGTATTTCAAATACTCTTCTTCATGAAACTCAGTATTTAGGGCTTGGACTGTGAAACATGAAGTTCTGACTTTTCTCCGTATATTTCAGTCCTTTTCACCCCAGAAAAATAATATTTCTACCACAGCAATCACTACCTTCTCCAAATATACTATTTTCTTGCCTATTTCTATGGAATTTATTGCTCTCTTTCCTCCCTTATTCTCCCCTCCTTTATTCTCCTCTTCTTTGCTTACTCTTCTCTTCTTCCCTTTTTTTCTCTCACTTGGTCACTTTTAGCATCTTGAGTTTAGGACTATTCAAATGTCAGTCTTGATATTCCATTCTCCTACCCCAGACTTGCAGGCACCACTCTTATCTCCTTTCATGTGAGGAGAGCGAAATAAATATGCCGTAGAAGATATCCAGATGAAAAAAATATTCAGACAGTTTGTAAAATTCGACACAAATTCAGAAATTCTACAAAGATGGATTGCCCAAATCCAACCCAGCACACTAAAATGTTCTGATGCCGTTGCTGGGAATAACCATGCAATACGTACTGGCCACAGGAAAAAAGCATCCTGTAATATTAAATGCTAAATCAGAAAATGCACCTTCTAGAGTGGTTTGATTCAGACATTTTCTTCAGGGTGTAATCTGGATGCAGACTCAGGGATTATATAGAAAAATGACCCCCTGCTCTGTTGTGTAGACAGAGTTGTAGGAAGATGCAGCAACTGAAAATCTCATCTAGACAAAACTATTACAGAAGCTAAAACTCGTAGAGAAAGAGACAGTAAAAGATTTGCTATCAATTGAAGTCAATGTTGGATGCCATTCTAGACTATAAACTCTTATTCAACCACAAGATCGTTGTTCAATAGAAGAATTATTGGGTGTCCTACATTGTGCAGGAAATCAGAATTATTACTTCCTTTCCTGGCCTTGAAAGTTACAAGGGAAATACTTGCCTGAAGTCAACTCCTAAAACATGAGCGCATGCAAGATCTAAACTTATAAATATGTTTTTACAAAAAAAAATCCAAATCATTTTAGTAAATGCAAAATTCACAGACCTAACAGATATGTAATGACTGCTTTGATAATTTACCGTATGAAACATAGTTTTTGTTTACATAGCTATTTTTTGTTCATATTTAGTACCATGAGTAATTATGCCAATTCTTATATTAATGTAATAATTAAGTAATGCATGCAATAAAAGTCATAGCAATGTAGAGTTTTAACAACTTTGGCAGCTCCTTAAATGAAATATCTGTGGGTGCAATAGGAATTTGTTTTTGTGTTTTCAACTGAAATTTAAATTCCTCTTCTGAATTTTAGACTAATACAGAAAGTGGGATTTTGTGTGATCACAGCTTACAGCTTTGTTGGGAAGACTGAGGGTGCATCTGCTAGAAGGATGATTCACAGATTTAATAGGAATCTTTTCCAAGAAAACAAGCTTATAGAATAATAACTGGACAAAAAGATGCCACCTTTATTTTAAGAACTCTTTTTCACTATGTTATTTCAGAGCATTTCTCAGTCACACATTAAAGTTCCTCTTGGCCTTTTATAATTTCTATAACTTATTCCAAATTATTTCTACTATGCATTTTTCAGAATACCAGTGAGGACTTTGAAAAACCCAGCTTTAGTTCTTTACAGGAGTAGAAATACTAATCTATTCACATCTTGAAAATGTCCATTTTTTGTATTTGCATGCAGTCTTTTGGAAGGCCTAATATATCCATTAATAAATAAATCTCTCATAATTTGTTTTATTTTTATTCTGTATCCAGGCTCACATGTACTTGACTTGTTTGGTAGTGGGTTTCTCCCACTTAGGACTCATTCTCACCTTACTGATGGCATACGTGTTAGTTGGGTAAGATGAAGTCACAACAAGATGAGAGTTGGATTCAAACACAGCAGGTTGGGATCAATGCTGAATTGACACTGTAAATACATCTTTGCAGAATGAAGTATGCAGAACTGAATAATGCCCTAATTTATATTGCTTATACATTTTATGGCAGTTGTCCCTGTGTAATTAGAAGCTTCATGTAAGAAAAGATGACTCTATTCCTCTAAAAAATGTTCTGCACCATCAGTTTTCATTGAGGATAATGATGAAACATAAATATTGAGTGAGTAGCATCTTGTAGCATAAATTGGAGGCCAGAACAGACAGAACGAGCATTCCCAAGACAACGGTGAATTTTGAACATGATAAACAGGAAAAGTTGTGTTGAGTACATTGTGTCTAATGAGTCTCAAAGTCCAAGGAGAAATCAGAAATGAGGAGTGGTTCCTCTACATCCATGATTTATGAGACAAATCAAAATACATTGAATAAATTGAAGTGAAATACATTAAACTACATTACTGGTCATGTGGCAACTTAGAGAGAAAAGATGTGCTGTAACTTATGACTTATTGCTGAATGCAGGACCAGAAGGGAGCAGAATTAAGTCCAATATTATAATGTATGAATAATTTGGAGCCAGCAAATGAAACTAAGAAAATGAGAATATAGCTGAAACATAATAAAATTTCCTAACCATTAGGATTTCATGGAACATTTTCAGTGGAGATAAAAGTAAAACACAAGTTTTTCTGACTATCTATTCAGTATATTATAAAGCATACTATAAGAATTGAATATATTATATGAAGGTCATGTTTGCTTGGCAGAAGGTTTTGAGAACCTTCAGGAACTTTCCCTTATTTCTGTAGGAAATACTCATCACTAACTGTCAATGGAAAGACTTTGCATTTCAGTAAGAATTGGATTTCACTCTGATTTTGATGCTTATGAGACAGAAATAGGGTGAATCATACTGTGCTTACACAGAAAAGCTTAAAATGAACCAAAGACGGAGAAACCGAGGTAAAAGATGAAACCAACAGGAACTCAGCAACTAATAGGAACTCAACAACCCTGATCACTGATGAGCAAAAATGACAAGTCAGCAGAGAGAGGAAAGCAGATAAACAAGATGTTCCTCTATGCTGATAAAACTATGAACAAAATACAATCCAGCATGAATATCACCCAGATGGAGCCAAACTGTAACATCAGCTCCAAATGTTCTTGGATGCTATGGAAGTTTGAGTCTGAGTCAGCTCCAAACACAGCTCGTTCAACTCCTTTAAATTACAGTCATTTACTTTGTATGCAGGATTTTTAAAATAGTTTTTTTCCCCAACTTTCTTTCCACCCAAAAGCTCTGAAAGGTCTTAAAGTCTATACCTTTGGCCTGTGTTGGCAATCAGAATGAGAAGTGAGTGCTGATAGATTGCTTAATAAAATGCAATGGAGCTCTCCTTCTGGGAGTTAATGGTATTATGCCCATGCAGCAAAGCCCTAGTTAAGAACAGGTATAACATTATCACTTTGCAGCATCCTAAGTCAGATTTCAGGCAGCACATCTCTGTTGAATGCCCTACCTGTTCTTTGTGTTCATTCAGCTTTGAATGTTTTGGTTTTGAGTTTGTTTTTTATTAATGTGTTTGGCTTACCCTTTCAGAGGAACAATAGATTTGGATTTACTGTTCTACCAATAAGGAGATCTTCTTAATTGTCTCTTAGACCTTGTTTTGGTAAAAAACGAAAACTCTCACAGACATTACACTACAAAAAACATTTGTCAATGGACAAAAGTATTTATAAAGAATACTGACACATGCTATTGGTAGCTCATGTCCTAACTTTGGAATTCTGCAAGCTATTTTACAATGAAAGAGCCAGATTAATTATTGTTTCCTATTAGTTTTGTTTCAGTATTTAACACATCTACTAAGCATCCAACATCTTATATTAAATTGGAAATGTTGGGAATTTTTTTTAATACTAAGTGGGTTTTTTGTCAACATATATTCCTTACTTGATAGAAATATTGTGCAATCCCAGTTTTTTCAGAAACATCAAATATGTCATTGATAATAATACTTCTAATTAATTTTTCTTCTTTTTCTTCCCTCAATTATTTTGATCATCTGAAACAATAACCTTTCTGAATATTTTCATTTTTTGTTCACAAAAGCTGTGAGTTCAATAGAGCCCTGTATGTTTCTAAACATTGGCATAGTTAGATAACAATTTATTATATTAATAGTATTAGCTTTTTTAAAAACAGACCAGTAAGCTGTTCAGTGTGCCAAGAAGATATGCTTTACAGCTGCATCCTGGCAGGGTGACTGAAATAGTGTTACACGTCAGTTTACTAAATCTCTCTGAAATGTCATGTTACTGTGATTTGCCAAATGGACTTGAAGCCAGATTTTCTCGTCCCACTTTCTGTAGCTCTGGGTCTACAGGGAGCAGGTCATTGCAAGTTTTCTCATTGGACATAGTAGATGTAATGTTATTATACTCCCATTTTTTCATGTTGAAAAGTGATTGCAAAAAACCACTTCTTATGACTAAATATGTGGAATGAAAATGCTCACTGTATTTTGGATGTGATGGCAGATGCTATTTTTGAGCAGAGTAATTGGTATTAAACATAAGCAAAAATTACCCTCCGAAATATTTTTAAACATTTTTAAGGTTTGATGTTTATTATCTAAGGTGGCTGCTTTGCTTTTTTATATTCACAGGTTGTTCGGTGTCACTTCCCTTACTCAGACAAACTGCTCAAGCACTTGGATGATCATCAAAAATCAAGAGTTACATTGGTATCACCATGCTAATCCAATCTTACTGCTGGTGATGTACTACACCCTCGCAACTCTCATTCGTCTCTGGCTGCAAGAGCCCATTGTAAGGGTAACTTCCTTCTCTCTTCCCATCACTAATGACTGTGACACTGGCCAGTCCAGATACTTGCTAACAGAGGTGCAAATATTTAAGAATATTAAAGGAAATAGGCAGCAAGCTCAAGGTGGTACTTGGAATTTGGTCTTTTCGCTAAGTGTCTCCAAGAGTCTGATCTAACATGGATATTATTCTTAAAATCATCAGGACAACTCTGTGAGGAATGCAGTGGCAGAACATTAATGCTTTGATTTGGAAAGCAGGTAACAATATGCAGTAGTGGCTGGACTTGATTGACTCAATGATCTTAAAGGTCTTTTCCAACCTAAATGATTCTGCGTCTGTGATTTAAGTTTAGGTGCTCTCGAGTGAAATGCCAACACCTAAGGCTTGCCTACCAAAATAGAGGTAGGATACATTTTGGCACAGGATACTCTAAGACAAAACACACATTTGCAATTTTGTCACAGATGCAGAAAAATTTTCTTAAAACCTTTCCTCCTGTGTGCCTGAGTGAAAATCCAGCTTTCATTTAAGAGCAAGAAAATTTTTGCTTTTTCCTGTTTCAGAGGAAAATGGGTATGTAGGAACCCAGACGTACCTTAAAAGCTTAGAAACTGAAAGTATAAAAAGGATGATCCTAGGCATTACTTATGTTAATTTCCTGATCCTCAGAGGCCTGATGTGAATTTTTGAGTTGAGGTTTAGTAGTGCTGTAAACCACAATGAAAATACTCATGACTGTGATATGAATTAGTGGAGTTTGTAGAAGCAAGTAAAAATGTTTAAGGTTTTCTTATTTTAAGGGTGTTTCTTCATATAATAGATAATGTAACTGTTTAACATGTCAAAAGGCAGTTAAAATACATCACCTCTGAATTGAGATGTCTGGTATTTGGGGATTATATATATATGGCTTCAAAAGGTGAATGATACCAGAGCCATCGCCTTGAGCTATTAAAAAATTGTATCATAAGTTTCCAGAAATCTTAAAACCATCTTTTCTGAAGTCACATCATTGTGGCCCAGTACCCTCTGGCATTGGATATTTTTAGTGTCTTCTTTTATTTTATTTTTGCTGCAGCTTCTAGAAACTAAATGATCTTTTTTTTCTTTTTTCTTTCCTTAAATGAAAACTGAGATTTCCAGATAATAATATGATTTTAGCACTGGGGCTGTAACTAAAACTTCACATTTCACAAACTGCTTAGTAAAACCATAAGAACTACCCACAGAGGAGTAACCACATGTGAAATGCAGTTAGTGTGAGCTGTGTGATCTCAGCAAGTCTGGGAATTGATTTCCAGTACCTGTGCTGTTTTCATCCAACAGTCACCATCTAAAAGTTTGGTGTTGGACCTAAGTTAGTTGCTGTGCTGTTTCAGTGGAGAGAAGTGTGTGTTTCTGTCTAGGAGAGAGTGAATGCTGCATTTTCCTGCAGGGACTTGAGAGGAACTATAGTGGTCTTGCTTGAAGTTCTTTTTTTTTTTAGACTGCTTGTGGTGTCTGAGATAGATATTCCCATAAAATGTTAAAACCAGTCTCTGAAAACTGCCAACAAGTGAAATTAGAGATGCTTTCCAAGCAGTTGAGCTAGAGTAAATATTAAAAGACATTTAAAAGACATTAATTTAAGAAACACTGATGTCAAACTCATGGCTACATGAGAGGCAATACAAGTCTTGGTACTCCCAAGGGAACTTCAGATGCCAGGGAAATGGTGCTTCCCTCCAAAGATAAATGGATGGTTTAAAAAGGGAACAATGTAAAGGAAAAAGTATCTATGCATTAATGCTTTTTTTTGATGCACAGGATGTTACTGATGCAAGTGTTTGTCATTAGAAAGAGATGCTGAGATTTGCAAAATTTAGGTACTTTCTGTGTTTTGCACACATCCTCCTTAGGGTTTTTTTTTGTTGTTCGTTTGTTGTTCGTTTGTTTTTGGTTTTTTGTTTTTGTTTTTTGTCTATGTGCATTTTGGTTTTGTTTAGTGGTGTCATAGATCAGGATTTAAAATTTCTCTTACTAGCTTTTCCCTGGCAGGCTGCATTCTCAGCTATTTAAATCCAGAAATAATTGCATTCCAGGTTTCATTGAAATATTTTTGTGAAATTGTGGTGCATTTGATTAATTATGGAACTAAGTGTATAACCTGCCTTTGCAGTTCCCAGTGATTTTGAATTAACTCTGTATTTAGGATCTCACTACTAACCTATCTGAAGTTTAATAAATGGCAAAGACAAAATGCTATGAGGTGTTTAGTGTATAGAAGTTGTTCTCTATATACTGCTGTCCTGTACAGTAAGAAGTGGTTCATCTTAGAAATTTTGTTCAAAAGAAGCTCTTGAACAAAATCTGTTTGGACCAAAACAAGAAAGAAATACTTTTTCAGTTGAAAGAGATTACATAAGCTAAATATAATACTGGTATAGCAGCTGCTAAAAGCAGAGTAAAACATGTAGTCCCGAGGGTTATTTTTTCTTGTGTGAATTACATCTTGAAGTACTCTTGGGGATAAAATTCCTCCTGGATTGCAGCAAGAATTGTCTTTGAGACAGATGCTCTTAAGACTGTCTCTAAATGCTGCAGGTGATGAACAATCTTGCAGGAACACTCCCCACTTCAAATCTTGAGTTTCAGGGTTCAGTTTTTAGTGTGTGCACCTCAATGCCAAAGTATGGCATGTATGAAATTTCAGTGTGTGCTCTCCATGTGGGATTCTGAATGGATCTTACTCATGCAAAGTGACTGTGGCAGTCAGTGGAAGATTTGCTTTTCTTATGCTTGCTATTTTGGATCCTGACTTGCTCTAACATTAAGTCTTGTGAAATTCTACCTCTGCAAATAAGAAAAAGCAATCTGTCTCTGAAGATTTCAGCTCACAGTTGTAACTGCTAGTGCTGAATATATGAATAGAGCCCATTCATTCTGTGCTGTGAGTGGTAAGTAATAGTACAGGAGTTAGCAGAGTTACAGCAGTTGAATGTGGAGTCCTCATATAAAATTTTTATAATTGTTTGAATTAAAAGGTATTTAAGAGTTGCTGAGGAAGAAGTGAAAAAATTAGTCAAAGGACTCTCACAAGCTGTGCTTCTGTGACTAGTACTGTGTTTTCTGACTTTTCTTCCCCTTCTGAGAAAGAGAAAACAAGATTTTGCACCCTTCTGTGTTGTGTCTAAAGCTAAAAACATCTTACTAAAAGAATTGAGTGTGTCTTAGGTCTTTTGTATTGTTTTTATCACCCTGGTGCCAAACTAAATGCCTTTGATAAGCAGTTCTTTATGATTCATATTTATATTAAAATTTCAAATGGCAGTGACAGTATTTTAAGCACAGAAACAGTTTATTTCATCTTACAATTCTACTAGAAATGCCCTTTTACAATCAAATATAAATATACAATCATATGTGAAATGTACTACCATTTCCTCTGAGAAGTGAAACTAAATTAATAATCATTGTTTATCTAAGAGAAGTAAAAAATAGGACCTTGCTGCTAGAATTGGAATGGGGAGAGTTTCAAAATGAGCTAGGATGTTTGGATGTCCTGTTCCCATGGGTAGCTTTGCAGACCTCTGCCCAGCACCCTGATTTATTCTTCTATTACATCAGAGGATTTGGCTAAGCAATGAGAGCAGCTGCCACTTAGGAGGCACAGTGCAGGAACAGCTGTGGTAGGGCTCAAAGAGAAGATACAACCTACAGTAGTTTGGATTCCTCCACAACTTAGTGATAACATTTGTCATCTCAGATGGAGAAATAAACAACGTGGATTAGAGGCAATTGCAGTTGCTCTCCAGATTGGAAGGAACTTGGAAAGATCATGTGAAGCAACTTCTTCTGAGAGTAGGGCCTCAGATTATATTTTCCAGGACCAAATCTTGGATGGTTCATTGTTCTCATGGTGAAAAAAAAAAAATATATATATATAATTTTTAATTTCTTGCTTAATACTCAGAAAGTGTTTTCCTGAAGCAAATTACGTCCTTAGCCTCTTGTCCTATAACTATGCCTTCCTATGAGAAGACTACCCTTGTCTTCTCTAAAACTGTAATTTTATTGCTGTAAATTGGAAAAAAATCCCCTAATTCCTGCATCCTTCTGCTTCTCCAAGCCTCTAATCATCTTGACAATTCTCTGTGAGATCCTCTCCAGATTTTCTGTGTCTCTCTTGAACTGGGGCTGCCAGAATTGCACTGCAGGTATGGCCTGACACTTGCCAGGCACAGTGGAATAATCAGCTCCCTTGATCTGCTGGCTGTACTCTGGCTGATGCAGTCCAGGACATGTCTGCCTTCTTTGCTGCTGGAGTGCAGTCCACTGCTGCTGGCTCTTTTTCATGTTGCTCTGCATCAGAGCCTGTTCCACAGAGCTGCTTCCCACACAGTCTGTCTGCAGCCTTTACTGTTATGTGGGTTTATTCCAGCTGCAGGACTTTATCTTTGATAAACCTGGTGCAGTTTTTGCTGTCCCATCTCTGTATGGTAAGTCTTTCCTCTGGCCCAGTTACCTCCTCCCAGCTGAGTGTCATTCACAAATTTTGTGTGGGTGCAATTCCATCCAAGTAGTTTTGAATAGGACCAGACCTAATGCCAGTCTCTGAGCAGCTTCACTCATGGCAATTTACCTTTTTGTCTTTGAGCCTTTACCCTCCTTGGGGAAAGGCAGTTTAGCTGTTTCTCCACCCGTCTTGTGCTCCATTTGTCAAGTCCATTTCTTAACAGCTTGTCAGCAAAGACATTATGGAGCAGTGGTCAAAAATGCTGAAATCAAGGTACATACAGTGCCTAGAAAATGAAACATTATACCTTGCAGGTTTTATATTTTGTATATTTGTATGTGCTTATGATATGATTATATGGTAAGCTAAGGTAGTACATGGAGGTCTCTGTAATTCTGCTGTCATGTAACTAGCAGTTATAGAAAAGCTCTGTCCTTGTTTCTGAAAATGTTGTCTCAGAGTCATCTATCATAAACCAAGTGTGTTAGCCCTAGAAGATGCTTCAGACACACTTTGGAGAGGGAACATCAGTTGGGGGGAAATTTCAGCTCCTCTGCAAAGATTCTATTTACAGAGCTATAGCTAGTGCTGTCATTTGTTGTCATTTAGCAGACTCCTGATGAAGAGAAATCTGTCAGCAGGGAAGATGACAAAGAAATTCCCTGCAGCCCAGTTCCAATGACAGCGGAGAGGAGACGCAGTCTGTGGTATGCCAGCCACTATACAACTGATGAGAGAAAAGTAAGACTGGAGGGGGAAGGGTCTCTGCATTGCACAATTACTTTGCATTAAGGGAAGAAGCAGTGTTACATAGCTTGCAAGTAAGATCTCCACATTAGACTTTACTACAAATCAGATAAAATATCAAGGCTGCATGGCAGAGTAGGATAGGAATATATTTTGTAAAAATGAATGAAACAAAACCAGGAGCCAATGTAAGGATGTAAACAAAAGGCATGCTCTATGTTTTGGCTTCCACATTTAAAAAGTGTTGGACTGGGCTTTTGGCTTGGGGCCAAAACCAGCAAACCAGCTAGAAAGTCTGTCAGGGAGCTAAACCTGATGTAAAGATCTGATCTGCCTTGTAACTACTAATTAGCACTGTCATTGGTGAGTGGGGACTGCCAGCTTCTCTTCTCCTAAGCATACTGGTGTGCTTCTTGAAGATACAAAGCAAGGCAGTTTAGTAAGTTGTGTAAAATATCCTGGAAAGGTCTAGCTCTCTACCACCTGTCTGCACCAGCTGCACTGCAAAATTTCATTTGTTGAGTTATTGTCAAATTCGGGACATATGAACATTCATATGCCACATATACTCAAGCCCCAAGAAATCCACTATAATAATAGTAATGGGAAATGAGCTGGCAAATGGATAAAGAATAGTATTTTATATTTGCATCACCATTTTATTGGAACTATTTTTATAATTGTAGTAATTCTAATGATTGTTTAAAAACTTAGTTTTTAAGCATTGGATCATTAGAAAGACATTAGAAAGCAGTTAATCAGTATAACACAATACTGATTAATTCTTTGACCTAGTATACAAAATTTCAATGCAACACTCTCAGTTCTGGTTTAAATTTCACAGGAACGTACAGCAAAATTATGTCAATGCTATGGCACACTGAATATAATTTTATGGTATTGTACCATTCTGTTGGCTTTTAAAGAATTCCTTCTGAATTTCTTGGTGCAAATCTGCAAAAGTCAGCATATCTGCATGCATGTATTCAAGAATTCAGACTTACTAATGCTTGAGCTGTGCTTCTGTAGTAATTTGTTCTTGCATTGCTTTTTGCAGCTTCTGTCAATGACCCAAGATGAATACAAGCCATCGGATGTTAGTATACTACTAGTCTTTGTAATTTTGCAACTCTTCTCAATGTGTTTAAGTACAGACAACAATGATATATGCAGATAAAACCTTAGATGACATTTGTATCACTTCTAGATGTATGGTTTGCCTGCCATTTACCCTATAATTTTGATTATCCTAAATGTAATTGTCTTCTGCTTCCTTAATAATTTCCATGAGAAAACACTGATTGATCACTTGAAATTAACCTGCTTGTAGTAGTACCAACTGGCAAACGATCTTTGCTATTTCATTGGGTTTTAATAAGGTATGAAAATATGCTTTCTAATGCAAGCCACCTTTAAATTTCATTAAGTTTCTTTGCTATATTTTTTTTATTTCATTCATGTTGGAATTCTCAGGCCCTTAAAGCATGACTGACAACACATATGACTTCAATTTACAGATTACAGAAAATCCAAGTCTGTATTTGAGCAGGCAGCAAATGATCTTGACTGCTATAGACCTTAGCAGCCTCTGAAGGCAGAAACAGTCCCCTCTATTTAGCACACACAGAAGAATGGAGATAAAGATGACTTTTAGGAACATCTGTAGCCTAATCTAAATGTGCTCCACTGTCTGTACTTGGTGCAGCTGTGTATGACTAAACATAACCCAGATACTATTCTGAAACAGTTCACAGGCTGTTGCACATGCCTATGCATAGTTCTGACAAGCAAAGGTATGCTCCTATCTCACAGCCTGAGCAGAAGTCATTCTTGAGCACATATTGCCATTGCTAATCCATTGCATCTGAATTTCTGCCAATAGGAGAGATACTGATGATTGTGATTCCTGGAGCCCTTATCCAAACAAGCACAGGGGCTGAAATTGAGGTCACAAAAATAAAACAATGAAAGAGTTTAATTTTGTTGAATTATCACTACCAAGTGACAAAAATATGTCATCAATAACAATGATTACCACAAGTAGTTTTATTAACAGCTGCAAATATAGATCTCACTACTAATAATTCAAATTGGAAAGTCATTTTTAGCCATTATTTTAATAACTGCTGGAAATAATTAGATGTGAAATGAAGTCTGACTATCCTGATGTAGTAGTTTGCCAAAGAAGAAGGATGAATTTTTGGTTACTTCTATTGGTATGACATAAAAATCTAACAACAGTTAATTTTGGGAGCTGTTCTGTGTTACTTTTGCATGCAACATGACTATAACATATCAGTTCCTTGGAAGTAACTGCAGCTGCTTGTTAAGCTCTTTTAACATTGGCACTCCAAGAGTAGCAAAACAGAGGAGTAGGAGTCCCACTCTTCTAAGAGCCATGGTAAATGCAGTGCCTCTCTCTGGTGTCCTGGCAGGTGCTGCTGGTAACAGTGAACGGGAACCCTGCTGACTATCACACTATCCACCCCTCACTGCCACTAGAAAATGGTCCAGCCAAAGCAGACATGTACTCCACACCACAGTACAAGTGGGAGCCTTCAGATGGCATGTCAGGTAGTAAATTGCCTAGGAATTGTCATTTTTCCATGTGTTTTTCTTATTCTGTATCTCCAGTTACTGCCTCTAGGATTTCTTGTCATTTTGGTAAGCTCTTTGGCCTGTTAAAGTTAAATAACTGCTGTCACCTTACAATGATGGATGCCCATATGGCAGTTTTGTAAATGAGGCTGTATATAACATCAAAAGTACTTTGCCTACCAACACAATTTGATTTGAAGTAGCCTTCAGGGTGATTGCAAGCAAAATAATTTCAGGAGAGGATGCATGTACTATCTTTACACCAGCATGGATTGCAAATAAGAATTTCTTTTTCTACTTAGAAAAGGAAGAGGAGGAGGAGGAAGAAGAGGACGTTACTCAAGAGGAAAAGGAAAATGTTAAATTACATGCCCTGGTCTCTGTGTTTCAATTTATCATGAAACAAAGCTACATTTGTGCTCTGATAGCTATGATGGTAAGTACTGGCAACAAAAGGAATAATGCTGTTTTATAAAAGTGTCTTCTCCATAATTTTCTGAAAGTAGTCTCATTGGCTGGTTTTCAGCAAGTCTTTGTATTAGGCTTAAAAAATATCAAGATGGTTTCTGCATCATTTGGAACCCATTTTAGGTTGTTAATGCATAATTCCCAGGCCTGATACAGACCTTTAAATAGGGCAGCACATTTCCAGAGCTGGGAGGCCCAGGCTTTTTTGTCTGTTGAATATCAGAAAACCACTGGGTCTCAGTTTTCTATTGATTGCCAAGCTTCTCCACAAGCAGATTTGTCATGTGTTTGCACCACCCAGAAATTTACCTATATAACTAAAGTATGTCATACTGATATAGAAAATTGTAAAAACATAGTTTCTAATTCAGGTGATGCATGCATCCAATAACTCTCTGAGAAAAAAAAAAAAAAAAGATCTGTAAAGCCTGGTTTCCTGTACTGACACAGAAAGATCTCAAGGAAAATACAACTTTGTGCCAAGGCAGACTTTCATGTTGTTTTACTTATCACCCCTTCTCTTTCTCATGCCACTGCTTGTTTTTAAGCCTCCTTGTTGCAAATACTTTGAGCTGCATTATACCAAGGTTTCCACATAATGATTAGATGTCTTTCTATATTCCCAATGCAAGCTTTGCTTTTACTGTTTTGGAAAAGTTTCAACTATGATGAAATTAACCATAAAGCTTCTTGGCCCAATTTTGCATTAAAAATGGTAAAACAAATTACCTTGGCTGCCTCTCGTTTGCATAAAGTTTCAACCTTTATTTGCTGTCTTTGAACAGAAAAAGTTTCCCCTGTAAATAAGGTAGGCTCCTTGTGCAAAATGTGGATCTGGATTGATGCATTCTGAGACATTAGCAAGTAGTTATTTTCATATTGACACAGTAACTTTTTTCCTATTTTTTTCAACTCATGTACTTCTTAGATCATAGAATGGTTTGGGTTGGAAGGGACCTTAAAAGTTACCTGGTTCCAACCCCCCTGCCTTGGGCAGAGACACTTTCTACTAGACCAGGTCTGCATTTCCCTTTTAATAATTCCCAGGGTTATATCTCTCAATATAAAAGGAGACTATATATTTGAAGAACTTACTTGTAGTTTAATGCTAGCTTTTCTCTTCATGACATAGTCTGATTTTATGTGATCCAAATTAATTTATGAATTTATTTGTGGTATGTTCTGATGCAAATTCCATTTATATTACAGCCAAAGACAGCGCAGTGTAAGCTATTTTATCATATGAGGATGGAGAAGTAGCATATCAGTGTTTTTCACATGCCCTTAAAAGACATAATTTCCAGGAGGGCTAAGCTAACCTGATAGAAATACTCTTAATGTTTAATAATTTTCTTTTTTTTTAATGCTTTATTGACGATTATTGCACAGTTATAGCAGCATATATACAGCTGAATTTAATCCTAAATCAACAACGCAATGTGGATTAAAAAACACTTAAACTCCCCTAAATCCTTTTCTTGGGAGTTTAATGAAGAAGTTTTCAATAACTGAATTCTGAAAGCTGTAGAAAACATTCTGTAGTTGTGAGTATTCAGGTAGTCTGCCACGATTACTGTAGACTAAACGTTCTACAGGTTAGGTGGGTGCACACCATAGCTTTCCATTTTAAACTGATTCCACAAAAGCTAGAGCAGTATGGAGTTAATGCTGTTTTGTAATGCTGTCAAAGACCTTGAATGCAGTACCCATTGATTAGGTTTTGCTATCCCTAGTCTGAATTCTTTGCTGCTGTTTTGTAAGAAGAATTTCTGTGCCCAAATTTTAATCTTTATTTTTCATCTCTTTTACTTTGGTGTAATGAGAAGCAATGAGTCTGCTTACAAAGTGCAGCTAATGCATCAAGCAGGGTTTGCCCTCAAAATCTACTTCCTGCATGTTCTCCAAAGGGTTTATTTTAGCTAGTGATGAAGTCACTAGCTGAAGTCTGATGAAAATTAAAATCTGCACTGAGTAGAGAAGTGTAAATGAAGTGTAACTGGAAATATGCATCTGTGTTGTTCCTGAATTCATCTGTGGACATTTTTTTTTCTCTTTCCTTCTTCCACAAGGCATGGAGCATCACATATCACAGCTGGTTGACTTTTGTGTTACTGATCTGGTCTTGCACATTGTGGATGATTCGGGACCGAAGGAAATATGCCATGATCAGTTCACCATTCATGGTTTTTTATGGAAATTTACTGCTAATATTGCAGTATATATGGAGTATTGAGCTCAAGAATGATGAACTTCCTCAAGTATCTGGTTTTTTAAAAAGAAAGGAACCTGGGGAACTGGCATCAAAGGTAAGTGTAATGAACAGCTGAGATTTATTTATGAAAACACAAAATATATTGTGATAAAAATATTGGTCTCTTGACATCTCTTTAAGAGTCCATCCACAGTGTTCAGTGTAACCACTTTCAGTAGCAATTCTAAAGTAAAGGGTTAGAAATCCTTAGAAAGAAATCATTAAAAAGAGTGTTCAGAAACCTGTTTCTTGCATATTAAGCTAATACTAGAGCAAACGTTTCAGACACCTTTTAGGTTTTCATAATTCTGTAGAAAATACTTGGTGGATTGAAATTGCTCACTGGTTTGGTTTCATAAACTGGATTCAAAACTAGATGTTATTTGATTCACTAGATTAATACCCATCGGCTGTCAGATCTGTCTGCAACTATGATGGCAACTGGAACTGTGTTATCATTGCAATTACCATTACTACTCACTCCCTAATGGTTTGGCACAAGCAGCAGTACACAGCTGTGGCTGAGTTTTAATTCTTTGTCCTTACACCTGAATCAGCATGAGTTGAAATCCATTTCAGGTTAGAACCAAGAGAATTTGCTGACCCCTGTGCATGATAGATTTTTTTTCCTTTAATGTCTTGAAAATGCATTTTGTTCTGCAAGTTTGCTCCTGGGAGAGGGACTGAGCAAAAATAGGATGTTTTTTTCCTAGAGCACCCAAGAGGGGCTCTCAGGGAGTGCATCTATTTGGCACTGCTCCCTTGTGCTAAGTGGATCCCTTCCCTTGTGACTCCTAATTACAATTTAAGTTGATTCTGTATGTCATCTTCCTTGTTGGCAATACCCTTTGGACAACCATTTCTGGGTCTTTAATGCATTTGAAAGTTAGTGAGTGCTGTATTATTTCTCTTGTAAAGGTAGGGCTAGTTTGGCAAGAGGGATAAAGCTCAAGGGGTTCTGCAAGAGTTCTACATTTTTTTTCAATGACTTCATAAATCTCTAAGGAGTTTTAACTGTCTTAATATTTCATTCCCTTTGGCACTGTTTCTTATTGACTATATCATCAAATATCTTGTCTAAAAACAGATGCTGTCAAGAAAGGAAGCTGTTGTGTATATATGGTGATTTGATCTCATCCATAAAGCCATTAGGTGTTTTGTGGTGTTTTTTTAGGCTGAATAAAATTAATTCCTTAACTTTCATAGAATCACACAATAGTTGAAGCCAAAAGAGACTTCTGGAGGTGATTGATCCAGCTCTCAAGCAGTCATCTAGACTTGACTGCCCAGGGCAAAGCCTAGATGGCTTTTGAATATCCGTAGGAATGGAAACTCTTGTTACATCCTGGGGCAACCTGTACCAGTGCTCAATTACCCTCACAGGAAAAAAAGTGTTTCCTGATGTTCAGAGGGAACCTCCCATGTTTCAGTTTGTGCCTATTGCCTCTGTTCCCATCACTGATCACCACTGTAAAGAGTATGGCTCCAACCTCTTTGCACCTCCCTTTAGATATCTATAGACATTGAGTGAGACTCCCCCTGAGCTTTGTCTTCTTCATAGGAGAGACGCTTCAGTCCCTTCATGGCCATTCAATTGGACTCTGTCCTGTACATCCATCTCTCTTGTATTGGGGTGCCAAAACAGGACACAGCATTCAAATTGTGGCCTCACAAGTGCTGAGTAGGGAAGAAGAATCACCTTTCTCAACCAGCTGTCAATACTTCCTAATGCAGCCATTAACATTCTTTGTCATAAGGGCACATTGCTGGCTTACTCGTAACTTGTTATCCACCAGCATCCACAGGCTGTTGCTGCCAAACCACTCTCCAGCTCTTTGGACCCCAACACGTAATGGTGCATGAACTGGTTCTTCCTCCTCAGGTGCAGGACTTTGTACTTCAGCTTGTTGAGTGCCCTGATGTTCCTATCAGCCCCTTTCTCTAGCCTGTTGAGATCCTCCTGGATGGCAGCATGACTCTCTGGTGAATCAGCCACTCCTTCCAGGTGTGTGTTATCAGCAAACTCGGTTAGGGTAAACTCTCCCCCATCATCTGGATCAAAAATGAAGATGTTGAACAAGACTAGATTCAGTATTGACCCCTGGGCCACATTGTTAATCACTGAGCTCCAACTAGACTTTATTTCATTGATCACTGCCCTCTGAGCTCTGCTGTTCAGTCAGTTTTCAGTTTACCTCACTGTCTGCTCATCCAGCCCACCCTTCATCAGCTTCCCCCTAAGCATCTTATGGGAGCTTCTGTCTGGAGTCTAAGTAAGAGATGGTATCTGCTGCTCTCCTCTCATCTATAAGGTCAGTCATTTTATCATAAAAGTTTATCAAGCTGGTCAAGCATGACTTCCCCTGGGTGAATACACTCTGACTAATCCTGATAGTTTTCCCAAGCTTCATTTGCCTGGGAATGTTTTTTCAGGATTAGCTCCTCCATCACATTAAATCACGGAATGGTCTGGGGTCAGTGGGACTGTTCAAGATCATCTAGTCCAATACCCCTACCATAGGCAGGAACATCTTTCACTAGGTCAGGTTGCTCAAAGCTCCATCCAGCCTAACCTCAGACACTTCCAATGATGGAGCATCCACAGCTTCTCAGCAATCCTTTTCCAGCATCTCACCACTATCACCTTCCCAAAGACTGAAGTGAGGTTGTCCAGGCTTGATCCTTTGTCTTGAACTTCTTGAAGATAAGAGCAACATTTGCTTTCTTTTAGCAATTCTCCCATCACCACATTTGATCAAAGGTCATTGAGAGTAACCCCTACTAGTGACACCAGCCAGTTCCTAGATACACCCCATCAGCACCCATGAACTTATGTATGCCCACTTTCTTTAAATCCCTGATCCAAGCCTATTTCACTGAAGGAAAACTCTTGCTTCAGACTTTTCCATGGTCTCCAGGAGCTATGTTTCCTTAAGGCCAGTCTTGCTAGTAAAGACTGAGGCAAAGAAGGCATTTTGGTACCTCAGCCTCTTCCATGCTCTGTGTCACCAGGGCTCTCGCTCCAGTCAGCAGTGGACCTAGATTTTCCCTAGCCTTCCTTTTTCTGCTGAGGTATTTACGGAAGAAAATCCTGTTGCTCTTGACATGCCTTGCCAGACTCAGTTTCAGTCCTTGACTTTCCTAACCATGTCTGTGCATGCCAGTCTGTGCATTCCTCCCAGATAACCTAGACCATCTTCCATGGCCAGGCTGAGTCTATGGATTCCAACTGTGTTGCCATGCAAATCCCAACTTCACCTCTGCATCCTTCTGGCCTGTGCTTCCTAAAGAGCCTGTAGCTTGTAGCTCTGTATTGCAAATATTCAAGACATCATACCCTGTCTCTCTCATCCCAATGAGACCACAGCCCTGCACAGAGATCTGTAATTGCTTGGGTCTTTCCCCATGCTGCAGGGCTCTAGTGTACAGGCACTTCAAAGGGGCACCCAACATGCTTTTTTCCCAGAAGGAATCTGGAAGTTTTCCCTGTAAGGCTGTGTTTAAGTAATTGCCTTGCTTATGTACAAATGCTTGTGGTGACCCTGCATAAGCCCTGTTTTGCTGATTATGTATTTCCTTCTGTTCACATCACCCCAGGAACCCTTTGCTTGTTAGCCTTGTCCATCAGTCTCTCTTGAGGGCACTAGCCACTCTGTACCCCCCCTTTATTCCTAATTTGAATAATGGTTGTATTTAAATGAAGATTGGGTACTGTATTCTGCAGAAAGAAGAACAGAAGTGTACTGTAATTCTTTCTGCATAAGTGTCTGTATGCTATACGTGTTTCCTGGTCTGAAAATGAGATAAAATCTATTCTGTAAAAGGTGACTAAAAGCATTTCTTTGGTCTGCAACCCTTCAAGACTTTTCTTAGAGCCTGCTCTGGCTCTGGAAATGCCAAGTAGGACAAGGGAGTAAATGTGGCAGAAAGTCAGAACTGATCATTGCAGAAGAAAGTTTGTGTTTTACAATATCAAAGGTTTGTGCTGCAAAAGCCAGAGCTCCAGGAGGTATCTGGGAAAGCTGTGACTAGTCACACAGACTGACAGTCTGCTGCCGTGTCTCAGTGTTAGCAGCAGTGTCAATAAAAAATGCCCTCTCCTAGGAGCAATCCTTTTCCCCATTAAGGTCTTGTGAGTTAGGAAAAAAATATATTGTACCACTGGCCTTTTCATTCTATTGTGTGCAAAGTATTTGACTCTTATGTGCTTCCTCTTTGAAATTTTTTTCTTCTAGCTAAGTAATGAACTAAGTCTCCTGCAAAGGGAAATTAGCAAAAACTGTGTGGAAAGTAAGCATAAAATCAAGTGTGACAACAGGCATCATGTTGTTTTCTAAATTTTGTCCATCTCTTGGTATTGCAAGCTGTTGAATTTAGGTTTTTGCAAAACACAGAAATACACCCTTCATTAAAGAGATCCATTTATTTCTAAGTTGTCCTGCTGTTACTGAATTATCATCTCCTGAAGCTCTTTAAAGAATTAAGAGCTATCTCAACTCTTGTAACTGTTACAAATGCAAGGCAAATCCCATCCATTGGGTCATCTGTAACTGCAAGACATACAAAAAAACTGATTTTTAAATTCATTGTGTTTAAGCACCTGGAGTAACAAACCTCCTAAATTAAAATATTTATGATATACAAAGCCATGATAATGACAATACGCTCTTGCATGTGCTTCTTCCCTGAAAAAGACATAAAAAATGAACAAAAAAACAACAAATGGGAATTATACCAATCAATGCATAATAAGAAGATCCCTAAGATTATAAGACAGTAGTTAAAAACTGAATAAAACAGGGTAGGAATAGATGCATATAGTTGAATACCTTTAAGAAATGGAAAAGTGCAAATGAAACAAAGTTGTCTGTAATGCAGGATGTTTCCTAAATAGCACAACTTGCCCTGAGATGCACTTTGAAACCGGTACCATCACTGCCGTTTTCTGAGAGGCAGAGAAAACAAAGGCATGCAAAATTTGTGAAAATTTGTGCTTGTATAAGTAGGACATAGGATATACAATTAGCCTGTTGGTTTTGTTTTGATTTTTGTTTGCAGATTCTTTTCACAATTACTTTCTGGCTACTGCTTAGGCAACACCTCACTGAACAGAAAGCACTTCGGCTAAAAGAAGCTACTTTATCTGAGGTCAAAGTTGGAAGTGAAGAAAATGAAGAAAAAGGTAAAGCCAGATCCAATTTAGTCCTTCAGTCATGATAGAAGTTCCAGTTACTGTGTTTCTCTGATGCTGAAAGCAATTAGCAAGGTATCTCTTATTAGCTAAGAAAGATATTACAAAATCTATGTGCAGCTATCTCTCAGATATAAAACACTTTAGAACTTCAGAAATTCAAATGAAATGTTCTCTACTGGAAGGTAATAAAATTACTCATTTTTGAAAGATCATGGAACTTTCAAATGATCAGTTTACTGCTGTGTTCCTAAGTCAAATCAGGGAATTAATTGCCTAAAGTTTAATCACAAGAGATGAGTTTACCTAGGAAAAGTTGCTAAATTCCTTGAAAGTTGTGTTGGTATGTAAACTCTTATAAAGACACAGAAGTTAAACTACAAGTTTCAGTGGAAAAAATAAACATGTATTTTTTCAATGCAGGGGCTCAAGCACGCCTGAGAGCAAAGTTTACTTTCATAAATTCAGCTTATCTAACAACTCAGTGACCTGTTCTTTCTTTTGCTATGGGGCACATGTTTCTCCAAACATTCCTTGCCCTCTCTCTCTCTGGATGTTAAAATGAAAAAGTTCAGTGCACTGAAATGGTAGAAAGTGAGCCCTGGAAGCACTGGTGTGGTTCTGCCTCTGATTAATTACAATCCCCGCCCTAGTAAAACATCTGATCAGCATCAAAACTGTACTACAAGGATTTTCAAGGGAAAAGTCTGAGGAGGGGAATGGTGAGTGAGACAAAAGGAGTGGGCAAGCCTTTTAATGGTGAAGTTTCAACATTGCTCTCAAGGGAAAGAAAAGCAACTGTACTGTATGGTTTTGGCAGGCCCTGTTATCTCAATTCTTGCACATGTACTTGCTGCTGTGGGGACACTTACCCCTGCCCTCCACATACATCATAAGGTTAATAACTGGGGAATCTTGACCTCTTCATAGTGAAGTGTTAGTGCAGCATTTATCTTTTTTAAGCTTGTTTGGGTTTATGTTAATGTTTTCCATTGCTTGTGGTTTTTGGAGATAAACACAATATTATCTAAAGGACAAAACCCAAGACAAGAGATTTGAAATCGAGATGAAAGTTTAAACTTAAGATGAGAGGTTTCTGGTGGTGCTGGTGGTTTCTTTGTTTTCCAGTTTAAAAGGTTGCTTACTTGAGAGTACAAGCATTGCCATGGAAAGTCTTTTGGCTATTATCCATTATGCAACCCTTAGGCTCTAATTTTCCACTGCAACTGCTGGCGTTACAGACAAAGCGAAGACGGGTGTCTGGTAAGGATGTATAGCCATGTGCCCTATGGCTCCAGCAGCAGGTTTAAGCTCATATGAAGTTAAAACCCTTTTCCTTGTTCTGGAGGCATGCACGATTAGTAATTACAGTCTCCTGTGAATATTGAGTTTTAAGTTTCTGTGTTGTGTGCAGAGCTTTTACCTTCCACCCATTTAAATTCTTACTAAAAGTCGCCAGAAGAGACAGGCCAAACATGACTCTGTATTTGCAGAAGAGGAGTCGCAAGAGGGAGAAGTGTCAGAAGAACAGGAAGAGGAGGAGAAGGAAGAGGAGGAGGAGGGAGAGGAGGAGGAGGATGAACAGGATATTATGAAAGTCTTGGGGAACCTGGTGATGGCTATGTTAATCAAGTATTGGATTTACGTCTGTGGGGGCATGTTCTTCTTTGTCAGCTTTGAGGGTACAATCGTCATGTACAAAATCATCTACATGGTACTGTTCCTCTTCTGTGTGGCCCTCTACCAGGTAAGGCAGAACTGTTAACTGAGTTTTAACCTTGAATAGAGCTGTTTGTACTTTTAGTTTGGTAGTAAAGTAGCCCCAAATAGAATTCATGAATAGTGGATTTGTTCTTTAGTTAGACACAAGAGAATAGGACCATTGGAAGGGATTAAGACTAATTTTTCTCTGTTTTTTTTGTTATGGTGACATCAAAGTGCATGTAAATTAGATACAATGCACACCTCAGCTCTACCATGCCACTTCACCATAAGCTTTGGAACCTTTGTGGAAAATTCTGAGTACTATGCACATTTTACATAGCCACCAGTTTTTGTGACAGCTAGTCCACACAGCTTCCACATCCCAATGAGCATGGGAGTCCCTCTCCTCCTGGACTTTCATCACCTAATGGTGATGAAATTAGGTGACTGAAACTGTCCCTGACTTTGTGTCTGTGGCCCATGTCTCATCAGAAATTTTTGCACAAAAGTCTTTACTTTGATGCATTTGTGCCAGGAGTAAAAACTATCTCAAAAATCTGTGCCTGCCACTGGGTAATCATTGCTTACTTCAGACCAGCTAGGAAAATTAGTGTTCTTCATCCTTGTTTGACAGTATAATGTTATCCATATTTCTATCAGTTTCTTTGCCACCAGCTTGTGTCAGCATCTTTAGTGTGTGATTTTCAGGTACACTATGAATGGTGGAGAAAGATTTTAAAGTACTTCTGGATGTCAGTGGTTGTTTACACGATGTTGGTACTTATCTTCATCTACACATACCAGTTTGAGTCATTCCCTGGGTTGTGGAAGAACATGACAGGCCTGGATGAAAGGAAGTAAGTGGTTTTGATTAATTTTTTATTTTTATCTTTGGATCTCTGAGTTCAGCATGATGGAAGGGTCTGAGAGTAGTCTTCCTTCTTATGGGAGAAAAACATCATGCAGCCATTCTCAGGCACAGCTGATTTTAGGCATGCAGTTATGAAGCTGTAGATTTATTGGTCTAACCACAGAAGTGAGCAAGACCAAGAGAGGAACTCAGAGTTGTATTTTCTCCTATTGGCTGCCTAGGCCTTTGAATTGCTTCTGTTCTCAATACAGTGCCAATACTTCTCTTCACCACTTTGACCATGGGAACCAGATCCAGGGAAAGGTTAAGGGTAGGTCTGCAGGATGTTTGAAACTGGTCAACGTGAACCTGCTCTCCTGCTAATAAGGAGGACTGGGTTTCTTCAGCCTTATGATGAGTCGGGCATTTCTAAAGAGAAGCTTACATTAGAAAGTATAAGCAATATGAGTGAATCTCCAGTCAGAGAAAACTCATCTGATTCAAGAGATCTATGGCAGGGTTTGTTCATTTGACTGTACATTTACAGTACCTCTCTACATTACTGAGTCCAAACACTAGATATTTACATTGTAAAACTTGCTAGTTTGGGAGAATTTTAGAAACTGAAACCACATAAAGAGTACCATCTCCTTATTTCCTATTGCAAATAATTTGTAATAGTGTCTCATGGAAAGAATATTTTGTGTGAAAAGATGCCTTAGTAGAATACTTTTTTTTTTCCAGACTAGAGGACCTTGGCTTAAAACAGTTTTCTGTGGGTGACCTATTTACACGCATCTTTATCCCCACCTCCTTCCTACTGGTGTGTATCTTACACCTTCACTATTTCCATGATCAGTTTCTCCAGATCACTGATTTAAAAGCTGTAACCAGCAAACAGGACAACACAATTTACAGGTAAAGAAGCAAAGTAAATGAAATTATTGATTATCTGTATGGAAATGCTGTTTCTGACTATCTTGTAATGCTCACTTTTCAGTAGATATTATTTGTCTTTGCTATGACTACCTGGCTTAAAAAGAAAATGCACAGTATCCAGCACCCCACTACAACTGAAGTATCTGTCTCTCCCCATTTTTCCCTACACACTGAACTTTTTCATTTTAGGGTACATTTTCAAATGTACTAATGGTATTTATGTATTTATTTCATTGCTTTGACCTTTCATGGGAGTTAGGTGCTTAATTACTGTGTGTGCCCTTTTATATGTGTGTTCCTGTCAGTAATAAGAAATGCAGTTTTTATTTTGGGTCACTTCTTTATTTTCGATGTCCATTTTGAGGGCCACAGGAAGATTAGGAGATCTGTGGAAAACACCACATTTGCATTGAAGAGTTAGGCCTTTTTGTAAAGTTCAGAAATGGAAAAATTCTGAATTTGTGGTTACTTTTCATAGTACTGACCCTTGGCTATGCTAGACATTTGGTGATTTCATCCAGACGTTCATTAGTATTTTTTCATGAATCTGAGACATCACTTTTTCAGTGTTCAATTCTTACATATTTTCCTGCATGAAACCAGTCTGGCCTAGGATCCTGAGCCAGGAGTATAAGAGAGAGAAAGGGTTTTGTAGTACATAGTGTACTACATAGTGTTATATTACGCAATGAAAATTAAAATTACATTAATTCTTTGAAAAAAGCAATTAATTTAGACCCTACTTTTAGAATGTTCACCTGTCTAGTGATAAGTGTATCTCAGCTGCACTTCTATGAATGGGGACTAGCTGCATAACACCACATAGACCACAGGGTGTTATGGAATAATGCCAGTTACTTAATAGGGAATTATGTTCTAGGTTATGCAAGATTTACAAAGCATTTCAGATATTTTTCACACATTCAATTAGATATGAAGCTACTTCACAGTGTATGGTATAAGTTTGTACCATGAGAATAAGCTCCTGTTTTATGGAATGCTTCCAGTTTCTGTATTTAAATAATTGCTAAGACCAGAACAGATCAAACTTGATAAAATTTCCCAATAAAGATGTAGGGGGATGAAACTTATCTTTTAAATGTCTGTCTGTGTAATAACTCTCCCGTCGCTCTTCTTGAATTGCTAAATGTGGTGGTAGATTCAAGGGTGCTTTTGTAATGACCTGTGAGCAAACTTCCATTGCCCACAGCAGATTTTTGTGCAACAGTATTGGCCAAGTCCTGAAAGCAGAGCCCAGATATGTATCTGAGCTGAAATGGTGCTGTTCCTGGGCAGAAACATTTGAGGGAATGCCTTACAGTTTGCAGTAACCCCACAAGCTCTCTTGCAGCCCGAAGTTTGCACTTGCGCTGAGTAACATAGGAAGTTTCCACCTCTCTTCTAGTGTGATCCAATAGACACAGAATAAAAAGACAAAATACCCTGAGGCACTCGTAGGATTTTAATGGGTTCACTTTGCCTGTGAAACCACTACTTGAAAATCTTTCCATTATATATGAAAGATACAATAATGTTATACAGCTTTCCAAATGTTGGCATGGAGAGGATCACTGTAACTAAAGTCACTTTATTCCTGAAGGATGGAACTGCTGGTGGTGAAGACACAAAATGTTTTAATGCAATGCAAGCAAACATTTTTTGCCAGGAATTAGTAGCCTTGAGCTACCATGCTGAAAGTGGACATTCACTGTTGTACCAGGCTTTTTATTAAAGTCACAGATGAAGAGGATCATCTGATATCATTAGCTTTTTAATCTTGGAATTTGAATGCTAGTTTTTTGAGTTTATATGTGTTCTAGATTGTATTAAGCCATCACATAAGTAGCTAAATATCTTTGACTGTTAAATGTGACATATGTGCTACATTTGCCATTTTGCAGTATTTTCAAAATCACAAATATCACATATCTCCTCTGTTCCCCCTGAGAAGCTTTAACTATTATGACCAATACCCAAATCAGAACAGTTTTCTTGGTTTGTACTCCTACTAATATTGCCTGGCATATGAAAATACAGCTTTTTCCTCCCCTTGATGCAATAAATCACTATAGAGCATAAGCTGACTTTATAGTTTAAAGCTTCACTATAAGACCTCAGCTAACATTTGTATTGGTGATGCATCAAGCTGGATAAGAACTAACACAACAACCAACTTCAGCTTAACAGTAATGCTAACAATAATTTAATTGCAGGGGCAATTAAAACAGATTCAAGATTCATATATATGTGTAGTTTTCTCTCAAAGCTACTAAAACTTAATTTTCATTTTTGCTTTGAAGACACTAGCATTCACTTAACAAATGTTTTACCTTTCTAAATTGCTTTTATGCTGCACCTTTGGGAGAAAAATATTTAAATAAAGAAACAGAAACTTCATTTTGAGTTACAAGACAGAACTCAGTCCTTTCTTAAAATAATCACAGCAGCAGAGAGCTGGTCATGAAAGCAATAAAGAAAGCACATCCAGGTCCTCCATCTGCCTTTGAACTGCCAGGTGTGATTACAGTACTACCGTTGAAGAGTCCTGTTAAAAGTGGTGAGAATGTTCATTTATTAAAATGCAGCTTCTCACGAGCAAAATTTGCAGAGTGAGTTGAAGAGTAAGGGTCTGCTAGCTGCAAAGAGAGGGCACAGAAACTGGCACATTGGAACTGGCAGAGTGAGGCACTTCTCACTATTTATGAAGGTATCAGAACCGAGTGTCTCAGTTTTACATCTCCAAGAGAAAGAAATATTCTCTGATTAGGACTTTCCAAACCCATTTCCATGCTGTACCATGAGTTATGGGATGGCAGAGATAAAGGCTGTGAGGTAGATAATTTCTCTGACATGAAGTTCTGCCATAATTACCTTTACTTAAAAAAAAAAATAAAATTAAATGGTGGCATTCTAAGGCTTACTTAAAGTAAAG
Organism: Toxostoma redivivum; assembly: GCA_013397375.1. Taxonomy (NCBI): domain Eukaryota; kingdom Metazoa; phylum Chordata; class Aves; order Passeriformes; family Mimidae; genus Toxostoma; species Toxostoma redivivum. Next base: position 91,475 of record VXBI01003752.1, read on the forward strand.
CAGTAAAGGCTGTTCTAACATTTTGAGGACTATGAGAATTATGTGTAGTTCTGACTGAAGCTGCATAGGATCTAAATGTCTAAGAGTTGCATTTATAAGCTTCCTAGACTTTTCATTGCATGGTATATGTTAAAATTTCAGAGTGTGCATTGTTATGACAATGTGTCATAACACATTGGTAGACAGGAAAGTGCGTTCATTCCTATTTAACAGTTTTCTTTTCTCTCTCTAATTCATCTCCCATTTTCATCTTGTGCTTTCATCTCCCACCTCATAGCCATGCCAAAGTCAATGGCCGTGTATATCTAATAATTAATAGGTGGGTACTTCAATTCTTCCTTTCCTTTAAAACCAATATACCTTAATTTTTTTGTTACTTCTTAGTTGCCTTAAAGCAAAGTATGTTCTTGCTGCGCAGTACTGTGAAGTAGCAGGGAGATAACATTGTTCAGGTATTGCAGTTTCCTAAAGCTGAAGAAGCAGTTAATACACCTGCATATTCATACATTGTGAGTTTCTTCTCCCAGCTGAGAATTCCTAAACTTTGCCCACGCCTCAATGCAGGAATAATTGGTGCTATTTGTAATTGGCTGCAGACAATAGATTTGGTTGAGGAGGCTCGTTTATCTACCCTTTGTGCATGGAATGATGCATGCCTGCATGTGCCTATGTACACACAGACACACAAACACAGAGACACACATCCCTGTCTTTCTCCAAGCATGTAAGAATGGGAATTTGAGGACCTGTTCAGTTAAATATGTGGTATGCGTTACGAGTTTGTACAGACTGAAATTTCAGAGTTGGAAAGGGAACACTGAACCCACTGCATGTTAATTCATGGGCTGAGTTGGGTGCTGCAGGATCCAAACTAGAAAAACTGCCATCATGATCATCCCTTTATAAATGACACCTTGAAAACTGTACCATAAATTAGATTACTTTCAAAATATTTGACTTAAATAAATGTGAGCTATTTTTTAATCATCTCTGAGAATAGGACTTCTGAGTTGTCACTACTGAATATAAACAGAAAAATAAAGAAGATGCATTGTTTAGATATTTGTGACTATCTGTTCTAACAAGAAGTCAATTTATGAGTGACTACATTCATGCTCCTTCTTCAAATGTCATCACATAGTTTGGGTCACTGTTCTTAAAAGTTCTCCAGAGCTGGAATTCTGGTCTACAGAAAGCCTGTGTTTAAGGGAGTGGAGAGGGCAAGCACCTTGGCTAAAGCAGGGAGGCTGATTGCTGAGGGGCATGGCCAGGAGGCAAGGCTGTGCTCTTATCTGTGGGCAGTCAGGAGCATGGACAACAACTGAGGGTGTGGATCAGGTCTGGAATCAGTAAGAGAGTGAGCCATAGCCTGGTGAGGCCCCAGCAAGTCCATGGAGATAAACCAGGTTTATCTGCAGTGAAGGGAGGGCATCAGTCTGCATGTCAGGCTTAGGGTCAGAGAGGCATGGGAGCAGGCACAGACACAGCGGTGGAAGCCTCAGCATGGAAGCACCATCCTATGAAAAGAGAGGGACCCTCTGCACTGAGGCTTCCTGGCCTGTCCACATACCCCAACAGGACTTGGATTCAAGCATCAGATCTCCTCAGAGGCCTGTAAAGGTACTGGAGGTCCTGCCAGTGGAGGCATGGCACTGTGCGCTCAGTTGGAGGATTGGAGACCAAATATTCGGGAGATGGGTCACCAGTGTTCTGCAGAGCAGAAAGCTTTCTGTTCTTAAGGCTTTGCATGAAAGATACTGGAAAACTTCTTTTAGCCAGAAATTTCAAGCAATTCATAAACGGCAAAAAATTATCAAAGACAAAAATGCTTAATAATGCATTCAATTAATTAATCTTCTGCTCTAGTAAATTTTGAATAGATCAAAGTGCTAGGAATCCAGTAAGGACCATGCACATGTCAGATTTTAGTGCCACTGAAATTGCTTTGTTGCCAAAAACTAGATCTATTGGTATACTTCTCGTTATTGATACCCTATTTAATGAACCTGAGAGTAAGAAATGCTCTCAGCTAAAAGCAGTAGTGGCTGTACCTTCAGGGCTAGTTGCCTGCATTATTATTTAGTTATTTCTCTTCCTTAGTATCAGACACAATGCCTTCATGTTATTTGGGGTAATTTCCCACTGGTATGTGGCTTCCAACAATGAAGTCATATCTCACTAGCTGTGAAGATGTATGGGTAGCTTGTCTTAAAAATTCTAAACTAGTGAAGTTTTTATATCATAATATCTCAGTGTTGATCTCATTGTGGGGAAAAAAAAAAAAAAAAGAAATTGGATAAACAACCCTAGCAATACATAAAGAAATTTTGGAAGAAAGATTCCAAGTAGCCTAACTTTCTGAACAGTGGGCAGGGTTTTTTATCTATCCTTGGATCTCCTAAGCACATGATCCAATGTTCAAGCCTACGGATGCCAAAAAAATAAAGCCTACTGAAAACTAAACTCATACTGAGGCTTTAACTAGTATATATATATTACATGTACCGATTTTTATAACTCAATTTGCCTCCTGGATCTCCAGTGCATGAATGGGAATTATGTGAATAAGAGAAAGATGAGTCCACTCATACCAAATCCTATAGTTACTGTGTTTCTGTCCAATTTGCACTGAGGTAAGTAATTAAGTCCTTGATTTACACCAGTGTGAATGTAGATTTTTTTCATTATAAAAGTCACTTGGGAAGATACTTCATAAAAATCAATGCAATTGCATATATACAAAACCTGTCTAATTATGTGTTACTTTCATTTCATGGTGCATTGCCTTTTAAATGAGCTCTGATGGTTTATAGTAACCAGAGATCTCTATAATATTTGAACTGAACTGAAAATTCATTCTCTCTTCTTTATAGATGACCCTCCTGTTGGTAGTCTATTAGAGTTTTAGGTAAATATAAGTTAGTTATTTTAGGGAACATTGATGTGTAGTCACCTCATAGAGATTTGAATATCCTTTTAGTGTATATGCTAGCTAGTCTATGCTTAGATATGAAAATTATCAAGGAGTCTCAACAGAGATGATTGGTAACAGCCAGCATGGCTTTACTCAGGGCAAATCATGCCTGACAAATTTGGTGATCTTCTATGATAAGGGGTACAGCACTGATAAATAGGGACAGAGCAACTGACATTGTCTACCTGGACTTATGCAAAGTGTTTGGCACTATCCCATATGATATCCTTGTCTCCAAATTGGAGAGACATGGTTTTCATGGATGGACCACTTGGTGGATAAAGAACTGGATGGCCACACGCAGTTGGTCAGTGGCTCATTGTTCATGAGACCAGCGATGAGTTGTGTCTCTCAACACCAGTACTGGGGCTGAGGCTATTCAACATTTTTGTTGGTGACATGGACAGTGGCATCGAGGGCACCCTCAGCAAGTGTGCTGAGGACACAAGGCTGTGTGGTGCTGTCAACACACTGGAGGGAAGGGATGGAATCCAGAGGGACCTTGACACACTCAGGAGGCAGACCCATGCAAACTTCATGAGGTTCATCAAAGCAAAGTGACCCTACACCTGGGTCATGGCAATCCCAGACACACCTATGGGCTGGGCAGAGAAGTGACGGAGAGTCACCCTGAGGAGAAGGAGTTGGGTGTGTTGGTAGATGAACAACTCACCATGAGTTGGTAGCATTCACTCACGGCCCAGAAAGCCAATGGATTCCTGGGCTACATCCAAAGGAGTGTGGTGAGCAGGTCAAAGGAGGTGATTCTGCCCCTTTACTCTGCTCTGGTGAGATCCCACCTGCATCCAGCTCTGGGGTCTCCAACATAAGAAGGCCTGGAACTTTTGGAAGAAGTCCAGAGAAGAGGCACAAAGTCAATAAGAGGACTGGAGCACCTCCCTTATGAAGACAGCCTGAGAAAGTTGGGGCTGAACAGCCTAGAGAAGAAGAGATTGCCTGGAGACCTCACAGCAACTTTCCAGTATCTGAAGGAGGTCTACAGGGAATCTGGAGAGGGACATTTCATCAGGAACAGTAGTGAGAGGACAAGGAATAATGAGTACAAATGGAAAGAGGAGAAATTTAAGTGAGATATTAGGAAGAAATTCTTTACTATTGAGTGGTGAGACACTGGAACAGGTTGTCCTGGGAGGCTGTGGATGCCCAGTCCTGGCAGTGTTCAAGGCCAGGCTGGATGGCACTTTGAGCAACCTGGTCCACTGGGAGGTATCACTGCCCATGGCAGTGGGAGTGGATACTTTAAGGCTCCTTCCAACCTAAACTATTTTATTATTCTGTTTTCAGTAGCCAAAGCTTCTGAATAAATTCTTGAGTATAAGATTTTTTTCAGGTTGTTAGACACTCAGGCTCATTGCCCAAACCATGATGAGGAATTTTAGTCATGAATGTGGCTAAAACGTGAATAAACTTTATTCCTTGGCATTTTGGGGGGTTTGAATGTCTTGTTAAACTTCTAATTTTAAACTATCTTTTCTGCTTTTTTACAATTGGCATGGTATTTCTACTTTGGGATTGCTTAGTCAGATTTCTGTAGTTTTTCCTTCATTTGAGACAACAAAGTGTCCATCTTGAAGAAACTGCAGCTTGCAAATTATTGAAAAATAATTATACTTGTTTGAATTTTTATTAACTGCCTAGCTTATTCTCTTAATTTTTAATGATCAGGAAAAAAAATAGATTTTTAGTTTCTTGAAATGTAAAAATCCTAAAACTGGCAGAATTTCCATTCTGAATGGTTATAGGCCAGAATTTCACATAATGAAAAATAAATCCATGAGATGGTACTATAGCATATTACAGCAGCCGTACAGGTGTTTGAAAGTATGCTGAGTGTAGTAATTTCAATAGCATAACCAAACATTTAATGACCTCATCATATACTTGCCAAAGGGAGACTTCATTGCAAGGAGTCATATTCAAATGGAAACTGGGTTTTCTGCATCTATGGGAGGTGAGTCCCAACAGCACAGCTGTGGGAGAAAAAAGAAAACCATAAGAAAGTATATACTGAATAATCTCAGAAAAAAGAAAGGCACCATGGCACTAGAGAAATATTGTTTCTGTGTTAAATCACTTGTATCCCAGTTTTGCTAGTGCGAAACTTACTGATAGATTTAGATGGAGATAATTATAAATTAAAGAAAAATTCTCTGTGAGATGCGGCCGAGAGAGAGAGAGAATGAATTGCACTATCAAAGACAGACATTAGAAAATCTTCTGAAGGTGCAGCCATGGATTTCTTGCTTTTGTTTGTTCCAAACCTATAGCTGGAAGAAAAATTGCAAATTCCTTGGCTTTCCAGGTGCATCGTTTAGTTGGAGGAAGGTGGAAATGCATTTACAGTGATAGGTCAGATACTTGTGATGGTTCAGCTGCATTGCTCAGAGCATGGTACAGCAATGACCACGTTTGGCACTGGTGTAAATAGGTTGCCCCCTTTCCATCTGTGCTGCAAATCCATGTTTCTTTATAGAAGCACCCCGTGAATGTCATGATGGCATGCTCTTGGCATCAGAAGGCTTCTGCAGATGGAGTAGGAGAATGCTTTATGACTTGTGATGTAGCATGACGTATTTGTCAATGACCTTCTTCTGTAACCCCTCTGTTCTCATCTCCCTTTTTCTTTCTGTTCCAAATACTTTGAGCAGCCTCAAGAAAAAAATACCAAACCACCAAAATGAGTAAGTCCCCTGTGAAGTCATGAAATGTTTCCTCTTAAATAAAGTCATTTCATGCTTCTACATCTTAAACTCTGACCATTTTCTCCAGTGGGGAAAATGTCAAGTTTAAGTGTCAATACCACTCATTACTAACTAACCATTAGTATCTGAGTGAGAAGTAGTTACTAATACATTCCAAAGACTCAATTTTCAGTGTGTGTTTAGAGAGTACCAGAATCATTAACTTTTCTACTTCTAAGGCATTTTCTATGAACAGTTTATTTTTTTTCTAATTATACAGTTTGAAAAAGACTTCGATGTCATTACTCCTCAGTTTGCTGACATGCTACTGTTTACCAACAGACTGGTACACCAAGATGGAAGCCTGCCTGACATAACTATGATGAATTTAACAGCCAGCAGACAAAAGGAAGAGGATAAAATGCTGGAAGAGGCTGGTGAGAAAAGAATGGAAGAGTCAGAGGGGGAGGGAGGGAAAGAGAGGGTCAAAAGAGGAAAAGAAGAAGAGAAGGAAGATGAGGATAAGGAAGATGATGATGATGACGACGATGAAGACAATGAATCAGAGGAAGAAGAAACTACAGGTAAGCTCTGCAGACTGAAAATTTTACCTTCCTCAGTCCTAATTAATAGTGGTTTGTTATTGGTCATCCCTGTTAACTTCAATCACCAGTTTTCCTTCTAGTTTCACATGCAGTCTGTGTCTAAGAGCCTGAACTGAGCAGATGGCTACTTGTCAATTATTCAACAGGCTACAGGCTCTTCTTGGGAAAAAATTGTACTGCAGGACGCTGAGAGGAAGAAACCAACAGAAACCCACTGCCCATTTCTTCTAGGTGGTCTGGGTTAGATTATTTGAAAACTACCCCAAATCTTAATTACTTCTTTAGAGTGAAATCTCCTTACAACAAAGAAAATAATACATACATATTTAATATCTGATACTGCATGCTTTCAAGGCACCCCTCCCCAGAAGTCCCAATGGCTTTGCTTCATTATTTATGTGCACATTAGTGTCATATTTTTCACTTCTGAATATGGAATGTGTAATTGATGCCAGATGAACATAAAAAAGCTTAAGGGCAGACATGGGTATGGCTTATACTGTCATCCTTGATATTGTTAATATGAACTTCTAAAATGAATTATTACCATAACTCAGTTTGCATTATGAGCCAAAAGTGAAACTAGGAAAGAGCATTTAACACCCAAGGAAGGTGTATTCTTTGGAAAGGGCCTTACTACAAATTTAGTTACTCATGCCAATATTCACAGGATTATGACACCTAAGTAGGGAGACAATCTTTGTCAAGGCAAAATGGCAGCACATCAGGCTTAGCAGCCCTAGGGAATCAGGGAATCATTTAGGTTGGAATAGACTTCTTAAGATCATGGAGTCCATTCATTAACCCAGCACTGCCATATCCACTACTAAACCATGTCCCTAAATGCCACTATACCAGCAGGTCTTTTGAAAACCTCCAGGGCTGGTGACTCCACCACTTCCCTGGACAGCCTGTTCCAGTGCTTGAACCTCAGCTGAAACAACTTGCCTTTCCTGGCTGGAACAGCTGTCATCACAGAGGTGGTCATGGGCCATGGAAACATTTATTGGCCAACTTTCATACTGTCTGTGAGGGGTCTGGTGCACTCCAGCCATCCCAGCTTGTTGGAAGGGCTTCGGGAAAGAGGGCAGCTGGTGGACATTAGTCTGTGCAGTGATACATGCAAGCAGGGAGGTGGGGAGCTGCAGCTGGTGTTTCATGGAAATAGCACAAGGGGATCAAACTTTAAGCTGCACATGGCATTTATTTTACTGGAGTTACACCATTTTTACACAGCCATGTGGCCAGACATTAAACACATTCATGTGTGCAGACCGCACTACAGAGTGTTGTACAATCTTTCAGTGGACACAGTCAGGCCTTTATTTTATTTTCTTTTATTTATTTTATTTTATTATTTTATATTATTTCATTTCATTTCATTTCATTTTTGCATTGCCTGGCCATGCTAGACAGAGCACCTTATCTGCCTGCTCCTCCACGTAACTGGCACTGCCTGGATACATCTTGCATCATGCAAAACTGCAAATGAAAACGAATGCAATGAAAGAATGAGTGAGAACATCTAACTCTGTAAAGACTTCTCTTAAATGCTCTCACTGTGCTTATAAAAACATATGTAGGATTAGAGTTCTGTAGCTTAATTAATTTCTCAAGTTCGATTATGTGCTCACAGAATTCACATCACTCAGCATTTTTATTAGGATTTTCTAAGTTCTGTTTGGAGAAAAAAGTCAAAGGAAAAAAATGGAATTTATTTGACAAGTGTTCCAGAAGTCTGCTTTTTCAGACAAATGTGCATGTGTTCTTCACACAAATAGGCATGGAGTAACCATCTTGGTGTGTTTTACATATAAAATAAAGTGATAATTTGAAATAATTTCATAAAGAAGGTGATAACTTCTTTGCATTTTTACCAGCTTAGGCAGTGATGTGCTTTGGTATCCCTTGCAAATGTTTCCATCTCTGATATAAAAATGTTCTCACAGCATGCAAAATCCCTCCTAATCTCCAAAATGCTTCTGAAACCCTGAATACAGTGTGAAGACTCTGCACTAATATATACACATATATATACATACATACATATATATGTATATAATACCAGCCAGATGAAACAGTTTTACAGCCAGCCTACAAGCTGTCACTTACAGAGCACTGTTCAGCAAATATATTGTCATGTGTAACACAGGTCACAAGCTTGCTCACTAGTACTACTTGGGAGGATGGCTTTTTTAGCCAAACACCCCTGTGAAAGGATACTTTCACCCAACTTCATGATCTCAACTGAGATCAACTGAGGGAAATATTTGACTGGGCTACAGTTTGCCTTTCTTGATTTAGATTTCCTGTGAAGGCACAGGTCACACTCCAAGAGGCTGTGCTGTTTTCAAGGCAGTTTAGTTAACACTGACATCTGAAGATGTCTGTAGTACAATTGTCTAAACCTTTGTGACAGGAATCCAAGTTCTAGTGTGCATAGATTTCTTCCAATCTGGCTAAAAATCTTTCTGAGTAGTAGTAGCAGTAGTAGTCTGTGCTTTCTGAAAACAGGCTGGGTCCATAGCTTCCAAGCATCAAAAACATTTTTATTTTTCTGAGCTGGAAAAGGACCAGGGCTGGAATTAGTTCCTGAGTGAGATCTCTAAGCTTAGGTCCAAAAATACTGGAGGACAAGAGTCCAAAAAGAGCTCTGATGAGAGGAATAAATGCAAAATTGGCAAGGGAGGCCACCACTGGTGCTTTTGAAGTGCAGAATCCTTCCAGGGAATGTGGGTCAGAGGGGAAAGCACCCCAGCTAAGTGGGCTTCAACCCCATTTTTAGTGAGTTAACCACTGAGCTGTACCTTTATCCTCCATCTTGTGTTATTTTAAGGCTTAGAAGAGAAGCAGAAAGCTCATTGTTGTGTAGTGGAGTATTCCGTTTCACAGAGACCTTCTGTTCTTGTCCTTACAATGATTCTGCTTGAACATCCCTGCAGACTTAAGGAACAAGTGGCATCTGGTAATTGACCGCCTTACAGTGCTGTTTCTGAAATTCCTGGAGTATTTTCACAAGATGCAAGTCTTTGTATGGTGGTTGTTGGAGCTGCACATCATCAAAATTGTTTCCTCTTACATCATCTGGGTCACAGTGAAAGAGGCAAGTAAACACCCACTGTCAAACTCTTACACATGGTGGAGGCCTGTCAGCATCTGCCATGTAGTTACACACCCAGGTGTAGGGAGAAGGCTTCCTCCTGTCAGACCTCACTGAAATTATGGGATCCACCTGGGTTTGTTCACCTGCTTGGACCCTGCCTTGACATCTTCCACATTCTCTCTGTTTTAGGGGGATTCTCAGGCCCCACCTTTTCTCCTGATATTAAAATTTTATTAGTCAAATTCTTTGGATTTAAGAGACATAACCCCTCTCCTAATCAAACTGTCAGTGGGCACCATCCAAGGATGGAAGGTGTAGAAAAGGACTGGGAAGGTACTTGTAGGAAAATTACTTAAACTTGGTCTGGTGCTTAAGAAACAAGAATGTGGAACTATGCCTGAAGAAAAAGGGAGCAACACTTTCAGCTGTTGGTGTGGGCGGTGTGAGTTCTCTGTGTGACAGCCATTTCTTGAACAGGGTAGTAAGACAGGATTCACTAAAAACCAAAAAAAATACATCCCTTTTCTCACTTTTTTTTTTTGGGGGGGGGGGAGAAGTCAAGAGGATGAAGTTCAGTTGCACAGACACATGGATCTGAGCCATCTCTTCCTTGTTTCATGTGTACTAAAGCAGCAGAAGCTGCATCTGGTCCTTTGTATTTCACATCTGTTGATAAGAAAGATAGGGAATTTTGTGGATCTAATAGTATTAATATTATGTAGGTGGTAAATTTCTTCCTAAGCCAACTGTAAAGTTTTTCCTTCTTCACTTACTACTTTGTGTCTGTGTTATTGTGAGTATTGTTGTAAATTTTATTTTTTTCAGTATTTTCCTCAAAGTTTCTGCATGTCCCTTTCTTTTGAATGATTCTTTTTTTTACCTGGTGTGAAAAAGGTCAAACTTTCTCAGTTCTTTTGTTACTCCATGTAATTTCTGTACTGTTTTTGTGTTTTCAGGTGTCTCTGTTTAACTTTGTGTTTTTAATTGCCTGGGCTCTTGCTTTGCCATATGCTCAGTTTCGCCCACTGGCATCAAGTATCTGCACTGTTTGGACATGTGTGATTATTGTCTGCAAAATGTTATACCAGCTCACATCTATTGATCCCAAGACTTTTTCCAGTAACTGTACATTGGTGAGTACAAATGCATATTAAAAAGGTTTGGCTGCTGTCTTCTTCAGTGAAGGAGAGGAAAAGGAAGCATATCAAGTACAAAAATAGCAGTTCACCTGTGATGTGATTTTGTTGATTATCATACCCTTCTCAAGCAGTCCTAAAGTAATGTTTTATAACTGTTGCCTTTTCTTCTTAGCCAGGAGAGAATGAAACTAAGGTTGATTTAGAAGAACTGAAAACCTCAGTGCTCTACAGTGGGCCAGTTGATCCGGCAGAATGGGTTGGATTGAGAAAGTCTAATCCCCTTCTTGTGTACTTAAGGGTAATTTCTTTTTTATCTGTACTCAGATTTTTTCTTATTTGTGATGAAAGTAGCTTTATCTTTAAAATAAATAATCTGTCACATACACAAAAAAAAAATGCAAACCATTGATAATACGAAAGTACACAGGGAAAGAGGCAACAGAAAACCACATCTGTTGCACAGAACGTTTCCAGAAGGGATTCAGTACCGATTAAGTTATTCTTTCATATAGAATTATTGCTTTTGGACTCTACCATCTGTTAAAAACTCTTTAAGAAATGTTATATTTAAGAACTCTTAAGTAATTAAGAGGTACATGGCTTTCAGGTGCCAAAGGATTGATGGGTCTAATTGGAGTAATTGCCCTGAAAGAGAGTGTGTGCTAGAAGTTAATTTTTCTAAGTGCTTATTCCTTAGCCACAGTTTAGAAAATATAATGAGTTAAGAGAATCATTCATTCAAACACTAGTGAATGGATATCTGTTGTTTTTCTTCTTGGTTTTGGCTGATGCCTGTGAGCAATATTTTATTATTCCTGTCTTGATTAAAAAAATTTACTTACAGTGAAAATGTGCCAGGTCCTGGGGAAAACCATCTCTTATTAATTTAAAGAATCTCCAATATTCTGTATTCACAGTTTAAGATTGTCAGAAAATATAAAAATCCCAGTGGCACCTGTTTCAGGAGACTCTTGTCCCAAATATTTCTCAGAGAACAGAGATCTAGACTTTGCCACTTCTGCTTCAGTTATGATTTCCTTGAGGCACTTCCTCTGAGCTGGTCTTTTTAAACAGCCTTTGGAGTTAGTACCTCTTTTCTGTTGAGCATAGAGCAGATCTCCCTCCTGAGATAAAGAAAAAATCAATTCATAGCCACCCCTGACTGCATCCTTGTCAATCTGGCTTTGGGACAGAAGAAGCTATGCGTGAGAGAAGACTGACAGTTCATGTGAAAGAGTGCCCAGGTTACATTTGCTGTACCCAATATCCTTGTTTAGGAAAGTTAGTGCTTGACAGCTAAAATTCTGCAGAGAACTTTTGTGTATGTTTATGTCTTCTATCTCCTTCAAAACAAAACATGGTACCTTAAGAGAAGCTATGAAATATGAGAGGGCACACGAATGGGTCAATGCCTTTTTCCTTCCCTTTGTTTCCACAACTAGTTTTTATTATAGTATTTTTGATTAATGTCTTTATATGTATCTTCTGGATGTCTGTATGATTTATCAAATCCAAGAATTGGTGTGAACCCTTATTTGTTTCAATCATAGTCATTGGGAATAGGTGCCGGTGCATTCTGGAGTGCAGAAGTCCTCAGTGATAACATCAATTTGAGTAATAATGGGTTTATGCTTATCAGAAAAATTTATAGCTTCTTGTGGTTTTGACTTTTATTTCATGTTCTCCTGATTGTGTCTCCCATAGAATAACTTACTGATGCTAGCTATTCTGGCTTTTGAAGTTACAATCTACCGTCACCAAGAATACTACAGATGTCGAAATAACCTCACCACACCTGTGACTAAAACCATTTTTCATGATATTACAAGAGCACATCTGGATGATGGACTTGTAAACTGTGTCAAGTATTTCATAAACTACTTCTTCTACAAGTTTGGTTTGGAGGTAAATATGTATTACTTTTCTTTAGATTATCATTCCAAGCCTTTTGAATGTGTTCTTTTTAAATAGTAGTTTGGGCTGTGTTTGACATCTAGAGGCTTATTAGTCATCATTCATGTTAGTCATCTGGGTTCCCTTACCTTGTCTGTTTGTTCATGTGCACATGAAATGTACTTTCAAAAGATCTTTCCATAAATAGTGATTTTTCAGAATTTTCTATGCCTATCTGAAGGAGGCAACTCCCAGAGTAATCCATCCTAAATTTAATAATAATGATGCTCTTGACCTGTTAAACACTACCACCACTTTGATCAATGGAGTAAACTATTCACAGACATCTGAGGATTAAGAATGAATGAAAATTTTAAAAGCCCAGCAAGTTATTTCCTTTGGGAAATAATTTTAAGATTATTCTAATCTGGGGAGAGAGAGAACCAAAATAGCATAGTTCACAGAATGAATGAAGTTTTCACAGAGTTTCAAAATATGTTTCATGGAACTGAGTGAAGGGACTGCTTTCAGCAAAGCCAGAGAACAGAAATGCTGGAATGCAGAGCCTTTAGAATAATGGAAAACTAAAGCTGTCTTGCAGGAATTGACTGGATTTGTCTATCACCAATAGAAGCTGTATGGTCTAAGTGTGTTGTCCATTTCCTACATGAGGATACATTTTAGTTGTTACCAATCTTAATAGTTCCTCTTCTTTTCCACATCTGTACATCCTATCAAAATATGTGGTTTTGTAATGCGCTCTTTGCTTGGCAAAAATTAAACATTTCACATACAAGCTATTGTGACAAGGCTCTTTCCTTCCTGTGTCTTTAGATACCAGATAATGGAAACCTGCTCTAGACAGAAGAGTATAAAAAAATTTGGGTGTTTGGGTAGAGTGTTGGAAGTTGCAGTTGGAGCATGTTGGTTTATACAGGGCTTCTGCAGTGAGATGCAGCCACATCTAAACATTCTGTCAGGATCCATAATAATTTATTACTGCTGTATTGACTAGCCATGAGATTTTAAAAGTTGTTTATGTTTCTTTACTTCGTTTTCAGACCTGTTTTCTTCTATCAGTGAATGTAATTGGTCAAAGGATGGATTTTTATGCAATGATTCATGCTTTCTGGCTGATAGCTGTGTTGTATCGACGTAGGAGAAAAGCTATTGCAGAGATCTGGCCAAAATATTGCTGTTTTCTAGCATGCATCATTACATTCCAGTACTTCCTTTGCATTGGCATCCCACCTGCTCCTTGTAAAGGTAAGGACACCCTTTATGTAAAATTACTGCTACTTGCTTTTATAGAAGAATGCTGGAAAACTGGTAAGTATTCTGAAGAAAAGGATTAAGTAATTGTTATGAAGTACTGATTGAATTTTTGTGTGCTCCTGCCACACAGACTATCCATGGAGAAGTGGCAATGCCAACTTCAACTCCAACATCATAAAGTGGTTATACTTTCCAGATTTCATTGTGAGACCAAATCCTGTCTTCCTTGTGTGTAAGTATTTTAGCACATAGTTATGAAGTGCTTATATGTCCTTAGCTTAAATCATTTGTACAGTGGAATTTGAAGCCAGACTTTTATTTACACTTCAGTAGCAAGATGACATATTTTTCTGGTAATTGAATACTAAGCATGGGTTTGAATGTAGTAGAAAAATTCACAAAATTAGGATTTTTTGCATCTGCTATTCCTGTATCCTCTTTTTAATAAATCTACATCAAAATGTATGAATATTTCCCTTTTTCTCATTTCTTTCTCCATAAAAGTCTTCAACAATGACAGGTAAAATCATAAAAACATTACTAAATTTCAATTCAGAGTTAAATGCATTGAAAACCACTCAGTCTTGGAGGTTCAAACTGTGGGAAAACAGTCTGGTAACTACATTATAATATATCACAACTCTCCTTACACCTATGTTGATGACTGAATTTTTCCTTGCAATCCCTATTTTCTCCTAGATGACTTCATGCTGCTTCTGTGTGCATCCTTGCAAAGGCAGACGTTTGAGGATGAAAATAAAGCTGCAGTACGAATCATGGCTGGAGACAATGTGGAAATTTGCATGAACCTTGATGCAGCATCCTTTAGCCAGCATAATCCCGTTCCTGACTTCATCCACTGCCGGTAAAAACTGAATTTTAAACACTTGGAAAATATAGCACTTCCTTTTCATAAAGTTCACTAGGGTAAAAGTTATTCTCACAGCTTCCAATTTTTCTTGGAATTTGTATTCATGTATGTTCCCATCTAACATACTGCTGTATGAGAGAGCCGATAGTTAATTTCTGGGTAATCAGCATCTGGTTTAGAACAGGGTGGATGCAAACACATCTTTCTAAAATTGATGATTGTTTTAAGTGCTCTCCAGAGAAGTTCAGTGATAAATTTGCCTGAAAGCCTTTATTCACAGAATCATAGACTTATTTAGGTTGGAAAAGACCTTTAAGATCATGTCCCACTGCTCTCTTAGACAACCAACACATTGCAAAATGTTCACCTTTAGGTCACAAGTTCTTCATGCTATCTATGCACATGTGGATTTAGAAAGCTTGAGAGGAAAAAGTAGTTTGGCTGTTAGATTAATCTAACCCTCTATATTTCCAACTCCAAAAAGAATCTTGGTACTCAAATTTGAATTTCCCTCTATGAATGCCCACTGGGCTGTAATTTGTGGTGGAATTAAGTGCTTTGGTGGTTTTCCCCAAAGATATGTTAGCAAGAATCCATTGTAGTCTGCAGTTTCCCATGTATGTGTTTAATCTCAAAAAGTCATCAGTCGTGTCCTGCCGAGTTGTTGCATAAGCACAATCAAAATAATACTCTGAGACTGTCCTTTGTGCTATTTCATCTAGGCATAAGAACCATAAAAGTGTCTTGGAAGGACAACTGACATGTCTTCCTGCTCCTGAGCATTGCATACAAGGTTGTTTAAGAAGGTGAATGATACATAAAGGGTCAGAGCTTGAGGCAGTCTGTTCTGAATGGCCTTGAAATAATGGAACTGTTCCATTGTGTGATCATTTCAGCAAACGCAGATTAGCTCAGCTCTTCTAAATTGTGCTAGACGTGCTCTTATTTGAAGTTGTCTCTGAAACTTTGTGCAGTATCACAAGAGTAAATGGGAAGAGTAAGATTTCTTAGCTGTGGTGTTCTGTCAGACTTCATCTGTGAATGCATGTTACCAACAGATTTCTCAGACAGGAATACAAAAATGTCTAGAACTAATGTCCATAAAAATCTTCCTTTTGATGACAGACTTTTATTTCTTTTACCAGAAAAGCAGTATCACTAGAAGTTCTTCTCAAGATCTTTAGAATGATCCTGCTACTTCTGTTACCATTGGTTGCCAAATCTATTTTGAAATAGCTTTGAATTCTTGAGACATTCAATTGACTCATTTGTCCAGAGATTTATAGCTGCTGCTAGGCAAAGGTTGAACAGTTCTCCCCCTTGAGAATTTCCAGTCTACACAGAGAACCCAGTGCTCTAGATTCAGTAACATAAGCAGGAAGGAAGAAGTATTAATCTTTCTTCAAAATGCTCCATCAAGTGAGAATATTTCTAAAAGATATCTGACAAACAGGACTTGGTTGAGAGGAAATGTAGTGGAGATTGCCTGAGTTTTTCTCTTGCCACTGAAGTGTCCATTTTAGCAAAGACTGATCCAGCAGTTCCATTGGGCACACTGATGTGTTTAGTCACTAGTAAAGACCATCACTGGTTTCTGGCAGAAAGATTGAATTTTCCGCCCTTAGTGCAGAAAAAAAAAAATTCTGAAAAAGAACTTGTTAATGATGAGAATGTGTTTTAAAGTGGTCTTCAGAAGAGAAAAAGGCAGGAAAATCACTGCTTTTTAAACAGCCTCTTTTGGGATCTTTTCAATGTTCTCTGGAATTTGATCGGTAATTCTGGTCATCTGTATAAGATATTCCCAAATGGACAAACATGAAACTTTGAAACACAGAGGATATTTGAAGATTTTGCGTGGTAATCAGAGTCAGGTCTATTGCGGAAAGCAAAGTTCAAGCTGAAGTGGCCTGCTGCCCCTCCACAATCCTTTTGGTTAATTTCTATGTTTTGGTTCATGTACATGGTAGGCATCAACTTGAAGCAGGACATCCACTCAGATGCACTGCTGGGTGTGTGCTGACCAAGGAGACCTGGGGAGAGATGATTAACAACATGCAACCATTTAACTGGGAGTCTGCTGCATGTATTAGGCAGTAGGTAATATTACTGATTGAGAATACAAAAAGCCCCAGAAAATCAAAGAACCCATTAGTGTAGATGAGCTGAACAAATAAACTGCAATCACTTTATATTTGTTCCACCTAAATGCCAAAAATTAGTGCAACCATTTTATGAAACAGTTTTGTGTTGTGTGAATAAGAAGAATGAAAATAAGGCAGAGAAAGAAAAAAGAACAGGACCATTTTTGTTTGAAAAATGAATCATTAATTACTAGAAAACCCATTAATTAAAGCATTCAGGAACAAAGGAAATTCCTGTTTATAATATCTTTTATTGTAGATATTTGGGCAGGAAATCATGGAATCATAGACTGGTTTGCATTGTAATGGAAAGGACCTTCCATTTCCAAGGAAGATCATCTAATTCCAACCTCCCTAGCAAGGGTAGTGACACCTTCCACTAGGCCAGGTTGCTCAAAGCCCCATCCAACCTGGCATGGAATACTTACAGGGATGGGGCATCCACAACTCTGGGTGACTTGTTCCAGTGCCTCATTACACTTTGAGTAAGGAATTTCTTTCTAACATCTAATCTAAATCTCTCCTCTTCTAGTTTAAAACCCTTCTCCTTGTCTTATCCCTGCATGCCTGTGTGAACACTTCTCTCCTTTTTTTATAGGACCCCTTTAATTACTAGAAGACCACAGTGATGTCTCAGCAGAGCTTTCTCTTCTCCAGGCTGAACAACCCCAACTCTCTCAGCCTTTCCTTATAGGAGAGGTGCTCCATCCCTCTGACCATGTTCTTGAACCTCCTCTGGACTCACTCTGTCTTTCTTGGACTGAGGACCCTAGATCAGAACACAGTACTCCAGGTGGTATTACATGAGGGAAAAGTAGAGGGGGAGAATCACCTCCCTTGACCTCTTGAAGCAGCCCAGGATGCAGGTGGCTTTCACGGATATGAGTGCACATTGTCAGCTCATGTCCAGCTTTTCATCCATGAGAACCCCCAAGTCCTTCTTGTCAGAGCTGCTGCCCATGAATTCCTCTCCCAGTCTGTGTCATGTCTGGGATTTCCCTGACTCAGATGCAAGACCTTGCACTAGGACTTGTTCAACTTTATAAGGTTCATATGGACCCACTTCTCAAGCTTGTCCAGATCCCTCTGGATGGCATCCCATTTTTCTATTGTGCCAACTACATCACTTAGCTTGGTGCCATCTGCAAACCTGCTGAGGGTGCACTTAATCCCACTGTCTGTGTCATCAAGGAAGACATTGAGGAGCACCTGTCCCAGGACAGAGCCCTGAGGGACACCACTTGTCACCTACCTCCACCTGGACATAGAGCCATTGTCCACAACTCTCTGGCTGCATCCATTCAGCCAATTCTCTGTCCTCTGAATAGCCCATTTGTCAAATCCATGTCACTCTAGTCTAGAGAGATAAGGATAGGACCATCATGAAGATTTTACAAAAGTCCAGGTAGCTGACATTTCTCTATATGTTGACCTTACAGAGTGTTGCAGTCATTCCATCATAAAAAGCCACTAAAGTGGGCAGGCACAATTTTCCTTTAGTGAAACCATGCTAGGATCACCTTCTTGTCTTGCATATGCCTTAATGTTGCTTCCTTGAAGACCTGCTCCATGATCTTCCCAAGCACAGAGGGAAAGCTCACTCATCTATAGTTTTACAGGTCTTCCTTCCACCCTCTTTTAAGCTATAACTTCTCTTTTGTTTGTTTGTTTGCTTATTTGTAGTGTTAGTTGCATGAATGTGTAATGGCAACATGTAGGATGGTGTGTCGAAGTATAAACAGACTTTCCTTTAGTATGAACTGCATAATAGCTCTTGTGTTCTTTAGGGTATCTTACCTTTCTTTCAGCTCTTAGGAGTCTCTTTCAATGCTTTCACTACAATATAGATTATCCCAGGCTTTACATTATGTTATTTTTGAGAGGTTACGCAGCACATATGCAATCCTAAATACCTAATTTGCTTCAAAGAAGCACCAGAGAATAGCTGACAGTCCCTTAAGGTGATTGGATATTTTATTAGGAGCTATAAATCTTTAAAAGAAGGACTCTCAAGCTCTGGGTAATCCAGTGAAGATCCACCTCAGAAGAAAATGTATCTATCTGTCCTCCATCCAAGACAATTTGGAACTGAAAGGACTTTGTCTAAGAACGTTTCTTGGGCTTTTCAAGGGAAGTTTCAGAGCAGTCTAAATATTTAGTAACATGGACAAGAACTTGGTTCAAACCTTATCCAAGCAAGTGAAATTAATAATAACATTTCTCCAAGTCAGTCAGAAAGAGCCAAACAGTAAGAGAGAGAAGACTATCTGATTATGACTAAATTATGAAGCAGAAGAAAAGAAGATTTTAAAGTTGTGCTTGGTATTCTTGTGTTTTCTGAGAAGCCTGATGTGTATTTACTGCTATGTAAAAGAATGGCAGCTGAAGGCCGAAGCATCCTTTCTGAAGTGTCACTTTGCTTCAGAAGGTACTACTTGGTCACTGTTCCAGTAGACATGGATAAAAAGCTTTTAACTGCAACATAAACAGTGGCAGAAGAAGAATATATTTCCAAAATGCTTCATTTTCTTCTCTCTGGAGAAATACTTGAGTTCAACAATGATAAATACTGCCTAAGTAAGAGATTTCCTGAAATTTTCTTGTTTTTCCACCCCCAGATTTCTCAGGGGATACGTGCTTGACCCCAAAGGAGTGCACATCCAAAGGACTTTGAAAACAGAAATAAGAACAAAGAGTAGAAATAGGAGCTTTTAGAATGACACAGGATTTAAAGCAACCTCACTGAGGATAATCCTTTCCCACAGTCTCTAATGCTGGAAAATTCTCATTTCAGTTCCCAAGAAGTTTTCAGACATTCTCTTAGACATTGTCAGGGGGAAAAAAAAGCTTGGGATTGTAATCTGCTTTTTTCCACTTAGAAGCAGAGACAGTCATTGAACTGTCTCCTTCAATACCTGTACCCTGGGAGCCATCATGAGGGGAGTCAGGAAAAGTGTCTGAAAGGCAGCTGTAATGCCAGTCTTGGAACTGTGTTCCAACTTAGGTTAGTGAGATAGGACCAGCAAATGAACATTACAGGCTTCCTGCCATATTTATTATTTAAAGCAGATAAACATTCTGTTGCTAAAAACTGAGCCTCAACAAATAACACAGTTGTGAATTTGGGTATTTTTAAGGTGGATACAAACATGAAAGAAGGACTTCACTGGTAAAAAAGCAGTTGTGAAAGAATATCAGTTCCTTGAGTGGATTTCACAAAAATAGTACGAACTAGGACCTATGGGATCCACAACGCTAGGTTTGAAGAAGTCCATTGAAATAAGGGAGCTAGTTCTCAGAATATTGGATGTTGCTATTGGCAGAGGGAAAATCAACAGAACTCCCTTCTGAAAGCTGAAACAGAGCTCCAGGCAAAGAGTTTGAGGATGGAAGCCTGCTTGGGAACTTTAGCAATGTTGAGATTAGGAGGGGAAACAAGCTCTGATGCTGGGTCACACAGGCTGCTAAGAGTGTAAGGAATAGGAGATGTGGAAGAAAGCAAGAAGAAATTTGGGAGTAGGTGAAGCTTACAGAACACATATGTATAGGGACAATATGTTGTCTGAAGAAGGCTACAGGAGGAGCCTTGGGGTTATGTGAAGGTGGGCACCACACTCAAAGCAGGGGGCTGCTAAGGGAAAACAATGAAGCTACATAACAGCAGCTCCTCCAGCATGAAGAAGCCTTGAGCTGCATCCATCACCACAAATGCTCTTACCAGTGTGTAAGCAGAAGTGTTTTCTTCCCCTAAATTTCAGAGTGCTGCTAAGGACGAATACCTTTCCTGAAAGGGGTTATTGGCTGCAGCATCAGCACCTCTTGGTGCCTGCAGGCAGAGGTCCAGATTAGACTGGTCATAGTTGAACACATCGTGTAGCATGCCAGGAAAACAACTGCACCTACAGCAATCTCTCTACAACAGGCTAGATTGTATTACAGTTAAAAAATTAATTCCTATGGAAATAAAATATTGAAACAACCATGGTAAGACCTATAAAACTTTAGAAAAGAAAAGCAAGATTTGATACAGAGAGCCATCTGAGGTTAAAATAGCTTAGATGGATGTGTGGAATGAGCTTCAGACTTTGTCTTCCTTGGTTTTGAGTAAATTGATATGGTAAATTTTTCCAAAATGTTGTCCAGAGTATTAGTGGGTTCTACTAATGACATGGTTGGAAAATCAGTGGGTTTTATTTCTCATTAATCTTTCAGGTTTCTTCTGTGTAATTTCTCATTCAGGGGCTGTCATGCTACCAAAAGCTGTAGTCTGATGCTTTCAGTGCACTGGTGTAGTGGCTAATCTTGGATGTGTGACTGTGTTCCTAGCCTCCTGCTGCAGCCTCCCACCTTTCTGCACTCATCACATCAGAACTGAGTTGGTTCAGAGGCTAAATGGGCAGAAAAGTATCCCTTCCTTCTGTCCTCCCTCAAAATAAATAGGCTTTTGCAAAGTTTCTTCCTTAAACCATTGCAAAGAGCCAAAGCCAAAGAAGGGGCTGAAATGCAGAGCTGAAGGGATGACAGGGAGTGGGACTGTCCCCTTGGGAACCGACTGTGCAGATTTCTAAGGTGTATTGTTAAATATCACATCCTGAGTGCGGCCTTTTGCTCTTGGCGGTTGAAGAACACTTAAAAAACACTTAGAAAATGAGAGTTTGGAAGTTTTGCATGACATTAAACTAGCGATCTGTGTGGTCTGCAATGAAAGCATGAAATCACAGTATATGCTATCCAAGATTAAGCATTTCTCCTGTCTGCATAGAAGCTTTTAAACAGAGGGTAAGCACCTCAGCTGTCCTCATGGGTTTGTGTAGGGTCTTTTTAACTGTTGGGGTGTCTTTGTTCTTCAGCCTCCCACTGTTAGGATCCCAGAGCAAGTAGCTGAAACTCCTCGCTTCCTAAAGTTCTGGGCTTTGAGGCAGAATTTAAAGATTTATGTATGAGAACGTGTCAAATTATTTGAGAGGTAATACATAGAGAACTGCCCACCAAGACATGTCTTTGTTCCTGCTCTTACTGCACTTGGCCTATCCATATCAATACAAACAATTAATGAAAATATGGGGCATGCATCACTCTATGCTGACAAGATTTTGCATATAGTAACTTGTCGGAGTCTAAGACATCCCTTTGGGAGGTCCAGAGTTGCTGAGACCCTGGTCAGGGGGCTCTGAGACCCTGGAATGATGCCCAAAACATCTGTGGGTTTGATTATAGCCCTTGAAACAAATTAGCAGCTTTATATGAGAACCTAAAAGTCACAGAAGTTTAAGTAGTGTTATCATAAAGTGAAAATGTAGATTTTAGGATTTTTGGGAATGGAAGTTTTAGAACACAAGATGGAGGAAAAAGCATGTGTTTGGTCTTTGTTCTTCTTCTTCGTCTCCATTTTCTATTGTGGAGTTGGCACTTTTGGATTGGTTTAGAGTAGAAGTTCACTGTCTGACATAGATGATAGTAATTGGGAAATAATTGTAAACATCATGTACATAGTTTTTGGTATAAAAGATAACACTGCCCTGAAGAGGCAGAGAGTGTGCCATGGCTGCCCTGCAAGACAGACCTCGCTGGGCTGAGAGAAAATATTACAGATAAGAAAAGAATAAACAACCTTGAAACCGAGAAAACTAAAGAGCTCAGATTTATTCCACCTTGGGCACACGAACTGCCAGATAAGAACTTTTACACATCTCAGGGAAAACACCGAAACGGATTCCGAGAGTAACTGAATGAAACATGATATCAGGAAAATTTGTATTTACGTGGAACAACTTGAGTGGTTCTCTCCATTGTGTTCAGCATGGCATTCTTTTTGGGATAGCACAGAAGTACCTTGATTGGTTGATGGTCTTCACTGTTTAGGTGTGCCTTGGCTGACTTGTTCAAACACTGTTTTGTGAGATGTCCACGCCACAATGAATTCTTGGGAGCCATTTTTATTGTTGAATTTGCTTGTAACTGCACTGTTATAAAAGTCAGAATGCTTTCCATCTTTAAGGGCTACATAATTTGTCACTGGACACAGTTGTAGTGCCTCCTCCCTTCTGCGAATTTTCCCATTACATCCAGTTTTGTTGTTTGGTTGGTTGGTTTAGAGATGCCCAAGGCTATTATAGTTAATGTAATTTTGGATATAAGAAGAACAGGTGTATTTACTATCTTAGATGACTGCTAAAATGCAGAAAATTACTACCATTATAATGAAAAAGTAATTAGTTTTTGTCTTCCTTTTCATATTCTCTCTAATTTCCTGAAGTTTTAATCTAAAAGTGATACCTGCTGCTGATTATGACTCAAGCAAACGCCACATGTATATTTTGGGAAGTTTGAATTGAGAGAGTCCCACTTGTCCCTAAGAGTCAGAGTTCCTTTTTATTGAAGAGAATTAAGACATTGCTGGTTTTCTATCAACTTGGTTCAATTTTGGGCTTTTCTCAGAAGATGCTGATGCATTTTGTTGGTAGCAAAGGACAAGCTTTTTGAAATACAGCAATGTCAGGAAAGTGATCTCTTCCTAGCCATCCCACACACCAATAGTTATTATTAAAGGAATGTCAAACAGATCGTTATTTTCTGGAGAAGCAATGAGAGCACCATTTCTAGTGCACATCAAGTTAATAAAGACCTCTTCGATTGATGTCTTCTTTATTTTCCCAGTGGGTATTGATTCTTTGTTAATGTTTTATCACCCAGAACCCAGTAGCATCTACAAAGTCATGATATTCGTAGATTTCACAGGCAGTAGATCACAAATTTTTTTAAATATTTGCAGCAAATAAACATAAAGGAGCTTTCTTGTTACCTTTCATTAAATGCCTCTCTGGTGAAATGTGTAATACAGACTATAAATGTAAGACTATAAATACATACTCCTAGAAAGTTCTGAGCCTGAGAACATCAAGCAGCAGGGGCCTTTTTATGTGGCTTCATACAGTGCATTTAGTTCATTTGCTCCTTACATGGTTTGGCTTAGCTATATGTCCACTCCTGTAGCTCTGTCTCCCTGCCTGGTTTCCTGACAAATGTAGCTACACAGCCTGGGTGAACAGACTTTGAAAACACTGTTAGATTTGGAATCAAAACACTATAAATGGGAGGAAACTAAGAATTAGTTGGTTTTGCAGTGTTTAGCTATATGTAGTATTTGGTATTGCCTTTGGCAGATATTCTTGTTTGAAAGCTCACTGAGTCAATATTAAGGCAAGATTTTAAGGAATCTGAAAACACCAAATTGTTTCTCTCTCTTTCCCACTGTGGGCCAGGCTGATTTCAGATAGCTTTGTCTCATAGCTTCCTGGAAAATGTTTCAGTAAATTCTAACACATTTCTCTTCTGTAGAAACCTTTGCCCCTCAAAATTTTTGCAGTTGATCTCCGTTAGAGAAAGATATTTTTAGCAGCTGTTTTTGAAAACTAGTCTTTTGACCAGGCTGAAGTCATCAATAAATATGGAATTGTTTTCAGTGGTATACTGTAGTTGGCTTTTTATAACAGATTTGCAACACTATTTCTCAGACTTCTTGAAAGATGATCTCAAACAGCCTTCAGATCACATATGTGGCATTGCCAGATAATATCTCTCTACCAAGAATTTTGGTGAGAACAGGTTTTCCTCCTTTCCAAGATACAAGGCTTGATCCTGCAGCAAGAACAGCACCCTGACCAGGTGTAGCAAGGTGCTTATGCACAGGAAGAAGCTGGAGTGGAATGTATGAGCTGGGCAGATCTGTGCATGAACCAAACCCCCTGACTGTAATGTTAATGGTGAGCATCTGCACAGATATTGAAGTGTGAGAATGCCCAGAAGACCTTGGGTACAAATGTCAGCCAGTAGTGCAGAAAGAGGAAAGATAGCATTGCCCTCAGAAAAAAATGGTAACTTTTTCTCCTTATTTTACTTCTAGGTCCTACTTAGACATGTATAAGGTGATAATATTTAGTTACCTCTTCTGGTTTGTGCTTACCATAATCTTCATCACGGGAACCACAAGGATCAGCATATTCTGTATGGGCTACTTGGTGGCCTGCTTCTATTTCCTTCTCTTTGGTGGAGACCTGCTGCTGAAGCCCATTAGGAGCATTCTGCGTTACTGGGACTGGCTGATTGCCTACAATGTCTTTGTCATCACCATGAAGAACATCCTGTCGGTAGGGATCTGCTAACTTTCCTCTGCTCTCAGCACTTCAGTTTCACTGGATGTGTGCACAGTGCCTTGAGTGGCCATTAAAAATCCTTTTTCAGGACCACAGCCTCCTGCAAGCACAAGGCAGTCTCCATTTCAATTCAGCATTGCTAGGGAATGGCAGTGCATATCCATCACAGGAAAATGTGTACCCATGTGCTCGGTTGGGCTCTGTGAAAGCTCACAAACTACTTTCAAAGGGCAGGATCTGGTTTCTTTGCCTAGTGAAGTCTCTCCTTAGAAGTCTCATGAAAATCTCAGTGGAGTGAAAAATGAGTAAGAAGTGCAAAATTAGTCATACTGTTGATAAGTGGTGCACATTTAATCAGACGATTTATATAAATAAAGAATTTTCAAACCTAGTATGAGATTCAGTCATGTGATATAATGTAATTAGTGAAATTGACTACAAAATTACAAACTCCATTCCTGTTTCCTTTAGAACTAGTGTGAAATTCAGGTGGAAACAGATATATTTCATAATTAGATGTCAAATTCTTCAGCAAAATAGTAAAGATTTTCTTGCATTAATTAACTCTTTTGTATGTATTCTTGCAGTGGCACTGACAGGTGATTAAGACAAGCCAGTAATTTCAATCTTTTCGAAAGATAAATTTAGATTTATTCCTGGCAATTACTTTTTAGCTTTGAACATTTTTAGTGCTAGACTGCAAAGAACAGACATTTTTCTTTTTACATTTATTTAAGTCACTATACAGAAATAAAATTGATTTATGGGTGGTTTGGATTTGTAAATGTTCTAAATGCTTACATATGTGCTTCATTTTATGCTTGGGAATTCAGTGGAGCTACATGTGTCTTAAGCTTGTCCATGTATGTTTGCAAGATTAAGTCAGTGATTCATAAAAGTTGCTTGGTTGTCACATCATGTCATTTGCCAGATGTGTCCCTTTCTGTGCAAAAATGCAAACAAACCCCACATACACATACACACATATCTCACTAATAATCAAAAAACCAAATTCTGTCTAAGACTAGTTTGTGTGTCACTAGTAAAGCCACTCTTTCTTCCAAGATCTTTTAATAATAATAATTTTACTGCCCTTGGCTGTATTATTTCTCCTGTAATGTAAAAAGATGCAATTTTTCTTATCTTTATTTCTGCTATATCTTGTTATATGACACTGCCCTTTTTTCTTTGTAGATAGGAGCGTGTGGATACATTGAATCTTTAATTGAGAATAGTTGCTGGGTTATTCAGGCATTTAGCCTGGCTTGTACAGTTAAAGGCTACCATATTCGTAAGTATAACTTATTTTTCTCCATAATTTTCTATAAATAAAAAATCACCTTAAAATCTTCTACCATATTTACGTTGTGCCTTCCCTTGACATATTACCTTTTGAAAAATTTTGGTCCTATATTGATTAGCAACAATAACATAGAATATTGAAAACATTTCACAGGAGCAAGGGAGACACGTATACAGAGAAAACTACCACCGTCCCCATACATCCACCCAGAGCCAGTTTGCTGTAAATGAACAGCTCACAGATATTGGCACTTAACACATATTCCCATATATGCAGGTGATGTGATACTCTGGTTCACTGTACAACTTGAGCTAAAAGGTCATCACTGTCCATCCCTGCATAGACAGGGCACCCTTTCCCAGCTGCACTCCCTGTGTGCAGTGTGGACCCCCACTCCTCCCTGAGTACCAGTGTTTGGTGGTTCAAAGGGGAAACCAGTTCAGCTCACTGAAATGGCATGAAAGTGATAATTTTTCTGCATACATAGTGAGTGTAGGCATTTTCTTTTCCTTGTGATTATTCTCACATGGTGATAAAAGGAATGGAATGGATAATATTTGTAGATGGAGGTGAGAGAAGGGATGAATGAAGTTTGGAGAGCAAAACCCTTCACATCTCAAAGAGCTATTAATTTGTCTCCACTTTGTCCTGACAACCTGGATTAACAGTTTGAAACCTGCAGGTTTTTTAGTAGTTTTTGGGTTTGGGTTGGGTTGGGTTGGGTTTTTTCTGAATTTAAAGAGCTGTTTCATCCTCGTGAATCTGCAGCAAAATTCTGAATTCCTGTCATCATGATGGATCCTAATAGGTAAGTGTGGAGTAGGGGAAAAGAAAGAAACATGAAGACGCAAATTCATAGGATGAAAAGTGCCCAGGAATTCTTGTGTTATCCAAAACTTTTTGGGCAACAGCAGAAACTTTGACACAGGTTTTCCACTCCCCCAGGGTTTGGGCACAACAGGCTTTGAAGTTCTTGCTGTTTGACCTTCCAGAGCTATTAAATTGGCTTGCTTGCTTGAAAAGCCAGCTTCGAGCCAGAGCCTGTCCCTTGAGTCCTTCTACTGCCTTCTATAGGGCAGCATAGGCCATGTAGTTTATAGTCCAACTCCACAAAACCCAGTTTTAATTTTTTAATATCCCCAAGAGAACTGTCTTACAGAGAATAAAGCAAGAAAGAAAGAGCCTAGGCCAAGATCTAGAGGTAGGAGGAATGGGATTTCCTCTCTGCCTCTCTCCTCCTACCCCAAAGGAAGCAGTTTTGTGGTTTCAAATATTTCTTCTCTTATGCAATGGAAAGGAACATTGAACTGAGTTGTGGAGGAGAAAAATAAAAATATTAGATGGTGGCAGTCAAAAAGTCATTTTGACAAAAATAAACCACTTATTTCTCCTGTTGATAGTGTTCTTAATTAAAAAATGAGAGAAAAAGTCACTTTGAAAAGAAGAAAAAATTGAAATATACCATTATAGGAAACACTGAAATCAAATAATTCAGTGTAACAAAAATTATACCCTTTCCATTCTTTGTTTTCAAGTACTTACTAAAGTGGGGTGAATTTATAGGCAAATGGTTTAGTTCTGATGAATTCTCACTTGTCATGGCACATCACATTGTTGGAAGCTTTTTGGTTTGTTGCAAAAGAAATTACGGTATACCTCAAATGGAAATGCATGACAGTTTTCTTCAGAAAAATAAAAAATAATTCAAATAATTTTAAAGGCTAGGATTATTTAATTGACTAAACATTATGAAAGAATTCCTAACACTGATGGTGTCTTTTTCCAGCAACGGGCAATCTAGATTGCAAACTGCCCAGTGGAGAAGCAGGAATCATTTGGGACAGTATATGTTTTGCTTTCCTGTTGCTGCAAAGAAGAGTCTTCATGAGTTACTACTTCCTTCACGTGGTTGCAGATATAAAAGCTTCTCAGATATTAGCATCAAGGTAACAGAAAATTTAAAAGAAATTAAATTAAACAGCTCAAAGCTCTCATGGTGGCAGTGCTTACTTACCGTTTACTGCAGGTAGCACCAAAACAGTCCTTTAACATCCTTAAACAATCCATGCTAAATTAATAATTGCAAACCCAACTTCAATACAAAAAAAAACCAAATTAATTGAGAATCTAATAGAAATTAAGCCATTCTTTCTACCAAATACCCTCTGCTGCTGCTATTAAAAGTTCTGATATTGTGTTGCAGCATTCTCTCAACATCAATATGCATGAGAGAGAATGCCAGAGTTTCTAACTCTTGGAAAGAAAATATTCTGCTGTAAGAGCCTGTTTGAGACTATTGTTCTTAGAAATCCCTTCTCAAGAAATATCACAGGAGGAGGAAGACGAGAAAGTTCTTACATCTGGCTTGGGAAGAAAAGGGAACACTCTTGGGAAATGTCACATCACTGAACACTGACTAGGTTTGGCAAGGAAGTATTAACCTCCTTGGGCCTGTTACACCACAAGCATTCACCCAGAGCCATCACTAGCACAAACATTCTTCTGGTTTATAATATGAAGGCAGATGAGGAATGAAATACTGGTTTTAATTTCCATAAGATTTCTAAGAAATTACTTTTGTTAATATTGGATTAAATGTATTGTGGCTTTTTTTTCCCCTCAAAAGAGACATGGACATTGATTTCTGACTGTGTTTCAGGGCAAAATTTGGTTGCATGTAATGAAAGGAAGTAGCTTCTATCTTCCTCTTCCCGGGATCATCTTAAGAAGGGGACATGTTTAGCTCCCTATACTAAACAAAATTCAGCACTGTAAAGAGGGCTACCAAAAGACCTACACCTCCACCCCACATTGCATTAGGCTTTTGTTCTAGGGTGAATCTCAGTGCTGATGCCCAATTATGCTGGATAAGGCCTTTTTGTACCTCTTTTGGTGTGCTGGGTTCACAGTGAAAACAGCATAAAGCAAAATCCTGAGTATCAAAATACATCCTATATAGGGAAGTGTGCATCCAAAATGAAAGAGTGAACTTCTAAAATTACAGCTTTTCTTACTGAATTCTTGGCAAAAGAAAGGTTTTAGATCTAGGCTACTTCTCTGAGAGAGACTTTAAGGCTCTTAAGAGCCTTCCAGAGTTCATGTGTGAATTAGGAGGAATGGCCATAGCATTCAAATCAATTAACTGATTACGTTTCTAATGTAATGGGGTGAAAAGCCATATTCTTTTGGCACACCTGAAACTTGCTCAAGGGTTTGTATTGTCAGATTGAAAGCACCATAGTTTTCAGAGGGTAAAAGTGAAGCTAAATCTATGCTCACCATGGCCCTGGACAAAGCTGGACCTTGCTCACAACTTTCAGGAAGACTGAGGCAGGTGATTATAATGCTGAAATGACTATAAAGAAATCCTGAGGGTGTGCAAGAAATCTTTTCTCAGCCTTGAACCTACTTGTGTTCTGTGTTTTGAGGACTGGAAACTGAATTCCTTGAGCAGCTGCTAGAGGAACATGCAGGCTGAGTAGGGTTCACAACATTTGGCCCCAGATCTTGAAATGATTGTCTGTAAAGATGTTACTATTTTAGAGTTTCACTATTTTAGATCCTGTTTCTTTCAGGCCCTGGATTAGTTTTGTTTGATGCAGATAAGGTCATGTATAGAGGGAACATGGAGTTCTCTGTGATTAGTTGAAACATTTAACATGTCCTCTCCTTTTTTCTTTTCCTCTGCTCTATTCCTGATTTAGGGGTGCTGAACTTTTTCAGGCTACAATTGTCAAGGCTGTAAAGGCAAGAATTGAAGAGGAAAAAAAATCAATGGATCAATTGAAAAGACAGTATGTATTTAATGTGTATATATATATATTCTATACATATGTATGTACATATTTAACTGATTGCTAGCATTTATCTAGCAGTTTCTTTGATAGAAATACTGGCTTCCAGTGTTTATCCAGCACTTTCTTTTATAGAAATGCTTTACCATTATTATAATTTTGTTCTGTATATCTGTTATCTGTATTCCTGGAAAAACTTGTTGCATGACTGTTCTTTCTGTTTTATTTATGGTTCCTCCTGGTAGTGTTTAAGTGCAAAATATATGTTTACCTTCACTGAAAATATTTGCATTCAGTTTAAGTGGCCTGGAGATTCTTTCTCTTTATACAGCCCATAAGTCACTTTGGTTTCTCTTGCATGAAGCCAACATGCTTCTTTGGTAACTGCAGAAAGCTTTCAAAGCTCCCTCACCATGATGCATGGAAAGCCCTAACTGTTTCCTAACCAAGTGTCAAATTCCATTCAAAGCTCAAAGACAGTTTCTTCCTCCCTGTGTAACAGAAGAAGCATTGGAAAATTGTAGGGACCTTATTTTCTACATGTGTATAGAATCACAAAATCATAGAATTGTCTGAGTTGAAGGGGAAAATCTAAAGGTCACCTAGTTCAACCCCCCCTATAATGAGCAAGGACATCTTCAAAGAGGTTGATTTGCTCAGAGCCCCATCCAGCCTGACCTTGAATGTATCTGGGGATGGAGCATCCACCACTTCTCTGGGAAACCTGATCCAGGTTTTACCACACTTATTGTAAAGGCTTTTTCCCTATAGCCAATCTAAAGCAATCCTCCTTCAGTTTAAACCATTGCCCCTTGTCCTCACAGCAGACCCTGCAAAAACGTTTGGCCCCATCTTTCCTATAAGCTCTCTCCAAGTACTGAAAGGCCATGATAAGATCTCTCCACAGCCTTTTTTTCAGGCTGAAAAATCTCAATTTTCTCAACCTTTCCCTATAGGAGAGGTTCTCCATGCTCTAATCAACTTTTTGGCCCTCCTCTGGACTCTCTCCAACACGTCCATGTCTTTCCAGTGCTGGGCACCCCAGAGCTGGATGCAGCACTGCAGGTGGGGTCTCATGAGAGCAGAGGGGCAGAACCCCCTCCCTCACCCTCCTGCCTACACTGGTTTGGATGCAGCCTGGGACACAGTTGGGTTCCTGGGCTGGGAGTGCCCATTGAGGCTCATGTCCAGCCTCTCATCTGTCAGCACCCCCAAGTCATCCTTGGCAGGGCTGCTCTCAATCAGTTTATCCTCCAGCCTGCATTGATTCCAAGAATTGCCCTGACCCACTTGCAGCACCTTGAGTTTGGTCTTACTCAACTTCAGGAGGTTCTTGTACACCAACTTCTTGAGCTAGTCTAGATCCCTCTGAAGCACATCCTATCCTTCAGCTGTGCCAACAGCACTACACAGCTGAGTGTCATCTGCAAACTTGCTGAAGGTACACTTGATCCCCAGAAACTAAAAATAGCACCGGACCCCCAAGGGACACTACCTGTCACCGGTGTCCACTGAGACAAATGATCTGAAAGGGTGAAGATGTAGCACAAACAGTGCAGGAACAACTAAATCCCTGGTTCAGAGTGGCAAGTTTCAGGAAAAGCAGTGCATTAGGTAGAAGTCCTTTTTTTTTCTCAGTGCTTCATTTGGTGTGTTGTAACTTGTGACAACGATTCTTTCAATTTTAAATTGCGATAAGATAGTTGAGTGGGAGTAGGAAAGCAGTTGTGATAGCAGGAAACCCAGCTCTCACTGACCACAGAGTGAACATCCATGCTTGGTCCTTGCAGCCAGCCCCTTTAGAGCAATGTAACTCCTTCTGTTTAAGGACAAGGCTAACGACAGTGTGGAATATTTCCCTTAGAAGTGGTGCAGACTATGTGTTGTGTGTGTTTTTAACACTTGTTTCCCAGGGTGGGTGAAGGCATAAATCTGATAAGATTCTTCCTTTTGCTAGAATGGATCGCATCAAAGCCAGGCAGCAAAAATACAAGAAGGGTAAAGAGAGGATGCTAAGCATGAACCAGGAGTCCTCAGAGGGGCCTGAGATTCGGAAGGTTTCTGAAGAAGATGATGAAGGTACCATTAGCTACTCCTGTACTGTATTTGCTGTTGAGCTCTAAGGATCTGATAGACCTGCTAGCTGGACAAGTGATAAATTGTTCTTGAAAACTGCCAGCATGTAACAACATTGTTAGCTGAGTATCAGTTTCAGGCTCAATTTAGCCAAAAAAAGTCTGTGTTATGTACTGTAACTAGGTTTAGAGAAAATGGTTTGCTTTGAGGACACTTTTGGTTAACTTCAGGCTATCGGCAAAAGGCTGAAAAGAGTCAGAGGTTTGTTTTGATGAAAGTCATTATCTATAAACCACAGTTTTACAAATAGGTAGCACCAACATTTTTCCAGTAATGTTTTCTAGGTGCTGTTCTGGATTTTTTTAAGTCACTGAGATGTTTGTGTGCTTTTAAATGTTATTTAAAATCATGGGAACAGATAAAATCATACCTATCTAGTGCCACATTTCCAGCATTGACCTGGGATTAGCATTTACTGGATTTAAAAAATTTTGGAGCCTGAAATGTAAGGGGATTTGAGAGGAGGGAAATTTTTTTCCTCTTTAAATTACAGTCAAGTACGACTATATGTTTTTAAACACAAAACCCAACTTTTTAGCTGTTTTAGAGTGGAATGCTGTTTTAACTACTGCATATAACAGAGTATTTCTGCTTAGTGGTCATGGTTTTGAATTATTTTAATATTAAATGTACTCAGTAGACCTGACATCTGATGTGCTCATGAAATTTTAGTTCTTTTGAGAGAAATTAAAAATTATTAATCAGTGTAAGAAATATGTTTCTCATTTTGTAAAATTAATATTTGAACATATTTTATTTTAGGAGATGCAGACAAAGAGAAAGCCAAGGGCAAAAAAAAGCTGTGGTGGCGGCCTTGGGTTGATCATGCTTCCAGTAGGTTTTCTCAATCCTCTTACAAATACGTGGATTTAACCCTTATATCCTTGACCAGAATGAAGGCATTCCCATAGCCTGTTTGTTTTATGCCTGATTTTGTGATTGTGACTTGATAGAAGGCTTGGGGTTTTTTTTTTTTTTTTTTTCAAAAAGTGATTTCTACTTTCCAATCTTCAAGAATTTAGCTCTATTTTGAACTTCTGTGTGTTGTAAGCATTGCTAGTTCATGATACTTTGAGCATTCTTAGAAAAATATCAGATCAGATAAACGTGCTGAAAAGAATCTGTCTTGACCTCAAAGGTTTCAACTCCTCAATACTGCAAAGCTCAATATAGTTAAAAATGTGAATGTGAAAGTTTGCCAATGCACTCTAAGATAAGTCATAATTTCTTTTTCATATACACATATCATACATCTTTTTCATGGTTCATAGTCATTCTAGTATCAATTGTAGAAATCTGAGTAAGGCAGAAAGACTGCTCCCAGAACTAGGCTGTGTAGAGCTCAGCTCCATCTCTTTGATGACACTTTAATGTGTTCTTGATGCCAGTTGTTTTGCTATTTCCATATTTTTGTGTTTACCTGAGAGCAAAAATATTTCTAGCCTTGTGCACAAGAAATTATTAGTGTGTGTCACTCATATAATTGGTGCATTATGATGTTTTAATTTGTTTGTAGCCCAGCCCAGTCATATGATAGATTTCTTTGCTGTGTTATGGATTAGGTAGAACAGGAAAGCTGAGTAGGCTGCAATCTCAAATCAGATGTCCTTCAATTGGATGCTTGTTGAATGAAATCAGACACGAGCTGTTTAGTAACCTCTGAAGATGTGAAAAAAACCTTAAATGTATTAAATTTAAAGCATAGGGCACTGATCAGAGTTAAATCATAGAAACTCAGAATCACAGAATGTGCTGATTTGGAAGGGACCCATCAGGATTATCCAGTCCAGCTCCTGACCCTGCACAGGACCACCCCAAAGAGTCCCACCATGTGCCTGAGAACATTGTCCAAATGCTTCTGGAGCTCTGTCAGGCTGGTGCTGTGACCACTTCCCTGGGGAGCTGTTCCAGTGCCCAGCCACTCTCTGTGTTAAAAACTTCTTCCTGATATCCAACCTAAACCATCCCAAACTCAGCTTCATGTCATTAAAAATACTAATGTCTGTATTGAGTTTGGTCATTTAGTTTAAGAGCTACTCCAAGTCATAATTTCACACATATACATACTGCTTCATTTACCTATGTGTATTCATTTATAACTTCAGCAGACATATATTTGCCAGCAGTGTTTACCACAACATGGTATCTTTATTTCTATCAAGTCACAAGTAAACTGTGCCTCTATTTTTGTTTTCCTAAAGGGCACATTGCCACTTTAGAGAGACCTATCCTTTTCAAAAACCTTATGAAAATAAAATTCTTGTCCCTAATTTTTCTAATTTCATTAGAAGAACAATGTCAAAACAGATAAAAATGAAGATTTGTAAGTTTTTTCTATAGAATTTCAAGTTATGGTGATTTTGAAGGAATGGGATATGGTCTCTTGTTTATTCACCACTGGTTTTGTAATAAGAAGAATTGCACAGAGAGATATTAACTTTGGCTTTTACTTATTTCATCCTCATTATTTAATGTTCTTAGGTGGCAGGTTGCATTTTGATATTTATATATTGAGCGTTCTTGAAATTATTTACTGCAATAATGCAAAACCTTGTGGGAAACATCACAGACCCTGACCCTATAACCAGTGGTTGCCTGCCACATGGCTTGCATCCACACTCAGTGAAACATGGCACTGACAGTAGGTGTTCACAGAAATGCAGACTGGGAACAGACTGATATTCCCCATTCATTCTTTTTGGACCACCACTATAACTGCAGCACTCTGCAGGATGTGGCTCTTCATCTCAGTAAACGGGTTTTTGGGTGTATATATGCATACATTGAAGTCACTCAAGCTTGAAGTTTTTATTTTAGGTCTTTATTGGTTTTCTTGTATAACTTGCTATAATTTTATTGTGCAGAAAGAGACCTCATTTTGTGTATCATAGCAATTAAAACAGTCATGAATTTGGGTCTGAGTAAATCAGATAAAAAACATTAATGAGGATTTCCTCATTGACAGTCACTCACAATCTCCCTTGTAGGGAGGTGTGGCTCCTCCTGGGTTTGTGGATTATTTCTGAAGTCCCACAAAGACTAGCAGGAGTTAGGACCACATGCTTAGATTCTCCTGGGTCACACAGTTGTGTCTGATGTAGTGCAAGAGATGGTGGCTGCAGCTGTCCTGGGGAGCTCTTTCCCTCTGGGCACAAGCAGATGATGAAGTCATACTTTTCTCCTGCATGGCTCCTCTTCTGCCTCCTCCATCTCATCCCACAAGGAAAGTGTGTACATCCCTTTTCTCAGTAGGAGGAAGCCACATTTTGCAGTCCAAGAGGGGTGTCCCAAGTCCAGTCTGACCAAGAATTGTGTTACCAGTACAACTTGGTCTCTTCAGGAAACCTTGTAGGTGACTGACACGCCACCTGCTCCATTTTGATGTGTGCAAGAATGCATTATTGCCATTCAATCATACCTCTCTCTTGAGCTGTGGAAGGGATATAACTGCTACATTGGAGTGTCCTCTCAGATACACTTTAACCTAAAAATTTTGTAGGGAGATCAACGTAGATTTATTTGCTTCCAGATCAGGCATTGCAAGCCTGAGTGCCGCTCTGAGCCTTTACAGAGCTGCCCTGTCACAGAGGTTTTCCCTAATGTCAAACCTTGCCCAGCTGATCTTCTGCATTGACAATTTCTGTTGCTGACTACAAGATACCTTTTTATTAAAGAGAACTGGAGACTACTGGCCCTTAAAATACTTTCCTCTCTTCAATGCATTTTAAATGGGCCTTCTTGGAAGGCTCAGCATCAAAAAATTCATTTTTTTCATTCAGGAAATTTCCAAACTTTTCACCTCAGTGCAACAATTAGAATGGCTGAAGTGGAATCTCTGTCCCTCTGCAGGGCATTCATTGATGATAAAAATCATAAGTGGGCACATGAGGCACAAAATTGCCTCTGTGAGGGAGTTTTAGATGGCAAAGTTATGATCCAAAGATCAATTCTGGCAAATTTCACAGCCCTACCCTGAGGTTTGTAAGTAGTTATATGTGGTCATCTGTGCACACAGGATCTGTGTAGAATTCAAGGTATGATTGAATTACAACAATTGTTACTTTTCCAGAGACCTGTAATGATGGATAGATATAATTTTATATAAATATTTGTTGCTCCATATATCCAGATTTTGTATATTTTCATCTAAGTAACTGTTCCTTCAAATATTTCAGCTTAAATGTGGCAATTAATTACTAATTTTCACTGCTGAATGTAATGCTGTGATTTTTATTTTTCTCTTGCTCATTACCTTATTTTTATTTCTTTTGTTTCTCTTGTTTGTTCATGTAGGCCTGTTGCCATCTGAGAAATAAAAACATTGCTTCTGTTCAAGGATATAAGGCCTAGCTTAATCACCGTGTACTTATGTTGCTTCAAGGTTTCAGAATCTTTCTGAATCCATGGGCAAAAAATTGAAATTCATTTGCAATCATGTTAATAGAATCCAAGTTATTTGTTTTAAACAAACCAAGGTTTTCCATTACTTTATCAAACTAATACCATCCCATTGCTTAGTTTAAAGGATTGTCTCAGTGTTTTAAGGAGAAATTCTGTATTTTTTGTCCAGTAGTACTGTTCATGTAAGTTCATTTACTTACCTGCTGGGCTTTTTTTACTCCCTCAAATAATCATAAGCCCCCAATAAATTTAGATTTAACTGTCATTTTTCTCTAAAAATGTAATCTTGTAACTTGATAAACTTCAATCCTTTTCCTCACATTTTCTTCATATAGGGATGCTTTCCTTAGTTCTTGTATAGTTCTTATTCATGCCCAAAGTATTGCAGACCAACATCAAATAAATGGCCTGAGACCTTTTCATCTCTTGCTTCTTCTCTGTTTTCACCTCTCCTGGTTATGAATTTTTGAATGACTGGCTACCTGTTCGTAGGTCTTGGGGGAGTTGAGAATAGAGCCTTTCAGAAAAGTAAGAAAATATTTTGTTTCACTTAGTGGTCAGAAGTGGAAATTATTATTTGTTTGAGACGGATAGTGAAGAAGAAGAAGAAGAGGAAAAAAAAGAAGAGGAAGAGCCTCGAAAAAAATCTGCATTTCAGGTACTTGATGGTAATTTGCTATCTCGTTGACATCTGGAAAAAAATGTACGTTTCTCATAAGGCAGGCACATATGTTAAAGCTGCCAGTTCCTCTAAAGTAGTCCTGAAAATTACTGGAAAATTAAATTTCTTGCCAATTTAAAATGTCAGTTTGCCTTATACTTTAAGCATTGCCAAATTCTTACCGAAACTATACTAGAGTCATATCTTCAGTCACTTATGAATGAAGTGAATATAACACCTGAAGATAACAAAAATGTAAAAAACAAAGGTTAAGAACCCAAGCTTTACTTTTTTCTGCATTGCAATAAAGACAGTTGAGACTACATCCATTTATTTTCTTTCATTTTCAGGGCAGTGTTAATTAATATATTTGCATATTTAGTGCCAGACTGTGCTGATATAGGAGGATATTGTAATGTTTAAAAGATATCTCAGGTTTCCTATGTTGTTTCCTCCATGTGGACTGGCTGGTGTTAGACAATACCAGATACTGAATGCAGTGGCTTAAATGAAGAACGTGGGTGAAGAACTTGGTTAAATACTCCTACATCTAGGATTGCTTTTGCTTTTTTAAGATTAAAGTTTCCCATGTGGAAAAAGTTTTTGGAAATGCTGCAGAAATTTTTCAGGTCTGTAACTTCAAAAGTTTAATCAAAGAAGCAGCTTTTTCCAGCTGAATATTCCCATCCAGATGCAACCTCACATCCCTGCAGAATTGGCACACTGCAGAACATTCAACCCAAGCAAGAGCAAGAGACTGCCTCCATGCTTTTCTATTCCCTAAGCCAAAATCTTTCAAACAAAGCTTCCCAGACAACATTACTGAATTACAGGAAGAAATGGTTTATTTAACTCATTAATAAAATGTGCTTTTGGTTTATATATTAACACTACATTACATTGCCAGTTGGGTTGCATTTGTTAAACTGCCTGCGTGGTAATGGTGTGAAGAAAAATCTGACCTTAATAAGGGCTATACAAATCTGGATCGAAATAATGGGATAAGTAAGTTTTGTTTTCTAGTATTGCACTATTTTTTAAAATATATTTTGCATTTAACTTACCTTGGATCACAGAAATGGTCATGACTTTCTAGGTCATTATTCTTTCTGGTTTTCATGCAGCTATGGAGGAAAGTTTGCATTATTGCTTCTACTGATTTTTAAAAAATTGGTGACAGCATT
Source organism: Toxostoma redivivum (assembly GCA_013397375.1). Taxonomy (NCBI): domain Eukaryota; kingdom Metazoa; phylum Chordata; class Aves; order Passeriformes; family Mimidae; genus Toxostoma; species Toxostoma redivivum. The sequence continues at coordinate 129,810 of VXBI01003752.1, forward strand.
TTGTTCAGATGTGCTGGTGCCAAACACTGAGTTAAAGAGTTCTAAACTTGAGGTTAGAAGTTAACAAGATTTTTTTTCATTCATGCTGGGATTAGGGGTTTTTGTTCATCTCAGTCCTGAAACTATTTGTTTGAGGATGGAAGATTTGTTCATTATTTCAAAATTTGGTCAGATGTTATGGATAGGTGGCCTGTTCTGCAGTATGTGCAATATGAAGATGCTGGATGGCTTTATATAAGCAGAGATTTGTATAAAACGAAAATTGGTTTTCTTCATGAAAGGTTTGTTCATCCTATGGTCATCATACTTTCTTCATCTTCCATCATCATGCATAAGCTCTTACTAAAAACATTAGCTAAGTGAACTTTGTTGTAGATTCTGTTAAAGAATTATTTGAATTTATGATCTTTCTTTCAGTGTAAATTGTGTGCAGTAGTCCCTTCAAGGGTTAACTTGGAGATTTTAAATATTAGAGAATGCATGCAGTTAAGAGTCATATTATTAAAATTTTAACATGAACAGCATAAACAATCTTTTTCTATATTGAAGTTTATGAATGTAAAATTGTTCTTAGTATTCTAGATACAGAAATAAGTGATCCTTTTTATTAATATTTTCTGCTTTTCTACTAACTACTCTTGCTTTGTCCTTCTTTATAGAGAGCTATTGGAAAATTTGCTTCAGCCATTTTAGCCTTGCCAAAGTCTATCATTAAACTCCCCAAAACTATTCTTCAGTATTTAATCAAAGCAGCAAAGGTACTTGACATTTTGCAAATGTTGAGTATGTGACCCACCCCATAGTTCCTGACATAGTGTATGTATACCTCTGTCCTCATCTGCATTTTTCCTCTTATATGAATTAATTAAAAAAATGATGACAGCTAAAGTCTCATTCTTAGTAAATGCAATGCATTTCATAATTTTGGAGTGGTCAAATCACAAGCAAAGTGGTCTATCTTTTTTCACGTGCAACCCCAGAGGGAAAATGCAGACCCAAATTCTTATTTTCTTTTGATACTGATTTACAAGATGGTTGCATCAAGTTGCATGTATCTTATGAACACAGTGGTAATTTATCTCAGAAAGCTGGTGAAGGTTTGTTAAACACACATTCTGTTCCAAACCCCTTTTTAGCTTTCTACTCTTCTAGCCTTTATCATCACAAAAAAATTGTGCATCTTCTCTCTTGCCCTGCTTGAATACATTTAGGATTTCCTAACTTTGGGCACTGTGTATCATTTTCCGCTCCGTATGCAACTTTTGTAAGGAGTGAATGTTACAGATTGAGAATACCAGCTCCAAAGCCTAAAATACACTAAATTGGAAGTTAGCACCGTGGTGGAAATATAAACTAATATGCACCCAGTATGCTCTTAAAATACCCCCTGCTTAACATAGGTAGTTACATTAATTTGTAAATTAAATTCCCTTTCTTAATTCTAATTTTCTACCCCCTTCTAAGTCTGTCTTTTAGTTCTAATTTCTTTATTCACACTATAGTTGTGGCTACTGTACACTTTCACAGTTAAATGACAATGGAAGATATTGGCAGTTTCTGACTTCCAGTAAAGTAATATGTTGTTAGCTCATTTAAGTATGACCATTCCCCCAGACCCCCTTCATTAGAAAACACCTGTTACAAAGCAAAGGGAAACCAGGGCATCTGCTCCCAAACATTTTCTCATGTGGTGCATATTTTGAACAACTCAGACATATAAAAAAAATTTACAGACTTTGAGAGATTGGAAGAGGATCTTCTTTTCAGCAATAACAAAATATTTCCTCTCCATGGCTGCATACATTTCACAAAACAAAGCATTTTTTCCTGTTAAATTGATTTAATGTCAGTTTAATAGTTTTAAAAGAATACTTTAAATGTTCCAGAGCAATTTGCTTAGGAAAATTCTAAAAATATAAATAAACCAAGTAGAAATTTTGGCAGCCTATAAGGGGCAATTCCAGCTTCACTGAGATACATGTGTGTTGTTGTCATCACCTGCATGTTTGTGCTGTGAATTAGTTAGATGGGCCTGTTTTGTCAGTGTGCTTTTTCAGCCTCTTGCCTGCATCTGTGTGCTTCCGTGCCTGTCTCTGTTAGTGGCCTGTGTTGCTTAGAAATAGAAGATAATTGAAGATAATTACCATTTTTCAATTAAAACCTTTAAATGAGCAAAAGAACACCTTTTGCATTGAAAGTTACTTCCATTTCTGTTATTGACATACATTTTATGTCACATAGGAATAAAAGATATGAGTTATGTTCCTTTTTTTTCTGTAAACTTCCTTCACAGTGGAAGCAGAGCTATTATAAAAGTTAGTGTCAGTGATTTATTTTACTTTTTTTTACTCCCATGCTATATAATTTATAAATGTTTTAAGCCAATTCCATGCTTCATGCAATCACACAGGTCAACAGACTGTTGATCTGAGTGAGTGCTGTGAGCAGGATTTTGTCCCATAAAATACCCTGGATAATAAATAGGTAAGTATTACTGTCTTCATTTTACAACTGAAAAAACAGTAGCAGAAGGATTCAAAAGTGACTTATCTGATTCAACAAAGAAAGGCATTGTTGAAACCAGGAAGCAATGTGAGGAATTCCTGAGTGCCAGTTTTGGGGCTGTGTATAGATAACAAATCTGTAAACATTATCCTGGGACCTACAGAGGGGGAAAAATATCTAAGCTGTGAAAAATACAGTTACCTACACAGGGATATCTCTACATATTTTGATGTTTTAATTACTGGATTGCAGCACTTTCCCTAAAAGTTTTCTTTACTCTGCATCTTGCCTATAAAATGATAAAGTAGAAATACAGAATTGAGAGATTCAGACAAGGTAGCCCACATGCACAAGAAGGTATTAATTCCCAAAGTTCAGGGCATAAGTTTTTGTGGGTTCTAATGAAACTTGGGTCACCCACAAGTATTTTCACATTTGCTTTTACACTTACAAAAATAGTATACGAAAACTCAGCAGATCTGCAGGGTAGGTGTTTGATTTGGGATTGAACATATTTCCTTGCCCCCACAGTCTGAATGTATTTACTCAAACTATATAGTTCTGCTTGTGGCTTATTCTATGACTTACTTTTAGAACATGACGAACCTTAATATAAATGAGGTTTTTTCTTCCAGTTTGTCTATCAAGCCTGGATAACTGACCCTAAAACAGCTCTACGACAGAGACGGAAAGAGAAGAAAAGTTTTGGGAAAGAGAAGAGAAGGAGAAAAGGATCTGGGGATGGTAGGTAACCTTTTCCATTCTAAAAAACACAATATTAACTATTGCCTGTTGCTCCTGGTCATGAAAGGCAGATAAGGTTTAGTGTACAAGTGCTCTCTGTGCTGGCTAGGAACTGAAAAAATGGGTTAATTTTGGCTGGCAGTCTTTCCCTGCAGCAGCCCATGGCAAGGTCAGCCATAGCCCCATTCTTCTGTTCTGCATAGCACACTGAGGGAGGTAAAGGGGAAGATGGAATGTATGTATTTTCTGTGGAGTTGAAAGAAATGCCCAGACCTTTTGGTGAGTAGGAAGACTCAGCGCATTTCGGAAACCGTCAGCTATGAGAAAACATTTGTGGGAGTTTTATAGCAAATTGTAAAGACATAACTTTATAAAGTAAATAACCTGGTACTTAACAGCATTTCTTCGGAACATAGGAGTGTAAATTCCATGCATTTGGCCAGAATCAGGCAGAGAGAGGGCATTACCCTTTCACTCCCTTATCTCCTAAAAAGGTTTATCTTTCTGTTCAGGCATTTCTAGAGTTTATCAAAGTCACTCTTTTCGATGGTAAGGTCATATGCATTCACAGGGCAAGGTGTTGAAGAACTGTTTCATGAGGGAGCTCCCAAACAGCTGTAGTTTAGGTGGAGCTGTAAAAAATTTCGGTGAAATAGCCACATATTGTTTATTTTGGCCATGTTTCCCATATTGTTCCCTAAAGAAGCTTGAGTTGATACATGAAGAAGAATATAAAGAAAGGTTTTTCACTTTCCATGTTGCAGTCACTGAGGACCCCAAATATCCACAACCCCTAAATTCAGTAGACAGTAAAAAGAAAACCTACAAATGTTGATTGGGCTGACAGCATAAAATCATTTATACCTCTGAAAAAAACACAAGTTTATAAGTGGTTTATGTATCTTGAACTTTTTCTCAATTTTTTAGCTAGAAAATAGAAATTCAGAAGCTCTTCTGGTCAGTATAGATGGGGAAAAGAGCGACATATACAGGCTTAATCAGCTAGACATTTCTTCTCTTTGGCATCTTCACCTGTCAGAAAGAAGGAGTTGTATAATTTCAATTCTGTCACTGAAACTGTAGCTGCAGTTATGCATTAAATGGAAGGAGGATTGCTTTTTTTGCCCTTCATTTCTGCCTGTGAATCTACAACACTCTTCTGCTGCAGGCCTAAATAAACACATGTGGTGCTGTCAAAATAACTCTGGTGCTTCATGGCAGCCTGAAGGTCCCACTCAGTTCCTTCAGGTTTGGTGGGCCAGAGGCAGGAGAAGATCAGAGCACCCTGCTCACGTTGTCCTTTGCAGGAGATGAAGAAATGAGCTCAAGCATGAGTCAGCAGAAGATGAGACTGCTGAGTGTGGCTAAGGAGTGATTGAGAAAGTATCAGGGTTTACACCAACAGATGATCTCACTCAGCAGCCTATCTAGTAGAGAACATCATTGCAAGTTACAAGAGAGAGATGGCCATCCATGAACAAACACCTTTACTGACAGGGTTGTCCCTTCACTTTAGTGCTTTGGAAATGGAAATGTGCTTTCTGTTAGGATCCAGTCTCTACTGCTTAGTAACTGTAGCATTTCTGGCTTGAATGGCTTTTACCTTGTCACTTCTGTAGGTGTAACACTCACTGGTTTGCTCATTAATTGCAGGAGGTGGCAATGATGCAGACTGTGAGGACAGCGAAGAGGAACCTGTCAAAAAGAAATCTGATGGACCAGGTATGAAGGCAGAGTGTTTCTCTGCTGTTAAAATGCAGTTATGACCAGTGACCTGTCACAGAATCATTGCAATGATTCACTGACTGATGCAGTAAGAGCTAACTACTATCAGATTTTCTATTGCAAGATTTACAAGCCTTAAGCATAGGAACTTGTGGTTCTGGACAATTAGCTACTGCACTCACTCTCTAAATACTTTAGCAAATACACCTGCCAGCTCAGAATTGATCACTGCTGGGTATTTTACTTATAGAGGAACTTAAGCTATGATTCCAGACCTGATTACACACTGCCTGTGTTAAAATCTCCATTGATTTTGAGTTTGTTTTAGCAAGGTTAGTGTAATGCTTTTCTTGGTACTTATCCATTCAGCAAGGCACAGTAATCACTGCTAAAAAATTCTATGTTCCTAATCTTACATGCTCTCATTCAAAATGAGGTTTAGGGCAGCTCTGTACAACAGAAGAAATTCTAGCAGTTTTCAGGATCTTGCCCACATTCCAATTTTTCATACAAAGAAATGTAATAGATCATAAATCCAAGCTTGGCTCCTGGTTTCTAACTGGAGTAAAAGAAGAAAGCAGACTCTCCTCTTAAGTAAATCTTCATCATGGGTTACCTGGAGTGAGACTTTATCATCAAAAGCTACTTTTCTTCTCTACATAAAATTGTTCCCCACAGTTCCAGTTAGAATTGTGTCCCTGAGTGACTTACAGGGTAGAAGAGGCTAAAAGGATGTGGGAGATACCATTTCTTCTATCTCATGAGAGCAGAAGTCTAAAATAAATGAGCTGCATTGCTATGAGAACTGGGGGAGGTGGGTGGGTTTTTTTATTTGTTACTTACTGGCAATGCAGTTATCTATCTGAAAACACTGAAGTGAATCATACAAATGCATGTCTAGGGATGTACTGTTGGTGCTAAACAGGTGTTAGGGGGAAAAGATGGAGGTTTATATTTAATTTATATTGGAAATAAATTTAAAGTGCTTTGTATTTCTGTTGAAATACTTTGGCTGTTCCTAGGTAAAATTTGTTAAAGAAGATGCCTAGAAAAATTAGCCAGTAATTGATAAGTCATTGGTATCATTAGTAACCTTAGATTGAATCCTATCTCACACTCTAAGGCAGAGGGAAGCTTTCCCTGCACAGAGAGAGGCTTTCTCTTGTTTCCCCTTTTGAAGATGTTTAGATGCAACTGATCCTCAAAAGATTATTTTCTTAAAAGTTTTGAAGAACAGCAAAGGTGCCAGAATAGCTACTGTGTCATTAAAAATGTATGCTAAGACACGTCCAACCCAGGGAGAAAAATGACCTTTCAGATTAGACTGGAAGTACTTGGCATCATGGTGAGACTATGCCAGGCCAGTGGGGGTCAATAATAAAAATTATTTTAACCTGAGAGCAGTGACTTCTCCTGAAGTCGGTAGCAGAAGTTACATATCAGAGAGGAAGAGTGTGGGTTGGAAAAGAATATATCCTGTATATTTTTGTGTATGTGTGCTGTTCTCTTTTCACCTACTCATAATATTGTCTGGAATTCGAGGTAATGAATTCCAAGGTAATGAATGATCTGTGAAGTAGAAACAGCTTTACATTCATTTTCTAATGGCAGGATTTCCTTAGCTTCAAGACACGCAGATTGAATGAACACAATTTAAGTGGATAGCTTATAAAAATTTCTACAATTCTAAATGACATAGAAAAGACCTGGGAAAAAAAGGGAAATAATATTGAAATAATTACATGACCAAGTGAAGGGTGCTAGCAGACCAGTTCCATGGCATTGCTCAGGTAAATGGGACATTTCACTTCAGCACCCACTCTCCAGGAAAGTGCCACTAATGATTTTTTTCAGTAGTTTCTCTGCACATAAATGTGCTTGCAACAACTCTGCCTGTATAGGGAAATCTTTTACTTTATTATAGCTTTCCTTTCTCAGTCTTTGTAAGGAGCTGTGCTCTCATTCTGCAGAGTTTTTCATGCCATCTTGTGGTACAGCTAAGAAGTGAGGTTGTTGAGAGCATCATGCATGGCAGATCATTGACAGCTTTCTATTATTTCTTAGGCTGCTTAATCAAAAATTCAGCTTTACACCCAGTGCTCTGGGGTTTGGCATCTAGCAGGGACAACTAGCTCTGGAACTGGCTATTGGAAAGAATTTTTTAGCATTTCATAGATTCATGGAATCATAGAATAGCTTGTGTTGGAAGGCATCTTAAAGATCATCTGGTTCCAACCCTCCAGCCATGGGCAGGGGCATCTTCTGCAGATTGTTCAGAGCCCTATCCAACCTGGCCTTGAACACTTGCAATACTGTATTAGAACTCTAGTGTGGTATTTATGTTGTGAGTGGATAAAAAATAAGTTGAAAGTGCTGTTTTTTGGATGAGAAATACCATTATTAATGCCAAATGAACTACTGAAATGAGAAATTAACTTGAGACAGATGTGTTGAGCAAAATAAAGGTACTATTGTTGGTATATACCCATGAGCCTTATTCATGGGGAAGAGTACTGTTTTGCCAAAACAGTGCAAAAATAGTTTGATATATTATTATTTGTCCGAGTTGTGCTTGTTGATCTGAGATCATTGATGGCACAGTGCAGCCTACTTAGATAAACAGAGGCTTTGAAAACAGTAAATACAGAGAAGTGTGATTCAAAGTGATATGAGTGATGAAACCGATTCAAAAACTGTTTAGGCAGTTTAGACTTTAAAATGCTGCTTAGCAAGGTTCAAGCACAAAAGGCAAAGGTTGTGCAGAAAGAAACACAAGTAATTAGACACTGAAGAGGTTCAGCTTAACACTGATTGAGCACTTGTTTAGGACCTGGGAATGTTTAATACTCTCAGGAGATGCCTAAATCCTTGGGTTTCATTTTGCAGACCTGTGCATACAGTGTCCCTCTAAAATCAGGAGCTGTTTATTTGACTAATGGTTGCAGGACTAAGGACTTATAGGGTGGAAAAAGGATTCCAGATAAGCTTAGGCATACAGTCAGGAAAATGGTCCAGACAGCCAAAAGGCCTCCAGCTATCTTCAAAGATTCCTTAGTATGACAGGGTTTCACAGCCTGGATTATTATTATTAGACAATAAAAGAAAAATTAATCTAACTCCAGGCAAAAGTACAATAAAAGACATTTGTGTTCATTAACTCTCTGTTGCTTTTGCTCTCCCTCAGATAACATCATCAAGAGGATATTTAATATCTTGAAGTTTACTTGGGTCCTTTTCCTGGCAACGCTGGACAGTTTCACAGCTTGGCTCAACTCCATCTCCAGAGAGCACATCGACATCTCCACCGTGCTCAGGATCGAGCGCTGTATGCTGACCAGGGAGATTAAGAAGGTAACACCTTCACTCCTTCTTGTCTGCTAATGCCATTTCCAGCTCACTAAAAAACAAAAGGCTGTCTTTTCAGATCATGGCAGTGAGGAGGAAAATTATGAAAATGTCACTTTTGCTGCTTGCTGTTAATAAATCTTTAAATAATAAATTATTTTATTTTTTTACCTGGACACAGAACAAATTAAGGGAAAAAAATTCTATGAGAGTTTGATAAAAGGTTTTGGCTGAAACACTTCTGTAGTATAGTGTGGTTCTGAAGGGACACAATAGATTCAAGAAGGGAGGAAAAGGCTGGCATTTTAAACAGCTCAAAAACGATCTCAGTCTGCATATTTCATTATTTTTGTAGATCAACTTTCATTGGAAATGACTGACAACATACAGGCATACATTTTTTCAGTGAGAATGGACCTATATGGTCCTTCACAAGCTAGGTGTATATTAGCAAAACTTGTTATTAGCAGAGATTAATGTTGTTAGTGTAACTAGAAATTTATTTAGATCTCCCAAATGCAAGTAGATAATACAACTCTTATCCTTTATGCCAGGCCTACAGTGGAGCTATAATGTAACTTGTACCATCATTTCAAAGTCCGGGTGTCATAATGGCACCAATATTTATCACTGCAGAAGCAACACATCTTGTGCACAAACATACCTCATTAAAAAACTGAGTGTCAAATTTTGTTCTTAAGATTTTTTAACTCTTTTTGGCACAAATCATCAGACTTTGAGTATTGTAGTTTTGAGACTCTGTAGAGAACCAGAGTTGAAATACTACAAACTATTAAAATTAATAAAGGAAATACAGGCAATATTTTAGACTACTTTGCTTATGTTAGGTGGGAAAAGTCCTTGCATAGTGCTTCATTATGTTCAAGAGTAGCAATCTTTCCTCTCAGTGTACCATCTGAAGTCAATGCAACCACCAGTGGAATGAGTTGGATATGTTTCTGCCTAAGAACAGAAAATTCTCAGTTTTATTCTTATGATACACCTTTAAAATTCTGATTACAATATCACAGCCAGAAAGACTTTATTGTGTTCCCAGATCTGTTCTGATATTTAGGAAAACCATCTTTTCATGAACTTGCTTGATTGTGAAGTCACAGAGAAGAGTAAAGGTCTTGAGTGGTTTTTTAATGGATTTCCATCTGTGTCCATAATTCATCAATAAATTTTGATTTTGGGACACTAATTAAAATCTAGATCAGTTTGTACATTAACTGTTCCTTGGGCTTTTTTTCCGTTTTAAAAATTCTGCTACTGGCCACTAATAAATTTTCCTAGAGTCAGTAAAGCTATCTAAAAGAGATCCATCAAAAGTTTCTGGAGTGCAGATTGAGTCATGGGTGCAGTCCACTCCTCATTCCAATGCTGAAAGATGTGCAGTCCATCTAGCAGAGCTGTGGTGGCTAAATATAGCCTGAAACCACATGGGTTGCTCCAGTTTATGCTTGAAAACCAAACACTTTGGGCCTTGGTAGGTTAAGACAAAATCTGACTTGCACTCTGAAAAGGTGGGAGTTTGCTATTTGCTAGGAAGATGTTTGCACTGTCTTTAATCTGTTGCTTGCCAAATGACAGAAAAAACTGCTTCCTCAAAGAATGCACCTCCCCCTGGCCATGTATGTCTACCTCTACTCTCCTCCACAGGGAAATGTTCCGACACGGGAGAGCATCCATTTGTATTACCAGAACCATATGATGAAACTTTCTGAGGAGTCAGGACTAGACTCAATTGATAAAAATCCCAGTCAAGCTTCTGGTTTGCAAGCATCTGAAAGAATGGATAGTTTAGATTCAGCAGCATCTCATGACAGCATTTCCAGGTATTGATTTAATTTTATTCTGTGAAAGACAGAGGGATCATGCAGCAGGTGTAATACTAGATATTGTCTAAGTACTGATGAACTTTCTAACCAATGTTGAATTCTCTTTTTGATTTTTCCATGCCATCTTAATAGTGAAAGTTACTGTATATTACTATTCCTTTCTAGTGATGGACTCAGTTGATGGCTTAACGTCTTTTCCACTGCATGGCTACCCCACTGCTTTTGGTTTCCCCTAGAATTAGGAGTCATTGGCATTGGAATTCTGTTCTTGTGAAAAGTAATGGAACATAAGAGGTGTTGAGGATGCTTCTGGGATAATGTGTTAGGAATTCAGGCATGTAATTTGGGGAGGGATCATTCATTGTGAATATTTTTCCTTTGTAAAATAAATTGTCATTTGTTGTCCACAAATCAGAAAAGGCTTTGCATTGAAAGAGAGCCTGCATTGAAAGAACAAAATCCCCTCTCATACAAAAAAGACAAAAACCATCTGAAGACCCTGGTTTCCCTACTGCCATGATTACAGTCCAGCAGAGCTACATGTTTGTTAATCAAATACCCAAACTAGTTCAGGAAAACCACCTTCCTCATTCTTTTCTGAAAACGGATGCCATCAAGTCCCTTGCCAGAATTACTGCCTGCTCCTGCTGCTTCATGCACACAGAGGCACACACATTCACTTCCCTCTCTTACAGAGACAGTCTGTTCTCACCATGTCCCTGGAGTTCTTGACTTTTAAAATACTGCAGAATTTGGATAACATGAGGGAGAGAAGGAAGGGCTTTGGAAATCCAGCTATTTCATAATCTCTGGCCTTCTGCTGTGTCCTGTTCTTCTGTTGTGAATTGTTACAGTATCGTACTATGTCTGATACTCCCAGCAAACTCAGAAATTTTTGTGTACAGTAAATTATGCATTGCTTTTACTAATGACATATGGGTGGATGTCAGCAGACTGAAAATAATGAGGAGTTGTCTTCCTTTCTGATAGTGTTGAAAAGCAAGGGTAAGAGAGTGCCTGTGAGTATTATGCTTTGACAAAATATCCACAAATTGCTCTTCAGTGAGCACTGGTCTTTGAGAGGTTCACTCCAGTAAAAACACCAAATCTGAGCAAATCATTCTCAGTGGCTTTCTGCCCAGCTGAGCAACACCTTTGTGTTTTGTCTCAGAGTTTTACAGGAGTCAGATGATGTGAGAAAAATGTAAAGTCAAATTCTGTTGCCAGCTCACTTGGACCCACTTTGGTATCTGCAGGGCAGATTTTAACTCCACAAAGTTCAGTCTCACCTAAAGAATGAATAGTAGTATCAGTCCTGCTTTCATTAAATAGTTTTTGGTCACCCTGTTTACTACAGATAGAAGTTATAATTACTATACAATCATTAGCAGGAACTTTAACTGTAAACAAAAGGAAGTAAATTCCAAAATTAATTATAAAAATGAAAAACAAGTCTTGCAGTTTTAATGTATCGATTCTGCCTCTTCAATTAGATGGTTTTCAATGTTGAGCTCAACCTATGTTTTGTTCTTTTGGGTTTTTTTCCACAATAGCCACCTATTTTTCACCCTGCTTTAGGCACACTTGCACATTTAAAATCTCTTTTCAAACTCAGAGAATTCAATGATTCTGTAGTGATGCTTTGCAACAGAAAAGTTAAATCTTTCACAAGGGTTTCTGTCATCTCCATTTCCTTTGAAGATATCACAGGGTTTATAAACAAAGGAATAGCAAAGGCAGAGTTATGACTGATTTCTCTAATCTCAAATTCTCTTTCTGGTAATGAAAAATCAAATATTCTTGCACTCAGTATTACGAATTGTGGACATCTGCTATAATAATAGAGGAAGCAATAACGAGTCTGTTGATTGAATGATAATGCCATCTGTCTATTGAGGCACTCTTGCATATCTCATCAAGGAATTACAGAAGTGCCTATGTCGTTTTTTATAAAAGTGTAATGTTTTAAACTTCTTATGAGTTTTATTGATTGATTTTTTAATAGCCCAAACAAGAGCAGGTGGCAGTTTGTATTTTAAAGTAATGATTTCCAGTAAACATAGAAGTGATTAATTAAATCTAAAGCATCCCTGTGATCATGGATATCAGGAAAATTTCTGGGGAGGGGCAGAGAATTTCTATTCTGGTTATGCTTTGGTTGCACTACTAAAAATTCTGTAGTGACAAAATTCTGTAGTGGACATTAGATCTCTGAGTAAGATGAACAAGTCTGGAAGCACACGGAATGCTGAAGCACAGAAGCTATTCCATTATAATAAGACAGAATCCTCAGTGCTCAGGATAGGAATTACTGCAGGTAAACACTAGATAGATGTTAGATCCCAGAAATCTGAAGTTTTTGAGCTTTCTGTGCCTGTTTCTGTTTTTAGGCACAGAAAGCCTAAAAACTCCAGACTTCGGGGATTCAATGGATAGCCAAGGAGAAAAACCCTCCTGATCAGCTGCAGGAACTGTAAATTTCTTGTGAAGTTCAGGGCTGACCCTCATAAGTCTAATCATGGGATGTTTTTCTTAGCCTGGAAAAAGCTTTGAAAGGACTTATGTAGAGTGTCCTTTGTGGTTTTTTTTTTTTCTTTTAGTAGGGCTGTCATTTATTCTCAGTAAGTTCTCTATGCAGTAGAAATTATGAGGTGTTTGTTTAGGGTATTTGTTTGGTTTTCTCTTTGTGTATAAATATTCTTATGTATCCTAAAGGCAAAGCACAAAGTTCATGTGGGCCAGGTGAAGGGACTGATGCTGTTCCTTTACCAAGCTCTTTGAGGAGCACCACTAGAATGGATGGGGATCTAGCATGGCAGAGCATTTGCTGCAGTTTGTTTCCATTTGACTGATGACCTCTTTATTAGATTAAAAAACTTGTGAATTTCAGTAAGATGATTGGGAATTTACTAAAACTAGTTGGCTGCCTTTCTGGGGCTTTGCCAACAATTATGTAATAGCAGCTATACACAGGTCCTAAGGCAGATTTCAGGTTATCTAAGGTTTTGTATCCAGTTCATTTTGTATTCATTTTTGCCCATCACAAATAACATTTTCAGTTCCTCACTCTACCTTGTGTAGACTTTTATTGGAGCTGAAGGAGGGAATCCATGTCAGGGGAAGAGCACCACCTATTATCTGTGCTTCCCTCACTAGAAGGCAGAATAGGGCCTGAGGCAGGGAGTACTGGAGAGGTAGATTTGCCTAAGGAGGCAGAGTAAAGATGAAAGGAGAACCCCTATTTGGGCTGGATCAAAGTCTAACTTAGGCCTGTGATTGCTAGGGATTGATTGGGATTTTTTTTTGGAGTCATGGGGAATGTAGTAATACAGATAATAAACAGATAATGCAAGTCAGTACTTAGCCCATGGACAGAAAAAAGCCAGAAAAAAATGTAATTCACCCACTAAACTGAAAAACTCTTTGTGAAGGGTAAATTTGTTTAGTAAAAAGAAGTCATAAACTTAAAAATTTCCTACTCACTGAGGATAAAAACATCTCTTCTATATATGTATCCCTATTTAAAATGGATACCTGATCAACTTTATATAAAATGTTGGAACGTGGGGCTTTTAATGAGCATTCAATTTAAAATATGTAGTCACTGAATGATTTTAAGAAGCTAATTCTTTCAAGGTCTCCAACACAAGATTCGAAAAATCCCTTAGGATGATATGCTTGGATCAAATTTGTGTGATGGCAATGACTTGAGTCAACATCAGCTTTGCTCAGTGTGAATCTCTCCACTTTGTTGGTGTTCTCATTTCCTCCATGTTTGGAAGCATGCTCCTAAAGCACATAAGGAATACACAGACTGTGCTACAGGTGACGACTCACACACATCTCCTGATATTCGAGGATACAGTGCAGCTGCTCAGTCAGTAATTACTCTGATGATTTATTCTTCATTTAAAACAGCTTTAAACCAAGGCACTCGTCCAGACAAATGTTTTTATCTATTGGGATTAATAGATGCTTTTCCTTTGATTTTTCTGGGAGCGAGGTCAGAGCTGGCGTGCCTGGGAGGGCAGCTGACAAGTTTCTTCCATTGAACACATATGAATGGGCATGTGAACATAAACAGCTGCTCTGCTTAAGTCCCTTGGACAGTTCCCTTTGAACTATGTCTGCATTTGAAATCCTTCAACACCTTATTATTAGGTGTTGGCCTTCAAAAGAATAAACTCAGCCCTTGAGATCGAAAATGACACATGCATGAGACATCATAGCACATAGACAGAAAGGTCATCTGCAAAACTGTATTGTCTACTTGCTGCCATCTTCCCATATTTTAGCACCAAAACCTCACTGATAGAACAACAGCCTGGCTATATCCCATGTTTGTATGTGCAGAGAGAAACCTCCTCCCTCAAGAGCCCCTCAGGTTAGTAACACCAAGCTTCAACTGAGCTCCTATGCTGCTGAATCACACCTCCAGGGCAGACCTCCTGGTCCCCTATCATAAACCATACACCGTCCAGACAGCCCTCCAGGCTTTGTCTGGAGGGTCTTGTGTGCCTTTGTGCAAACACTGAAATACTGAAGTGGCTTGTAAGAGGTTCTGGCCAAGTGAACTGGCACAACAGAGGTGCCCCTGGCATTGAGGCAGTTCTTAGGGAAAATATTTTGCAATACCTTTGGTATCTTGGTGATTCTTTTCTTCTGTTCAAAGGCCAAAGTATGCTTTTAGCTTCAGTCAAAAAAACCATTCTGTCAAAAAAGATCATTAGTGAGAGTAGGCCTAAGAATAACTGCTTCTTCTCTCCACATATTTCTGCTCTTTCCTCTCCATTTTGCTAAAGGCAATAGTTGCAGACTGTAACTTCATGCCAGCAGATTTTTTTTCTCACTTCAAGTTAGCAAGACCAAAGGAACGTGGAAAACGCCATTGCCCTTCCTTTCTGACCTCTTTCCCAATTCCCTGTGCCCCTGGACAAACATCATGTTTGCCAAGGAAGCAAATCCCCTGCTGCCACTGCTCAGGTGTAATACAAATGGAGTCAAAAGAAGAAAAGTAGAGTGTAAATCCTGAATTTTGGGGTCTTTTCTTCTTTCTTTCTATCTGAGAGACTCAGGCAGGTCACAGCATGTGTTAAAACACCAGGCCACTCAACTCATTTCATTGACATCTGTGTTTGTCAAAGATTTTTACAGGAGAAATAATCTTTTTACCTACCATATGTCATTAATGTATTTGCTTCTTTCCTGTTGCTCTGTTAAATGCTTGTATTTAATTATGTACTTTCTTCCTCATAACTCATCCAGTTCTTCTTTTCTCCAGTTACACATGAATGCTCAATGTATTGTGTATGTCTCTGGTGTCCTGTTGTATTTGATAAGTGAAAGGAGATAAGGGTTTATTATATCTGCTCTTTATTTCAAAATGCACATGTTACCAATTTTGAAACTCTTTTAAGCTGTGATTGAAATAAATGAAATCTTCTGGAAAGAATCATCAGGGCTTCCTAGTAAATATCAAAATAAAAGCCATCCCATGCAGAGCAGGTTATATTTGGCATGCATTTACTGGCTAAGTAACATATCCGATTTGGCTCTGTGGTTTGGAAAGAGGATTAGCCAATGTCTGACAGCTTTTTTTCTATTTGTGGAATATGAGCGTACTCAGCTTTAAGGGCTCTTCTAGGAAATTGGCTTTTACCTGTGTAAAAAGGCTCAGCACAGTATATCAATAATAAAACAGAATTTGTACAGAGGAGGTCCCTTCCCAAAACATCCTTGTGGAATCTGGAAATTTCAGGGGTAAACAAACAAAATAAAACCTGCTCGTGTATGTAAGTCTGTTCCCCTAGAAAGCATGTAGAGCGCTATTTTGGTTCTATATCTGCTTGAAGAGTGAATAGATGGCCTTCTACAACCCCTGTATAAAATTGATCATGGCTAACCTGTGCATAGAAATGTGTTTCCGTGGTGACTCTAGAACAAACCCTTATCTTCTCTCTGAACCTTTTTTCTGTGTCAGTGTTTAGTTGCATGGCAAGCATATCTGTTTACTGAACCATGTGTATCGTAACACCACTTGTATTTAACACTGTCTCTATAACTGTTTGCGCTGCTGTAGCTGCTACACTGAAGCAACCATGCTGTTCTCAAGGCAGTCAACCCTTGATGATTTAGATGGACCAGAATCTGTTCCTAAAACAAGTGAGCGCGCTCGACCTAGGCTTCGTAAAATGCAGAGCATGGATATGTCCTCCTCATCAGCTGACAGTGGCAGTATAGTGTCAAGGTGCTTAACTCATGCATGCTTTGTTCACTATATGTTCACACCATACCATTATTCTGACTGCAGTGTACGTGGATCTGTGTTTGCAGACACGTTTGCATGATTACAGGAAGCTTTACTCCCTCCTGTGTCGTGGCAAAGTTCTGAGATTCAGAGTCAGGATCATTTGCTGTTTCACTTCTTGTTCTGTTTTTTGTTTTTGCTTTCATCCTCAATTTGTGTATTTTTTTAAAGTTGTTCCATAACATTATGCTGAGTGTATAAAAACAGGCTAAAGTCTGAATTTATTCAGCTAGAAAAGTGTCTTATTTTCAGAGTTACTAAGTTGATGCTTGTTCTTAAATTGGAAGCTGGAAGTTAAGTTTCTCAGCTAATCAGTTATCCTAAATATGGACTGAGATGTGTAATTTTAGAAACTAAGGCACCATTGTGCCAGCTTTTCAATTTTTATTCTCTATATAGGAAAGATTTTGAAATATGTTTTGATTACTTTACCATTGATTTACAGTAAGGTGTTGGAATTTAGAAAGGGAAAATAGCTATGAAAAAAACAGCAAATAATATTAATATCCAGTGCAAGAGAAAACTGTTCACTTTTTAGTGGGATTTACATGATTGGGAAGCAGTGTTTCAATAATTTAATAATAATTCCATTGTTAATAAAAATTAATTTAATAATTAATTTAATAATGAAATTTTATATAATTTTGCATCATTATTTTTCGGTTTTGAAAGTGTTTGATAAATTTTTTGAGTCTATCAGTTTTGAAATTATGGGATTCTATGATTTTGTACATTTTAACCAGGATGAGTGCTACAGTGAGTCATCCAAACACACATCATCATAAGTGTTACAAGGTCTAATTAAAACTCTGTGACAAGTACCGTGATCTAACATAGCCACAATAAGCTTAGGAGCAGTGTAAAAGAAAAAACTTAATTTTTAATTTTGAAAGAAGATGATAGTGCCAGATGGCTTTGTCAATGCCAGTTTTCTCTAGAAGGTCATCATTTATGTGAAAATATGGCCCCATTAATTTCATAGGAGCTATGTGAAATCTTTTTTGTCTCTGTTGAGATACAGGGATATGCAGCCAACAAAGACACTGAGTTGGTGCCTGTTGTCTAACCTGTGAAGAAGGAGTGGAATGAGACTAAAAGAGAAAGAGGGATTTTCAAGGGAGGAGGTAAAAAATGCTTGAGAGGGAAGGCCACAAATGTAATCAGAGGGCTGGAGCACCCCTCCTATGGAGACAAGTTGAGAGAGGTGTTCATCCTGGAGAGGAAAAGGTTCCAGGGAAACCATAGAGTGAACTTCCAGTATTTAAAGGATGGCTCCAAGAGAGCTGGAGAGGGACTCTTAAGGGCATGGAGTGATAGGACAAGGGGAAATGGCTTTACATTAAAAGAGGGCAAGATTAGATTAGATATTAGGAAGAAATTCTTCATGCAGAGGGGGGTGAGACACTAGAACAGGTTGCCCAGAGATGTTGTGGATGTTGCATCCCTGGAAGTGTTCAAAGTCAGGTTGAATGGGGCTCTGAGGAACCTGGTCTACTGGGAGGTATCCCTTCCCATGGCTGGGGAACTGGAGCTAGATGATTTCTAAGATACTTTCCTACCCAAACCATTCTGAGTCCATGCAAAGCCAAGAGTAAGTAAGGTGAATCAAGCAAAGAACTGATCAGTGTGTATCAGAGAGTTGAACCCAGAAATAGGTACACAGAGAAGTAAAGCAGACTGGTAAAGTAAAAGGGAATACTGTATTGAAGAACATAGAGCAATCTAAAGGTAAGCAAGATACCTGTTACTGGAACAGTTTGGTTTGTATTTCTTCATGCTAGCAAGTTACATGCTCTTTTATTTGAATCAGAGTTGATATGTGTGTTCAGTTCATGTTCCAGTTGTATAGAACACTCACACAATGGCTGTTAAAAGCACCATGTTTAAAAGGAATCCCATGGCTACCTGTCCTTCACCATGGACCATATCTTAAATAGGTGGAATAGCAAGTGTTGACTGTTCAGAAACATCCGAACTACTTTCAGAAAAGTAAAGTAGTTTCTCTTGTTGATAATATTAATTTGCCCCTTGCTGCTGTTAAAAAATGGTGAATCGCTGCGAGTTCAGTGGAATGTCATTCATGGAACAGATGGACCCAGATGTTCCATCTGTGTAAGAGGAGATCAGTATTATATCTTTTCTACCAGGTCAAATGAACTTTGAAGGCCTGTGAATGCAATGAGGTTGCTCAACTGTCTGCATAAAGGTACAATTAACAAACTTTGCTTGATCATGAGTCTTGTAAAACTCGGCTGACTCTCTTCATCCATCTCCAACAGTGAGCCCACGCAGGTCACCATGCTCTATTCCCGTCAGGGGACCACAGAAACCATTGAGGAGGTAGAAGGGGAGCACGAGGAAGAAGGAGCTCATTCTGCATCAAGGTTGGAGGAAGAGGAGGTGGAAGATTATAGCCTGGATTCAGAAGGAGCTGCATATACTCCTGATACCGATGTGCCATTGTACTCCACAGTGGACAGCAATGCGGAAGCTCCACCTTCCTATAGCAAAGCTGTCAGCTTTGAACACCTTCCCTTTGGCTCCCCAGATGACTCAGCTGGGAAGAGCCTCATGATGGTGAGCCCGGATGACAGTCGGACGGACAAACTTGACACAGTTCTGCCCCCACTGACACATGAGCTAACAGCTAGTGAGCTGCTCCTGAACAAGTAAGAATCCTCAACCAGGAAAAATTGTTGATCACAATAATTGTAAAATTTTGTTATTACTTTGGGGTTTTTTCTCGGAACTAGCCTACAAATTCTGATACGGACGTTGTGCTAAGTTTGGTTTAAGGGAAGAAGCTAATTTCCTGTGAAGTTGTTCTAATTAGAGATTCTAAAGTGAGTCAAATTCATCTTGGAAGGAATCTCTACTTTCTTCCTAGATGCCATATTTAATTGTTCTGTTTAGCAATGAATTTCTGTGCTGCAATTGTCTTGGGGTCAAGGGCTTTTCTAAATATTCTTTGGGGAGAGGGCTTCTCTTTTCCAGGCAGCTGTGATTTCAAATGAGTTTCCTCCAGGGCTATCTGAGAAAATGCTTCCCCTTTAATTATTTTGGATTACTGTTTTTGTTTAAGCCAGTGAGAGTTGAGGGTTATGGAGAGACACCACCTTGCTAGGTGCTTTCATAAGGGAGAGGATGTTCCCTTCTTTGCCCCTCAGACACTGTGCTCAGTAGCACAACCTTCACTGAAGTGGGGATGGTGCCACTGCACGTCTTCAGCTGCCCTCTGGCCTTACTCTGTTGGGGAGGGCTTCCCCAAATGCAGGGGCAAAATCTTAAACCACAGAACTGCCTTTCAGCCTGCCTGCACCTGGAGAGAGAGGGTGTATAGATCTGACTTTGTCAGACGCAGTGTCTTGTCTTCTGGCTTTCCACAGTAATTTTTGCTTTTCAGTAAGATCTCTTCTCAGGCCAGGAAACTTTATGAAAAGCAGAGAGGATTATGAATGTATATGAAAGTCACTGCCATATATAATTATTTGAGCCATATAAACAGAAGATTGGACACATCTAATGCTCATGGGTATTTTTTAATGTTCTAATCTTATGCCCCTGGATGATTCAGAACATAGGTCTCGTGATGTACCTCTGGTTTTTCTCCAAATTCCTATCTGTGTTGATAAATCAGATGTGAATCCACACCAGTATTGGGTGATTTGCATGATATATGTTGGTTGGGCAGCTGCAGAAAAGACGTGTTTGTAGAAGTGCTTAGGCCAGGCTGATTATTTTTCAGACAGATTAAAAATTAAGAAACAGCAGAACAGTGCTTCTAGTTATTTTGCCTCAAATTCTTGTTTTCTGAGCTTAGAATCAGGCTATTTGATTATAATACCAAATCCCCTGCTTTTTTTTTTTCTTCCATTGGACTGAGCAGCATATTTCAAGACTTTTCAAAAGGGAAAATAGTAGCAATTTCAAAAACAGCTCTTGTGAAGTTTGTGTTCATCTTATTTGTGGTACTTTACTCCCCACAGGATGTTTCATGATGATGAATTGGAGGAGTCAGAGAAGTTCTATGTTGGTCAGCCTCGAGTCTTGCTCCTTATTTATGCCCTGTACAATACACTGGTGGCCCGGTCAGAAATGGTGTGCTATTTTGTGATCATCCTTAACCACATGATCTCTGCCTCCATGATAACCCTGGTGCTTCCCATCCTTATATTCCTGTGGGCCATGCTGTCTGTTCCTCGGCCAAGCAAGCGTTTCTGGATGACAGCCATTGTCTACACTGAGGTATGCTGCTGCTTATGCAAGCCCATGTCTAACACAGAAATCTGAAGTTGTAGTCTTTGCATGGTTCCTTTGCTGATTTGATCTCTGGGATCTGGGCTGGGCTTTGGCCCTTCGGAATAATACAAGTATTTGCTGAAGTCCTCAGCAATTTTTGTGGTATGGAAAGATCTTGTTTGTTATTTCCTTCACTGCAATGAGCAATATCCTTTCTGGCATGTAAAGCAGTTCTCACAAGGACAGACTATTTGCAAACTGTTGCTTTGTAATGGTTAATCAAGAGGCAGAATTCACTGCTTGTGGTATCTCAAGTACCACTGAGTATCGTCTGTTGATGAATTTTGATTGATTTTATTACTGGAGAAATGTGAAGTGTTATTCCTCTGTAGTAATGAGTATGCTTGTTTACATTCTCATAAAACTGACAAAGTAGTCATATTTTATCCCTCTTACTGTCATGAGGCTATTATATCTGACATGCTTATAAAACACCCCAAGTGTGTTGTGTTTCTGAACAGGTGGCCATTGTCATCAAATACTTCTTCCAGTTTGGCTTCTTTCCTTGGAATAAACATGTGGATTACACAAAAGATAAACCTTACCATCCACCCAATATTATTGGCATTGAGAAGAAAGAAGGTTATGTGCACTATGATCTTGTTCAGCTTCTTGCTTTATTCTTCCACAGATCCATTTTAAAGGTAATCTGGGTTCAGGTAGTTTCTTATTCTATATTTAATTTTTAATTTTAATTTTTTAAATCACTCGAGTGATATAAAGAAGTCATTCATCTGGTTATCAGGAAAAATTTCTTCCATGAAAGGGTTATTGAGCATTTGAAGTGGCTGCCCAGGGAAGTGATTGAGTCACCATCCCTGGAAGTGTTTAAAGATGTTTAGATGTGGCACTGAGGGACGTGGTTTAGTGGTGGACTTGGCAGTGCTGGATTAACAGTTGAATTGATGATCTTAAAGAACTTCTGCAACCTAAATGTTTCTATGATTCACATTTAATTTGTTTGTTAATTTAATTTGTTTTCTCCCTTGTGAACATGACTGAGTTGTGAACATGCCTGTGATAGATACTGTGACAGAAATACAGGCTTGATATGTTCTCTTCATGTTTTTGTACTAGTGCCATGGACTGTGGGATGAAGATGAGAAAGGAGACAGCTCCAGTAATAAAGAGGATACTGATGATGAGCTCTCTCTGAGAGGAGGCAGGAGAGACTCTGCCTCTTTGAAATCTGTCAATCTTGCCGCATCCGTGGAGTCCATCCATGTCCACTTCCCAGAGCAGCAGACTGCCATCAGGAGGAAGAGTTCCAGCAGCATATCCCAGCTTTCTCACAGGTCCAGCTTCTCCTCACACAGATCTAAGAGAGGTAAATATCATGGCATTTCTGGGATTTGAAGGACAAATGTTCATTTCCCATTCTACTGAAACCTTGGGGTGGTTGCTGAGGAGCTCCCAGGGGCTACTGAATGCTGCTGCTTCTCAGTGATGAAGTAGGATACGAACCAATATATTTTCATGTTTGAACACACTCCAAGCCTTCCCAAAGTTCAAACGGAGAGCCATACTTTATGATTCATTAGGTTTTTTAAATTACATTATCCAAAAGCTGGGAAAGGAATGCTGAGTGAGGCCTAGATCCAGAAATTCTGGTCCAGCATAATCTTCAGCTAGAGGGAATGCAAAGCACATGTAGTTTTCATATCTACATTTGTAGACACTTGATTAAGAAAATGTTTTTATTAGTTATATTGAAACAGATTATAGGTCCCATCTTGTAAAAAGGGCAGGGGTACTCCAGCCTAAATATATATATAATACCAATTGAGGTGACTGAGTCAGCTCAATCAAATACTTGCTTTTATCACTAGTCTGCTTTCTTTTTTCATAGCTATTAATCAAATTTTGATCTGCCAGTGATTAATCCTTTACTGGATGCTGTCAATATTTTATCACACTGGGGGAAAAAAAGCAGAATAATTATTTCAAAGCTTCTTTCAAATGTGGGACTCATATAAGATGGAAGTCACAAGATTTATTAATTTCTAGCTTTAGTATTTAAACTTTTCTTTTGAACTGACTTCTCTTTCCCTCCCCTTTATTCCAGGAAGTACCAGTACACGGAACAGCAGTCAGAAGGGAAGCAGTGTGTTAAGCATCAAGCAAAAGTCTAGAAAAGAGCTTCTCATGGAAAAGTTTCGAGAACAAATGATCA
Organism: Toxostoma redivivum; assembly: GCA_013397375.1. Lineage (NCBI taxonomy): Eukaryota > Metazoa > Chordata > Aves > Passeriformes > Mimidae > Toxostoma > Toxostoma redivivum. Next base: position 152,749 of record VXBI01003752.1, read on the forward strand.
AAGCCAAGGCTTTTACAATTAAAAAGTGAGCAATATGAGGAGCTGTGTGGGTTTGGGGAGAGGTTCAAAACAGTAAAGCAGTAAACCAGCATTTTAAAGGGAACAGGATGCTACTGGTGTTAATTCAAGTGTTTGTTGTATGCAGATGTCCCACCAGCTGAACATCAGACAAAGCAGTAGTTGGTCAAATAGCATCTGCCTGATAAAAAAGCTAAATGTCCCATGTGACCTTGATTGGCTATCTATATTTCTACTGAACAAATCCTAATACAGTGGTTTAGAAGCAATCAGAACAAAGGACTGGTGTTTCTGCAGTCCTGTGAAGGCTGTGAGAGTACATCTTAGATATCTTTAAAAATATTAATCATACCACACTCAGCCTTTACTTTCTTCAGTGCAAGTTATGTGTTATTAAATCACATTGTGGTCTGTGTTGTTTTAGGACTCTTCAGGTGTACGTGCCCATCAGACAGTTTTTCTACAATCTTATTCATCCAGACTACAGTGCAGTGACTGATGTGTACGTGCTGATGTTCCTTGCAGATACAGTGGACTTCATCATCATTGTGTTTGGATTTTGGGCTTTTGGGGTATGTCACAAAGGCATCTATCTGTAAATCCTCATCAGGATCATTACGTTTTGTGGATGCTAAATATCATGCAAGTGTCCTTTTTCCTTAACCACCCTTATATTTTGCTTTTCAGAAACATTCTGCTGCAGCAGATATCACCTCTTCATTATCAGAGGACCAGGTCCCAGAGGCATTTTTGGTGATGGTGCTCATTCAGTTTGGTACCATGGTGGTAGATCGAGCACTGTACCTCAAAAAGACTGTCATGGGAAAAGTCATCTTCCAGGTCATCCTTGTTTTTGGAATACATTTCTGGATGTTCTTTATCTTGCCTGGAGTGACAGAAAGGTATAAGCCTTATAAACAAACAATATGGGTGGAATACTGATGCTCTACCAAATTCTTTGTATTTAAATTGGAGATGATTATAGCTAGGCTTTGGAATCATGATCAAGTTTCTTCTTTGCCTCATTTCTAAGCAGAAAGTTGGAATGCATTTCCATAGCAGTAACTGTGGCCAATATAAGTTTGAGGAAGAATTAGTTATATACGTTCAGAAATATTCTCAGTTCAGGCCAAAATGCAAACAGGTGAAAGAGAAATTGCCTGTAATTGAGTGATTAGAGCATTCAGCTGAGACAATGTTGGCCTCTGATCCAATTCCCTGCTCCCAAGACTGCTGCATGCTGCTTTAGAAGAGCAAGTAGAAAATGTCTCCCCCAGAGTAACTTATAACTTAGCACTTTCTTGAAATGTGTGGACTGTGGATTTAAATCTCTTTAAACTGAGGAATGTCTAAAATATATATCTGTTCTGAAGAGCAAATTTCTCCTCCCATGCTCCTGCCACTTGGCTCTGGAGGTGATGTGGAGATGGTCACCCACTGCATGAAATTTTGTGTCACGTACCTGGTCAGGCTCACTCCCAAATCTAACACTTCTCATTTCATGGCTCAGGGCACTGACCACTGCAGTCTGCAATGCAGAGGTGTTAAGGTTCCCTCCCTAGTGTTTGGCTAACTCCTGTTTTGTCACTTTAAGTTGCCTTGAAGCATTTCCCTCATTCCATTGACTGTCAATGGAAATTGAGTGTGTCACCCGGGCACCTTACACTCCATTAACTGTCAAGTTATTTTACTGGGAAAAAAGAAATAGGTTTATAGTGTAAAGGAAGACTGAAAAGTCTCACTTTCTCTTAAAAAGAAAGTGCAGTAGCAATTGTGCCCAAATTTGAAAAAAAAAAATCATTTTTCAAATGGATCTCTTATCTACTGTACATTGAGACTTGTTATGAAATATTTTCAGAGGCCACTTCATCTTAAATTCCTGCATGAGGTGCTGCCATGAACACAAATAGCCACTAAACCTGTCTTGGTTGAGCCCCTACCCAGGGCTTGCAGAGGGTTGAGCTATCATGGGGGCCAAGGGAGACTGGTCTGTGTTGGGCAGCAAGGGACCTTCAGCATCCAGAAAGGACAAGGGCACTGCCCAAAGCCCTTCACTCTTTGGGGAGCCTATTCCTAATCTCTCCCCTGTGACCCTGAGGTGGCAATGGATGCTGGTTTTAGATTTTTTTTGTTCAGTGTCTTTCCAATACTCTTTTAACCCTGCCATGGGGTCAGCAACCAAGGCCTTTTCACAGGACCTCAGGAAGGGGAAACTGCCAGGAGCAAAAAAAACATTTCAAGCTAATTTGGTCATACACAGGTACAAAGCTCATAATTTTCCTTTATCTTTTCCTTTACAGGAAATTTAGCCAGAACACAGTTGCCCAGCTCTGGTATTTTGTGAAGTGTGTTTATTTTGGCTTATCAGCTTATCAGATACGCTGTGGATATCCAACTCGTGTTCTTGGCAACTTCCTCACAAAAAGTTATAACTATGTCAACCTGTTCTTATTTCAAGGGTAAGCATAGACTTACTGCCTTTCTTCTTTCTTTTGTGTAATAGGGATCTGCTATAATGAAATGCTGGGATTATTCATAACTTTTCTTCACAGACTGCTGGAAATAAGACAGTAAATTTTGCACAGCACACTCTATATATGCCATATGTCCCCTGTAGCCCACAAGAAAAAAAAATCTATTTCTGGAAGGCAAACTTCATAAAATTCCATCTCTCAGTCTGAAACCAGAAGTCTGATATACCAAACCAGAAGCCTGATATACCAGTCAGCCATTCAGTCCTCTATGAAATAGATATTTTTAACACTTTTAAGAAATCACCTTTGTGAACAGAAATGGGGGCTCCCTTTGGAGCAGGTCTACCTGCTCTACCTCAGCAGGTGAAAGGAATAGAGTGCAAGACAATACACCTGAGAAATAAGAACTTAAAAATAAGCACCAAAAAAAAGTTTGCTTTGAGAAGTGTTGCACATTTGAAGCTCTTCAGGATTTCAGAGTGTTAAGGCAAGGAGCAGGCACAGCATCACCTCAGACTGAAAGGTTGTTTTACACAGGCAGACCACATCCTCCATTTACACTGTTAACAGTGGCCTTGTGATAAAGCCAATTTGAAGCATATATGTATTTCACAGAAAAAATGGAATTATTTCAGTCTTCTCACTGTATTTGCAGTATAGGCTTCTTGCATTCCAAGGAAAAGTTTCAGAAGAAAGCTTTCCTCACATTTCCTCCTTTGAGACATGGCTGATCAGGAAAGTGTAAGACAAGGAAAGGGAATGATGCCCTTTGAACAGCTGCTCTTTGTGTGTTGATTTCCTGTTGATTCCCTTCTTCTGCTGTTTAATCCTGAGTCAAAGCCCAGTTCCATATGCAGCAGAGGGCCACTCACCTACTGCAAAGATGCCATGCAACACCTGGTGTAAGGAGGTATAAAATTAATCCCACCATCCTGTGGAAAACATGTGCTCCTCTCCCAGGATGGAGGAACCTAGGAAATCCTGTAGTATTTCATCAGTGGCTCAATCACAATTATGGATGTAATGATGCACAAGCACGTTTATGGCCTGGCAAGAAGATCTAGAGTAACACGAGCTGTGGCAGTTTCAGGATATGATTGTATTTGTGTTTATAGAATCCCCAGTTAAGCTCTTTTCATGTTGTCTTAATTCTCCCTCTTGTCATAGACACACTTGCTGTGCTTGTTTGATGTGATGCCTCCGTTTCTGACAAGTTATCTGCTGTGGTCTCCCTTCAGGTTCCGCCTAGTTCCATTTTTGACTGAGCTGAGAGCAGTAATGGACTGGGTTTGGACTGACACCACTCTCAGTCTTTCCAGCTGGATCTGTGTTGAAGATATCTATGCTCATATATTCATCCTGAAGTGTTGGCGAGAGTCAGAAAAAGTAAGGAAACCCCATATGACTCATTCAGGCCTCCTCTCCCCAGTGCAAAAGGGAAGAGAAATAATCATGAGTCCCTAAATAATTCAGAAATCCACCCTAAAAAGTTTGTTGGAAGATATGCCTAGCACTTGTGTTCAGAAATATTCAGACTGTTGGGTACTTTACGTTAGTTGGCAGCCACTGCGAATGAAAATTCAAATGTCTTCTCTTTTGTGCCCAGCTGGCTTTTCCACTATTAACGTGAACTCCACAAGCATGTGCCTGCTGGCTTAGTTGCATGCCTGGGTTTCAAGGCTGGGGTTGGAGATCCTGATATTCACACAGTCTCACACACAATTAAATGAGTAACCTGGAGCAGCAGGAAAGCTGCAGCTGAGGAGAAAGGTCTGCAGAAGGAAGAGCTCATGCCCCGCAGTATAGGTCCCAGGGACACTGGGTTCATGTAACTGCAGAGGGAACTCATCTGGCTCCTTTCTCTCAGGAGAGTCCCTGCACATCCAAAACTGAACTGCAGGCCAGATAAACCCACCATTTGTCTCACTGAAATTTTAGTCTCTTTAAATCATTTAAGCTTCGGTTCAAATTAAACTTGCAAATTCTGGATTCTTTATTACTGCTGTAAAGATTGCAACCATATGCTTGCTTATTTTGCCAATTTGAAAAAGAAATTAAACATTATTTTAATAGTGACTAAACCAGTCAGAAATTCTACATCTGTATTGAAGTGGATTTATTTTTAAGTGTTAGTGACGTATTTCTACTTTTATTATAATCCTGTCTCTTAATGGCAATTGCTAAGTATATCATGTAGATTAACTCAGAGCTGAAGTGCACACAAATCTTGCATATAGGCTTTTTCTCTATGACTCCCACTTCTGCCATGAATGGAAGGAGTTCTGAAGAACTTCAAGAGTCAGGGAAGTAACAACCCAGCTCTACTTTGACTCTCCATCTCACCACATTTTTTTACGTCACAATTCACATTATGTGTAGCAGAGATCTGACATGGGAAGATTTCCATGTGTGTGCTAATGCCATACAGAAAAACAACTGTGTCACAAATTTACAAGTGTTGTTCAAGGTACTTTGGTTCTCTCACTGAGTGGTATGCCTAAGTATTTGGACTGCTAGAGGCTCTCTGAAATGTTCTGTCATTAGAAGTGCCTGAACTAATCTGCAGACAAATAGTACACCCCTGCTGATCTTGATACAATATTTTAATGAAAATACTATTCTGTAGCATGAGACAAATTACTTTATACACTGCTCCTAAAAAGTAAATAATTGGTTTTAAATATAGCATTGTATTACAAATTTAATATTCTCATAGGTCTTTACAGATTCATGTTGCAAAGCAAGAACAATTTGCTGAAAGCCAGATTCCTGGTGTGTTTGAGGTGCTCTGCAGTACAGTGCATATTTATTTTGCACATGTGGTATGCAGTGCATGGAGGAGGACAGGCTACTAAACACTGTGAAGTTAAATCCTGTACGAGAATTACACCAAAATAAATTACAGTGAAACGAAGACATTTTACAGGATGGTGAAAGTATTAAGAGTATTCAGTCATGAGGCAAATGACAGAGGACAGGAGTTACAGACAAGGCAGAATAGACATACCACACGATCTGCTTTGAAGGGAGAAGAAAAGCAGTCACTTTTGTCCTCAGAGGCTAAGAAAGAAAAGGATATTACATGAGCAGTATCCAGATTCTAGGAACGGCAACAAAATTTAAAACATTGGTTAATTGGAGTTTGGTGTGGAATTCACTAGAAATAGATTGGATCAAGCCTGTGAACTGTTAAAAAGGTACTGTAAGTGAAGTGTGAAATTAATGTGAAGGTAGTGCAATATCAGACATTTTACTGCTTGTGTATGTCAGTTGCTGGTGAACAATTTTCCTGCTCCCTCCATCCCCCACAATATACAGTTTGCAGCGTTTCAAGACCTACGAGAGGAAGTCTGCCTAAAGGAGTTTTGAGATAAAACTTTTTGGAAGTGCAAATACAAGAAAGTAGGTCCCTCACAATAGCAATTTTTGGAACAAATTGTTGTATCACTGTTTCTGCTATTATTTTATAGTTTGTTCTTGTGAGTCAATGCTTGCACTTAGCAAATTATCCTACCTAAAGTCTTCCTTCTTTATGGCTGTGAAGAATCAAAATCTTAGAAGTTTACAATATTTTTCACACTGGACACACACTTTAGGTTCATTTGTCACTTTTCCCTGTTGTCATCAGAAATTGGGTGTCTGTGCAGGTTTGGCTAAAAAAATCTCAAAATATCTAGCCTGACATGGGGTAGCAAATTACCACAAGGTAATTTTAAGGGAAGCCTTAAGATTGTTATATATTCATGCATCAAATCATATGAAGTGTACCTTTGATAGAAGAGACATTACCATACTGCTGTTTGCTTTTGCAGAGATATCCCCAACCAAGAGGCCAGAAGAAAAAGAAAGTTGTGAAGTATGGAATGGGTGGCATGATTATCGTCTTGCTGATTTGTATTGTCTGGTTCCCACTGCTCTTCATGTCTTTAATCAAATCTGTTGCAGGCATCACCAACAAGCCTCTAGATGTATCAATCACAATAACTCTAGGAGGTTATCAGGTAAAAAAGAAGAAGCACTAAAAGCAAATTCTGTTTTTTGCTTTATATTTCCTTGTGCTATTTTTTCTTCTTTTCATTGAATTGAACTCTCCTGCTTTATGCAAGGTACCTGGCAACCTTCCACAAATGACCCCTTTGGGGTTTAAAAATATGTTAGTTTATCACTGATGTAAAATATTGTCTTCATTTTCAAGTTAAAACCAGATTCTACCAGCAGCGGAAATGGAATAAATTATCCTACAGATCCACACGGTAGATAGAAGATAATTGTAGGTAGCTTGCATCTCAGTGGAATGAGATTATAACATTGTCTTGTTGAATTGAGTGCCATAATTGTCTTGGACTGTGATGCACAGGATGCTGTAGTGTGTACATAGCAGCCAGTGTGAAGTAAATGTGATAAGCATGTGCTCTTTTGTTTCCCAGCCTATTTTTACCATGAGTGCTCAGCAGAATCAGCTCAAAAGTTTGGATCCGAATGAGTTCAATGAATTTCTGAGAAGCTATAGGGGCAACACTGTAAGTGAAAAGTAGAATACCTCATTACTCTAAAATGTGTGCATGTTTCCATGGAGGCCTTTTGTAAGTTTCGTTTATGTAGCAGTCATCAGTGCTGTCATCAATTGGAAGATACTTCTGTAAAGAGGATTTGCATGAATAAAGGTTCAGACACATCATTTGTCAGGACAGGGCTGGGTTATGGTGAGACGCTACCACTAATGTAGACATCTTTGCACAAAATCCTGGAAGGCAGAAATCCTAGTTGTCCTGTTATCTGTATAAATCTCTCCCCTCTAAATGACAAATCTTCAAGAGATGTAATGCTGTTTGTGCAAAGCCAAAGAAAACATGCTGTGTGGACAAAACAGTGTCTTATGCACTTTTAAGCCCCATGCTCCTTCCTGGAGCACACATCTTTTACCTTCCAGTGAGGAATGGTGGTGCAGTCAAAAGAAAGTGTGCATAGCATGGAAATGTTTTGACATTAAAATGTCAAAAACAAAAGCATTTAAGCATTGTCTCAGTGTTTCATGGAGCAACATGCCCAATCTCCACAAGTTTCTACAGGAAAAGGACTAATAATCCTAAACAGTAGGAGCTGTTGTATTGCTAATGTAACTGGCATTTGATCAGCTAAAACCTTAAAAGAAGTTCTTGCTACTAGCCCATTAAAGAATTTGATATTAGAATTTGATATTATATCCTATCAAATAGCCCATGTATAATAGCACTAGTATTGTAACCTAGATCCAGTTGGAAGTTACAAGATTCTAGTTGCTTTACCTTTGCAGACATTTTTCTATGCAGAAAGATACTTAACAAAAGAAAGAATAAAATTTTAACTCGAGTTTAAATAGTCTCTACAGAGTTTATTTCATGAACTTTCAGACTCACTTTGGCCAACATACCCATCAAACAATGAGGCTGTTTTTGTTTTGCCTTTTTAGCTTGGCTATACTTTGTTGATTCCCCTACCTATCTCAAGCTCCAGTTGATACCTCAGGAAAACGATCAGTGCACACCACTGCACTTACAATTAATCAAACATTTACAAATCTGTCTGACTGAGAAATGTGGCTCTGTGTCTTGCACTGAAATTTTCTTTTCCTCTTCTGCATCTACAGGCTGCTTTGCAGTTTCTAGAGGGCTATGCAAGAGAAGATATAACTCGAGCAGATCTGGAGGGAAATTCAAACTCTTTATGGACCATCAGCCCTCCCAGCAGACAGAAAATGATACAGGGACTTCTAGACTTCGATGCTGATTTCAGTTTAGTTATTTCATGGACCATTCAGAGGTAATTAAACAAAATTATTATGAGGTGGATGGATCATTTGCCAAATATTAGCTCAGTAGAACAGTTCCACACTGTGTTTTTGGTTTAGTTTTTTTAGCAAATTCTATTGTATGGCAGAGCAAAAAACTGAGATTAGGAGGGAGAGAGACAGAGAGAAGTCACTTTTGTTACCCATGAAAACCATGTGTTGCCTGCAATTCTCAAAAAATGAAGTGGAGCCACTACCAAGTAGATTATTTAAAATGTACAGATGGAGTTTTCAATGGAACTTGATGGGAAGGAAGAAAAAGAATAATTAGCCAGTTGTAGGTGGAGATATTCCAGTGAACTGCCCTTAACAATAGCCTTGATAACATTTATGGAAAGTGAATACTTAGACCTAGTTAAGGCAGAAAACCTATGAGGAAATACAAACAGAAGTTCTTGGTCCTCTTATTAAGGGAGTATGGAAGTGACACAAACATTTTTATGTGCAAATAGTATAACAATGGCACAGATCCATTTTGTTGAGACCTTTGTCTGCTCATTGAGATTTCTTTGGCCCCAGTGAACTAACTTTGCAATGAAGTTTTTGAAAGAGACAGCCTGGAGTATAAAGTTGTTGCACTCAGGCTAGAGCATACCCAATCATCAAGGTAATTTGCTGGCTACTGTCTGCAGATGTAGATTGCTAGATTAAATTGGAGTTAAGTCATCACTCTGTGAAAATTAAGTTCCTTTGCAGTCTCATTATTTACATGCTTCCTTGGAAGTAGAAGCTGGATTGTTGTAAGACTATGCACAAGAAGCAAGTCAGCTGAATCACTGTGGGAGCTCTGAACATGCTGGGTCCATTCTTCCACAGTCAGAAATAGGCTCGTAATGAATCTGCACACTTAATTCATTCGGAGGCATAGACTGTTAGCTGCTGAATTACATCACTCCATCATTTCTGAGCCTTACATTAATTTTTAGTACTCTGACTCTGTTTGCCCATATGCTTTCATAGCTACAAGCATTCATACACTAGTGGAAAGAGATGTTTTTCAGCCTCAAATTGTATCTTGTGGGTTACACTGTGAACTTGAATGACTGAAGGTGTTATAGACTTCTCACAGTGACCTTCTACTTAAATGCTGCCTTCCATCTAGGCCAGGAGGCCACAAGCAGCAGTAAGGTGGGCCTGTTGTGTCACAGAGGCAGCATACACACCTTGCACATCAGCCTTTGCCCATCATCTGCCACGGGAGTTTCTCTGCAGCCCCCAGCAGCCCAGGAGCTGCCTCACCAGCTTAGGTTATGCTCTCGTTGTAGGTTGTCAATGTGTTTTCTCTTTTACTTACAACAGAAATCTCTCCCTCGGTGCCAAAGCTGAAATAGCATCAGATAAACTTACCTTTACACTAAAAAACCATACCAGAAGAGATATTGCTAGAATGATGGAGGGAAATCAAACGGAACAGGTGTAAGTTATTTTCTTTTTCTATTTATATGCAAATTTTGCCCTGTGAAGCCTGATTTCCTAAGGTGGTCAAGCTTTTGCAAATGTTTCATTTGTCTGCCCATTTAATAACAGATGCCAACAGCACTGAAGCCAAGTAATAGTAATATTAAAGGTGAAAATTTTTTTCCTATTATAAATGTAGGTTGAGAGGACCATGAACACTGGATCATCAACAATAAGTGTGATGAAGCTATTAGTAATTTTTCTTTGATTTATTGGATAAGCACAAGTTCAGTATATTCACAGTTCAACTCACCTTTGAGTTACATCAGCTCAGACTTGATCTGAGGATGTTGTACTGAAAATTTTTTTTGTTCTAAATGACCATTCAGACTGTATCTCACATTGTTACTCTTGAATAGTCCTAGATTGGCAAGGAAGTGTTAAATTACTGCGGTCAAAGGGTAACATCTGCAGTTGTTTCTGACATCAGATCTTTTCCTGTGATGGAAAATCCCAAGGCATGCTCTTCATAGGAATATCAAACATTATTCTACGGATATGGCCTTATAGCATTAACAGCAGTGGTGACTCCTTTTAGATCTGAAAAGAGTCTGGCTCTTCCTCTTCCACCTTCTCACTGGGGATTACTTTACAGCAGTAGTTACTAAGTACTGCTAAGCCAACACATCATCCCTGAAGGCCACTTGATTTGATTTGTGGCCACAAGAGTTGAAAAGTTGAAGCTGAGACCAAGCAGGATTGTGAAAACTCTGAGAGGTACTTATCTGCTAGTAGGTAGAAATTAGATTTGCCTTTTCTGTGCACAGCTGTTTTTGTGCACCCACACACATTCGTACATCAAAACAAACTGCTATTGCACCTGTGATCATTGCACTTAAAAAATACTTGATGCCTCTTTTCTGCTGTGTGAAGATAAACCAATATTTCATAAGGTGATGAAGGTCCACAGAGGGTAGATTTTTCTCATTTGTGGGAAGAAGTAATTCATTCATAATTCTGTTTTTGCAGGAGGCAAGCAGTAACATAAATGATATAGCTGCATTTGCCTGTCTTGCAGCACGTTTGTACATTTAAGATTTTTTTTTACTTGGTCATAAAGGAAAAATGGTTATGATAGCTATTAGCCATTCAGATACTTCAGCAGGGAGCTTTCAGCCATCACCTCTGCTGGGATAATTTAGCTGCTGATTGTTACCTTTTCTTGGACCTACTGGAGTGATCACAAGGGATTTTCAATTGACCATCCTTGCTCTTCCTTAGCCTGGTGTATGCAATGTAACCAAGTGTCACAGGACTTCTCTGAGAGTTCCTCTTCCCTGGAATTTTTCAGTCATTTGAGCAAAATGTTAGGACAGTGTCTCTGCTTTTAATGAAATGTGTCTCCCTCTAGATACTGGTAATTTATTCCCATTCAAGATTATTTGATTTTGAGTCCAGTGGAAGAACTTTTACAAATATCTTTCTTTCTAAATTTGAAATCCTCCTAAGAACTCTGAAAATATTTCCCAATGAAAAATTCTGGCAAAAATTCTCACCCTTTTCAGGTGTTATTGTTGAAACACCTTGCAATTCTGACGTAATAGCTGTGCTCATATATTTTTCTAGCTTGTTTACTACTGGAGATGTGCTGCCTTTATTATATACTTTATAGCTGACTACAAAAGAAGCTTTTAAAAAAGGGAAACAAAATATAAAGTCTGCATTCCTTGCAAGGAATGTCTACATACCTTGCAGGTATGTGGAATTCATGGTGCATGAATGGTGACATTATGATGGAACTGCTGAAGTTCTGAAAAAACAGCTGAAAAATCCATCGAGTTTTCAGATGTGACATCTGAACACTATAAAGTCATAATTTAAGACAAGAATTACTGGGAACGGTGTATAGCATTGTTAGGTATTTCTAAATTATTTTAGAGGTATAAAAATATGAAATATTTGATTTCTCATTTTTTCCCAGAACATTAGAGGAAATGTACCCATACTACATCAAGGCTCCTAGTGATTCTCTGGCAAAACCCATAAAGCAGCTATTGAGAGGTATGTCTCCAGATCATGGAAAACAGAGTATGGTTTAAAGGAGTGCAAGGCAGCACTCACACTTGTACACTCACAGCTGAGGGGCACCTCAGTCTGAAATACACTTAAAATGGTTTTTACTTGGTGTCTGCAAGCTTGAGGAGAGATAAGGTAATACAAGGCAGAAAATGCATCTCCGTACGTTTTAGCTTTGGATTTAACAGTAAGGACTCTAAGGATGAAGTCTGTCTGCTTTCCTTCAAGTCTGTTTTAGGAACTGTTTTCCTTTGTTTTATGTGTAAGTGATAACAAGTTTCACTTCTCCACATCTCCCTGCTACCTTACTGGGAGCAGTCAGTAGTGTTGCATGTCTGCAAATGCAGCTCCTCAGCTTAAATAATAACACTGCATTATTTTCTTTAAGTTATTCCTTCTTTTTTGGCTACAAAGAATCCACCTTAAATAACTAATTGAATTTCAGAGTGCTATTACTTCAATCAGAATCCATACAGGTACTCACAGACATACAGAATACGTGCACCCATGCACATACATGTGCGAAAAACCTGTGGGTTGGAACAGTAGAAATAAGTGTTAATCTAAGAGCAATTTTCTCAACAGAGGCTAAATTTGGAGCTTGAATGTAATAGATGTAGTGCTATGTAGTAAGTTCTTGTCAAGATTTATCAAGAAAAAATTCTTGAGGCTGAACCCAGCTCTGTGAGTAGCAATAAGTTATGAGTGCTTCTCTGTCTTTGGCCAGGTCCCTAATTAGAATTTCTTCTGAAGGACTTTAATGTATACCGTGGTAATGTACTCTCAGGAGGACCAGAGTTCATCTCCTGTCTGTGTGATTAGTATGCATAAAACAGGATAGCATTCTTTTTTTGATACAAGAGAAAAATATCTTTTATATAAGACATAAATGGTTTATGGTAATAGTTTAACTTTGAGATAAAGAAGCTGACTGCTACCCTTCCAGGTTAAATGTGTTTCTCTAGGCCTGAAATGCAGACATGATGAGTGCTACTGATACTTTGGCCTGAAAATACCATTATTTGACAGTTGTACAGAAGAGCATGTAGGTGATATGAAATAGTTTAAATAGATTCAGATAAGATTTGCAGAAGAAAAAACACTGAAGTCTGAGCTTTATACTTTTGTATACAGAAATAATGTAAAAATTAGTTAGAAGAATTTTGCTTCTGCATTACTCAGTCATTTTATAATGCAGATGTTTGAAGTATCTGTCTCAAAATGTTTGATTTTTCCAATTCTTGATGTATATATATTAACACTTCTTTTTTTCAATAGACTGCAAGTGGGAAAATATTACAGTTTCCCTTGTCAAAAATACATCTGAAGAGTGGTGGGTTTTGAATCAACTTGGAAAAAGACACAAAACGACTCATGAAAGTCTTGAACTCTTCATATTCAGTGATAAAGTCAGTCCACCAAGCCTTGGATTCTTGGCTGGTTATGGGTAAGAAGAAATCTTTACATAAAATTAAATAAAGTACATAAGATAGAGATAGAGGTGACTTTATTTGCTGATTTGGGGGGTTATTGCTTTTTTGTTGTTGTAGTGTTTGAACATTACAACATTTTGAAAAAGGGTTTTGTGAGATTTTAATATTATCTATAGAAGGATTAATATTTGCAAGGTTAGTGTTACCCCTGATAACTGCTCTAGAGTGGGAATAAAAACAGAAGCACCCTTCACACTAATTTCCTGCTGAAGAGAAATAATTCAAAATCTCTTAGTTTAGCTGCAGGTCAAGTTCTGCCCAAACTCTGCCTGATTTTGGTGACCTTCTCAATCTTGTAGCCAGGACCCTGGGCATGAAAGGGTTATAAAATACATCTCCACAGACAGAGGAAGGCGGGAGACTAAGCATTCCCAGGAGATACAGCCTTCTGGTAGGATTTTGGAAGAGTCCCCATAGAAAGATTATCAGGGGGGACAGGTAAATGTTATTTTGTCACCAGTTACATATACCTTAATGAGAAATTAAGATGACAGGCTATAGTTAGCAGGTAGATGAGCTTCCTCATACTTGGCTGCCCTTTTACAAGGCACAATTTGAACTCTTCCTTTCTTTCTTTTCAGCATTATGGGACTATATGCCTCAGTTGTCCTGGTGATAGGGAAGTTCGTCCGTGAATTTTTCAGTGGGATCTCTCACTCCATCATGTTTGAGGAGCTACCCAATGTGGACCGAATCCTGAAGCTGTGTACTGACATTTTCCTAGTGCGAGAGACTGGAGAACTGGAACTAGAAGAAGACCTGTATGCCAAGCTAATATTCCTGTATCGCTCACCAGAGACTATGATCAAGTGGACTAGGGAAAAAACTAACTGATCTCTTTGGCATCACACTGCAAATCAAGTTGGTTAAATCTGAATTTTAAAGGAAAAAGAAAAAAAGCACAATATTCTCTTAAGAGCTAAGTCTTTTATAGTTAGGTAGCAATGATTTTTCACTGAAGGAATCCTGGAAGCTACGGCCTTAGGAATCCATGCTGCCTTTCAAATTAAGGATCAACAGTGAAGAAGGTTGAATGATTTGGTGTTTTTAATGTGCCACTCCTCTACAATCTGGGGACTGCTTTGTAATTTAATCAGCATAAAGTTTGCATCTTTGTCTGGCTAATTTAATTTTCCAGACAACCATTACAACTTAGAGGGAAACTAAAGGAGTGAACCCACAGATGACTCCAGTGTACCTTCTTAATCCTTTCTGGAGCCACACAGTTTGGATTGTGCAATATGCTGTTGTACATCACTGACTTTCAAGCTACAGTAATGGGACACTGACGAGCCTTCAGGACACCCAGCACCCAGGGCCACACTGGGAACTGAAGACATTCTAGCCATACCCATTTGTAGAAAAGCAGAGGTTTTGATGTACAAAGGACACTGTGGACAGGCCTCTGTCAGCAAAAAGAAAACAAGTTACAATCTCTTGAAATGCCTTATTTTATTTGTACAGTCACAGGAGACATTTCCACCAAACATCAATGACTTTTCTCAGGAAAAAGAAAAAGCAACTGAAACTTGACACTTCGTCAAGATTAACTAATGGCTAGAATAATTATGGTGAATTATGGGGTGTTCTGCTGGGCCATTCTCTTCAGCATTACTGCTTTCTGTTGGATGAGAAAAGAAAGTGAAATCGATGACCTAATGAGCTACTTCATTTCTTATAACCCTTTAAAGACTGAGTAGTGTGTGCTTCTCTCTGCTCCCCATGACATGCTTTTTCCCATTTCGATGATTTAAGGCAACTGTTGTTTTGCTGTTAGCTGATATTCTTCTTCCAGTGTTTCAGGTATACGAAAATGTTTACATATTCCAAGTCACATTTTTACATCTGAGACGGGTTTTTTTTTTTAAGTTCCCAAATATAGACATACATATGAGCTTGAGAAATGCCCTCTTTTTAAAATTGCTATTATTAGTGAAACAAATGCTCATTAGAGAACATTGCAGCATGAAAATTTACAATTGCAATGTAGGTTTCTTTCCATGTTAAAAAAAAAAAAAAAGAGAAAAAATCATTGAGTGGGTAGGGTATGTTAAAAGGATATACTTGTAGTTTTGATTCAGTAATGACTTAAAATAAAGCACATGTTGCAAAGTCATTTTAGAAGTATTTTTTCCTCTGCCTTTTTACATGAAATGGGAAAAGTTTGACATTCTTCTTAATCTGTGACAAATAAATCTCTTTCTTGTAGTTAGCTGCTATTTATTATATGAATGATTAGTTAATCACCAGAAAGAAACTAACATAATTTGCTGACACATTTTACTGCAGAACTTCATAAAACAGCACAACTAAATGAAGTTGAAACATACTCTGCTGAGTGCTTCCATGACAAATGCTGTCACATCCATTCTATACTGTGAAAACTAACACTTTGAGCACCTTGATGTGCACAAAATAAAAATTGCTTCATGATATTGTAACAATAAAATAATTTGGTGACTGGAACTCACTGGAAGACAACCTGATTTCCTCTGAAGTAAAAAGGTGGCTGCTCATACAGCCAGACAGCATTCCCCCTTGGAAAGTTTTTCTCAACTTCTTTCATAGGTCCTGTGAATGAAAATTGAAATATAAAGGGCAACCCTGACATAGCACTCAGGGATGCTAAAATGCCTTTTATAGTTAGATGGAGCCTCACCTGACTGTTCAGTGATTTTAAGGAGACCAACACTGGAAGGAGAAGTGTATTTCTAAAGGTACCAGCCAGCAGAACCATGCTGGCCACAGCTGGTCCCGGCTCCCTTCCTGGTTCCTTCTCTTCAACAGGCACTTCCTTTTTGTTGGGAAAAATCTGAATGAGCTGTACAGTTATTTGGGCTTTGCAAAAATGTGCTGCTCTTTCTTTCATGGATTGATCAAACTTTGAAAATAAAAGGATTCTTCTGTTGGGTTTTTTTAATTTATTTATTTTTGAAACAGCCTATAGTCAAATCACTAACCTGACTGGGTTAGCTACCTGCAACAGGTGAAGAGTGTACCAGGCCATCCTTTGAGCCCAGCTGTCCAGATAAAGTTGAACTGGCAGCCAGAGGCATTCTAGGGGGTCAGTACTGGGACCAGTCCCATCTAACATTGTTATTAACATCCTGGAGGACACAACAGGATGCAACAGCAGGGGCAGGACTGCCTTGAAAGGCAGATCTCAGGATAATGGAGAAATTATCTGCCAGGTACTTCATGAACTCAGACACATGCAGTAAAGTCCAGCTTCTGAGGCAGACTAACCCTTACAGCAATTCAGATTAGGTAGATGCGTTGGGAACAGCTTCAGAATAAAGAGACAAGGCCAAGGGTGGGAACTGCAGTGTGACCTTGAGGCCAAGGAAAACAACAGCATACTGGGCTGTACTTACAGGATCACAGCTGAAAGTCAAGGAAATTTATTAGTGCCCTCTATTCAGCACTTGTGAGACCACATATGGAGAACTGCATGGACCTTTGGGGCTCCAGTGCAAGAAAGATATTGACAAACAGGATTGAGCAGGCAGCTGAGAGCACAACATGCAAGGAGAGGCTGCAGGAGCAGGGCTTGTTCAGCCTGAAAACACAGAAGTCCCATGGAAAAGCTCATTGGTGTCTACAGCTGCCTAACAGTGAGATAGAGAAAAGGTGGCGTCAATCTCTGCAGAACTGCATGGTAGGTCTGATTAAATAAAAAGTTATTTTTACCATGAGGGCAGTCAAACACTGGAGAAAGTGCCCAGAGAAGCTGTGAGATCCTGAGCCTTGGAGGTTTCCCAAACCTGGCTGGTCAAGCCCTGAGCAACATGTTGTAAGTGGTCATGCTTTGGATTGTTGGTTTGATCTGAAACCTCCTGATATCCTTTGCAATCTGAATTACATCACAATTTTAAGATCCTGTCAGGGATGCAAAGTAACCTGCTGGTGTTCTTTCCCAGTCTATAGATGCATTAGCTCTCTTGTTCTGCCCCTCAATAGTCAGACATAACTCCTTAAAGCAGGAGGAGAAGCAGATTTCAGCTGCAGTTTGTTTTCCTTGGCTCTATTTAGAAACCTGCATGTGCTTACGCAGGCAGTGGTGTGGGTTTGTAAGTCAGAGCAAGGGCAAGTGCTCTGACAACACACCCAGCTGTACCACCAGGCATCCCAGAATTCTCACTTGCCTGTGTGACAAGGCTAAAGGTTCAGCTTGCATGTTTGTGTAATTAAAGCTTTCACAGTTTTCCCTGATTTGGTACACTGGCTAATCCCTGGGTAATTAATACAAATAGATAGATAAATAAATAGAACTGCAGCTGCTCTGCCTGGCACTGTGTGATATTTGAGCAGGGTTTCTACTCCGGGTGCATGTGGGCTATTTTAGGTCAGATTTTGTTGCTTCCTTCTTGAGGAAGGAAACCAGAGGAAATCTAATGCTTTATTAAAAGCTTGGAGAAAACAAGAGAAAAGCAATCTGTGAGCATGCAGTAGGAGAGGCAAATTCTCTGTTTAGTAGCCAAGGGAGCAGGACCTACAAGTGCAGTACAACCCTGACCCACTGTCCTGAAGAGCTACAGGTTTTTTAAAGTTACATTAAGAGTTAAGGTGGACACTTAAGACATCAGAAAAAAAGCCAGAGAAGAAATAAGTATTCAGAGCCATTCAGTGAGAATCCTATGACTGAAGGAGCTTCTTCAATCCTGTGCTTCAGGTTGATAAAGTTCATGGTATGAGAAATCATTCACACCATAGCTTCAAGATTTGTCTGAAGAATGTGCTGCACACATAGCAAGCAATGCAAGGGACCTCCAAACATCTCTCCTTGCCTTTCCTGGCCTGACAGGCACTTCCCAAGGCCAGTTTCCCTGACTGCCATTTAGAGCTGTTATTAAAGCAGAAATCTAATGAAAACCATCTTTTGCTGTGAAGAGAACTAGTTGGAGAATGACTGATGTCCAAGGAAACTGCAGACTTTCCTCTCAAGAGTAACTGGAGGAGTATTCATGTATAAAGGAAACTATCTTTGTCCCTCCTCAATATGCAGAAATTACTGATATGCTTAACAAAATGCACAAAATGTCCCATCCCAGGCTCTGGACTCACCAGATCATAAGCCCAAACCAGGATTGGTTATCTAGAGGGACACACATCACACACAGAGCTCAGATGTACTGTGTCCGTCTCTTGCTGCCTCTCCTCACCAGCAAGATCACACACAATCATTTCCTTGGTGTGGGGGGCCACAAATGAATGTATGAGGATCCTTCCCCTCCTAGTATAAAGCTCTCAGTGCTGTGGTTCCAACCCAAACCTCCTTCAAAGGCTTTCAGGAGGTCGTATCATTTTTCAGAGGGAATCTGGTCTTAGTGTGAGGAATCTGACACCTCCACAGGGCCTGAGGCAGCCCAGCTGTGCTGGTTGTGCTGCATGGTTGGACACCAGCTAATGCCTGCTCTGCCAATTTAGCATCTTGCCTTGCACGTTCAAGTGTATCAAACACACACAGGCATGGACAGTGTGCATCTGTGCATGTGTGTGTGTCTCTCTCTGGTTTTCAAGAGCATAATTTTGCTGTATTAGCTCTCATTAATATTTCAAGCTGCTGCCTCCTGCAGCTCGTGCTGGGGCGGAAGAGGGAGCTGCCAGCAGACACAGACGTGACCATCAGACTCCTGTAGCAAACATTCAGGGAAAGCACATTTTTAATGTTATGGCAGCAAGAGTGAGGTAATGTAGTTAAAATATTTATGAACCCTTTCAGCTGACATCTCCAAATACCTTGTAGAGTCTAAGCTTTGGAGGTCAAGGCAGTGTATTAATTAGGTATTCATCCAGCTATAAAAAATTTTCCCTGTTTTAAACAATGCTGGGGACAGGAGGGAGGGAGAAAGGGGTGGATCAGAGAGAAAAAAGAGAAGACCAGTTGTAAAGTTCATCACATATCGAAAGGAAACACATGGAAAGCGTGGAAAAAAATTGAACTGTACCTTTTTCCTTTTCACAGAAAACCTTCCAAAGTTATCTTTTAAAGGTTCAAAACACTCTTGCTCAAAAACAGTCACAAAATAACTGAACTCCAAATACTACAAGCTTAATGCAACACCATGTTACCTGACCTGCAAAAAGGCAAGTGGGATCTGCAAAAGATCCCAATTTTTTATATTCTTATTCCATAGCTTACCACCAGTTGAACAGAAACATGGTGCTGATGGCTTGAGAGATAAGGAACTGCTTGTGGTCTTGTTATTCAAAGGGGAAGGGGGGAAAAAAAAAGAAAACAGATAAAGGAACAAATAGTTAGACGAGAAAAAAACTCAAAGAAATGCTTCTATCTACCAATTGCTCCGATGGACAAATAAGCAAAGTATATCACTTCAGATTGTTTCAATGGGGCCCCTAGAGGTCAAAAATCATCATTTTTGCATGGTTGGAGTCTGCTTGCTTTCTTCCTCATGCCTACTGTGACCAACGTGTTTCTTACTGCTGGGCTCCATCCCTTGTCATCAGGTCTCATGAGTGTTACATCACAGATCCCCTTCCCTGTCCCCTGAAAATCTGCACAAGTTCACAGCTGCCAGCTCTCTGACACAGAGATTCCAATGCCAGCCAGCCTTTCCTCCTCCCCAGGGTTCAAGCACAAGTCCAGCCTCAAGCTCTCTCTTGCACAGGCAGGCTCCCACTCCTGCACTAGCACAAGACACTGGGAGACACCAAAGGTTGGCCTTTGAAATGGCACAGTTGTACTCCCACCCTGATAAAAGACACTATGAAAGAACTACGGAAATCTAGAGCTGAAAGTACATTATTGCAAAATAAAATGACTGAAGGTTATTTGTGAGCAAGAAGACAAAATGCATTTTCAGATGGCTTTTTGAATCATCCTATCCATCAGATGTTTATCTATCTGAGCTGTTTCTTTTACAGTACTCAGCTCATCTAGTACTTAGCTCATGACGTATGGATTCAAAACATATCCTTCGTACTTTGTTAATGAAGTAATATTTCTTCTGCTTGTTTTGCTTAGACAAGACTCCACAGCCATTCCACCAGGTCTGTGGGATTTATGTAGCTACTTCAACTGCTTTCAGCTAAAAAAAAATAATTTTTAAAAAAATTAGTGGTGGTCTTGCTCAAGGTCCAAAGGAGAGGAAGGGCACTGGTCTCCACCAGGGTTTCTGATAGACTCTGAGTCTGCTGTGCTGGAGCAAAAGGTGGATGCATTTCTCTTTTTACATGCTCCAGCCATCCCTTTCCTTTTCAGCAGACCAAGCAGAGATTCAGATGGCCCCAGATCTCCTTCCAAATACATCCAGGGAGGTGCTCCCTATGATGAGCACTTCCCAATGTCTCCTGGGCAGAGGCTGGAGTCACCAACCAAAGCAGTCAGCCCCAAACAGAGAGTGCCACCTTCCACTGAATTCTGTAAGAAACACCTCTGAACCAAATATCCTGGCTGCATTCAGAGGAAATCAATTGCAACACCTGCAGTCTAAGGCAGAGTCCCCTTTTCCTGTGGCCAGGCTTGTTGATACCTGTGATACCTGTGCACTGAGCTCAAGCTCCTTGACATGAAGTAAAGAGCAGGGCATGCAGAGCAGTGAAAAGCACATCTTCCCAGCCAGCAGCCTCTGAGGGATATATTGGAGCATTTCCCTGCAGCTCAGTACAGCTCACTGAGGTTTCCTTCACTTCCAGCTACAAGAATATGAGCTACAGGAATTAGGATGAAAGGATTTGGGGAAGCATGCTGTCTACACAACCAACTGAAAAGGGGCAAACCTATCCTAGGGCTCAGTGACTCAGGAAAGAGCTTTTCTGTCTTTCAGGTCAGGAGCTGAATAAGTGCAGTGAAACAGACAGAGGAATTAACTTCTCTAAAAGGGATCTGTAGAGGATGTACCTATTTTGAAGTTTTTCCTTATTAGTCATTCACTGGCTCCCACCAGAACTATTCAACATGTAAATAGTTGTAAGCCTTCTTTACTACAACTCTTCATCTTGCGGTATTAGAATGGGTCACACAGGCAAGAGAAGACAATAATTCTGCTTGCATTTGGGGCTGCAGTTCAATATAATATCTGGCAGATAAAAGAAAAAAACACACATATATATTCTGACAGTCACTTGTTGAAGAGAAGCTTTAGTCATTTGTCAGCAGCACAAAACAATGATTTAATACTTAGTTTCATTCTTCCTGTATGGTTGAGGGCAAAGAAGAACATGCATGAAGAAGATCATGCATACCCTGAAACAGGTATCTCTTTCCACTGACCATGCAAGGGGCTGAAGTATTAAACAAGGGAGCTAAAGGATAGACCTAAAGCTGTGCATGTGGTATATTCACCCAAATGCAGTTCTCAGCCCTACTAGTTTCAAACATCTGGTGCAGTTTTCCATTATATTCTCATTGTCCAACTTAAAGGTAAACACACAGCAATGTGCGATTTCACTCATCTGAAATCACATTGGCACAATTTCTGGAATACTATGGCAACAGGTAATGTGGAAAAATGATGCAAGGGTGACCAGACATGAGGGATTGTTAAAGAAAAACCATTAGTTTTAGCTCTGAGAAATAAAATCAAATGCAACCAGTGGTGTTTACTGAAATGTGTTTTCTGTTTCACCTGGCAACACCTACTTCCAAAACCATTCCTCCTTCACTATTACAAATTCATCTGGATGGTCCACAAAGCAGAGAGGTTAGCCAGCTCTCAGTGCATTGCATCTTGCTGCTGACTAGGAACTGAACTTTTTTTTTCCCCTCATCAGTTTTCCCATCCTGTACTTATGAAACCTATCAGGATGGATCAAAATAGATCAAGGACTGTTGTTGCTAATCAACAGCACAATTTGGCTGCACTTCACCAAGATTCAGACACTGACTCAGCCTGAGCCACCACTCTAGTTTATGACTTTGAAAAATCTGCTTCCCATGGTTGAGTTTAACATAGAGATGAAACCCACCCTTTTTTGCCTGTATAACCCCTAACTCACCTAAGCCTCACAAAAACAAGGCACAGAGGAAAAAAAACCAAAAAATAACAAAAAAAAAAAAAAAAACGAAAACAAGGCAAAGAGGAAATTAAAGAGGGGAAAGTTTTAGAGAGGGTGAGTTGGGGATGACTATTAGAGGTGACAAATGCAGCTGCACCTACTCATAGCTGACAAGGGCTCTGCACTGCACCTGTTCCTTTTTAACCCTACACATGCCATGGAGGGAAGGATGATGTATAACCTTGCTGTGGCAGCAGCATCACTGCCACAAAGGCTCCAAGACTGATGGAAGTCACACCTCTGTCCAAGTGCATCTGACTTTCACAAACGCAGACACTACCAGATTCAGTCCTTTATGCCATTTATAAAGCCATCCATACATGCTTATGTTGTTGATATAACTATTAAAACATTTGCTTGCAGGTGTTTATAGCCTTGTACAATTTATAAGTATAATGGAATAGTCAGATTGAGAAATTAGATTCACAGAAGTCAAAAAGTCCGAAGTATGGAATCCCAAAGCAACTGTAACTTATATCCTATTTTCATATAAAACAATAGAGAATTTGTTTGGATGTCAAGGGCAGTACAACTCAAGTTTTCATCTTATCTGTTTTTTTTAAGTAGACTCTTTCAGCCAGTGGAACTCTGAACCATGGTGCAAGCATCTGATTATTTCTGTTTCTGGAAAGTATGCCTTTACCTTCACCCTCTCTCACAAACAGTTACCAGTCAGCAAACAAGAGAAGCAAAGTTCCCAGCATCCCAAGACCTCTCCACCAGACCACCTCCTGCAGCTGCAGAGAAACAGTTAAAAAAAAAGGATCAAAAACCACACTGAGCCATTGCAGTCAGTGAGTAAACCATTTCTGTGGGTATACTATTATACAGCTGGGCCTCCATCATGCACACTTCCTGGAAAACATCTACACCAGGGTAAAAAAAGACCTGCCTACAGAAAGGATGGCTATGACACATGACTGTACTGCATTTATTAAGAATGTTTTATAAAGCATAAAATCTCACTCTTTCCAGCAGTGATCACTAGCACAAGTTTCCAGACTTTTACTATCAAGAGTAAGCCATAGGATTCCAAGCCATAGGAAATGTTTACGCTGATCAATCCAAAAATCTAAAACAGGAGTCACCACACTTTCCCTATGACACCCTTCCTCCCACAAGCTTCTCCTTCCACTTCTGACATTCCCCAGGCTCCTCACTGGGATACAGCCTGTGGGGCAAACCTACATTTAATGCTGTTTCCTAACCCCAGATCTGGTCTCTGGGAGCCATATAAAACATTAAACAATGTTAGGAAACAAGTAAAAATATGCAGAGAAACTTGGGATGATTAAAGGGAGTTCCCATCTTCAACTGCCTAATAAGTGGCTTTGGAGGGGATTGTACCAGACTCTTCTCCAAGGTGTACTGTGATGTAACAAGAGGCAGCATTCACAAGTCCCAACACAGATTCCCATAAGTTATGAGAAATATTTTTTTTAACTACAAGGGATAAAGAAACTTGGGGGATCTCTCTCCTTAGAGAGGTTTAAGTCCAGCACTTTGCCACAAAACTCTTCTACTTAAATTCCCTCTCCTTGACCACATCAGACTCTGTTTTTAAAGATGCCTGCAACACACATGATCACCATCTCCTGCACTAGGTTATTTTTATAGCCTTTGTTCCCGTGGAGAGTGCTGGTTGCATTTAGGATGTAGCTATTACTTCTTCAATCTGTCCATGTGCTTATTACAGCTGGTAAAATGTCTGAGGGTGGTTTTAAAAAGGAGTTCCAGTTCTCTCAAAAACAATGTTGGGGTGAAACTTCATTACTGACTAAATACTTCAGGACTCAGCAACCAAAGCAGACTCTGCAGCCCACCCCAAAAGTTTTACAGGCACTGCTCTTTCTGACAGTCTTCTCATGCCTCTCCCTGCCCTTCCCCCCCACTTTGTGAATATTGGCTTGGAAGGTAGGAGGTGAAAAGAGGGAGGAGGGAAAAGTTGTTTTTGGCTGTCAACTTTTTATGGCATGTCTGTCCCATAAAGCTCTTTGGAGCTGTGCGTCTCACCCTGGGTCAGAACAAAACCAGGTCTGAAATGGCAGAGAAATCTCTTGGTGAGACACAAGCTGTCCAGCTGGAGCCAGTAGCAATGATGTCCCAAAGCACTGGCCTGCTCAGGGCTTTGAGCCAGCAAAATGCAGGCACGGAGAGCCTCAGGATATAGTGCTTATAAACCCACTGGATGCTTCTCTGAGGCAAAATTCCCTCAAGGGAAGCTTTCCTTGACTTGAAAGGGCTGAGCTCAGAGTCCTTTCCCCGTGCAGGGCAGTCTAGACACGCTGTGGTGGGCGGTGGGGAGGGGGCTGGCAGGGGGGAGCTGCTGCCTCCTGCTCTCTGCCAGGAGGCTCCTCTGCCCCTCCCTCCCCTCTGTAGGAAATGGAAAGATAGAAACTTCCACAGATACTGAAGGGTTTGATTTGCAGCCCTGGAAGAAGCTTGGATTGATGTAAAAATAAAAGTACACAGACATTAAGCAGAGAAATTGTAAACTTATGTTTCTATAGTTGTAAGTAAGAATATGCCTTAAGTAAGGAAGAAACTGTATTGGGTAAGATGGTGAAGGGTTTTATAGTGTAGTAATGTAATTGTATAGAGAAAGCTAAGAGTTTAGATGTTATAATAGAAGTGTTTGTGTGTACGTGTAGGAGTAGCCCACTGTATAAAAGTATATGCAGTGCAGCAGAATTAAGTAAAGGTGATAGGTTAGAAAAACAAAATAAACTTTGTGGCAGCTTTCCATTGGATTAGAATGTTGTATCTTGATTTGTAATGAAGAAACTTGTGACTACTTTGAGCTATGGCCGACTTCTTGCTCCTCTAAAATCTCACGGCCTTTAAGGCTGATCTTTATCTGAGTAATAAATCATTTTTAACCCGACTGTGGTCCCATCCCTTCATTAAGGTGTCAATAATACCCCTCCCCAGCACTGCCACCACAGCCAAAGCTGTGACCCTCCTGCAGCTGCCATGGCCCTTTTCTGAGCATTTGGACACAGCATCACTGCAAGAAACATGGGAGCCTCCTCAGAATTGGCACAGGGAGGGCAAATCAAGTTTAATTAACTAGGTCACATGGTTGCATAGCACATCAAGAATTGCCTCTTCACATCTTCAGGATCAGCAGTGCCTGTCAAAAGCAAGATCAAGACTCCTAAAAAACTCTTTTTAGGCTGTTATGGCACTGATTCTCAACACATTGTTTAAAAACTTAAAGGCTGCTTACTTAAAGTATCTAGCACAGGTGGAAGACCCTGAACATAAATGGATTTTAGAGAGCAGGTCCATGACATAATTTCTCCTTTTTTTAGTTAGTTTTTATCTTTTTCCAAACAGAGCCACTCAAGTTAACTGAAATTAGCACATATGCCTCTCCAGACACCATTCAGCACCTAATCAAGTGGTAGGATTATAAAGACCATGTGCTGCAGCACTGCCTGAACCTCAGTTGTTGAAGGTTAGATTGTCTTTACAGCTTTGCACCAGCGGGACCAAAAAATTGCATCAGGTAAGCAGTGATTTCATCACATCAGGCAAATGCCACACAGAAAATAAAGTTTACAGAAACTGTGGAACATGTGAGTCATGCAAAACAATCCTTCTGCTCTGCTACTTCAGTAATATAAGGCAGAAGTTACCTCTGAACTGCTAAATTACAAGTGAAATGAAGAGGTAACATTTCAGGATAAGCAGATCCCTGCCTAGGTAAAGATGTTCTCTCTAGGTAGAGCTCTTCTGTCTCTTACTGGGAGGCAGATACAGCCTCTCCAAACCAGAGATGAACTTTCTTGAATAAGCAGGAGATGTTAGAAGGAGGCAGAGGGAAAGGTGGGTATGGATTTTGCCTGTGATGGCAGTATGCTCTTGAAATAACCTTGACAGAACAATTAAATGTAATTTAGAGAGGGAAATGTATTATTTATGGATGTATTGCAATAAGTAGGGGAAAAGTAGATCTTCAGCATTCTGACGATAGGCAACTTCCCAAAAGAGGAATGAGCAAGCAGCAAGAAAAGTGGACATTGCTGGATGATGTGTATTTTCAAGTGGATCCCAGAGATCACCTAGTTGAGTTCAAAACAACTCCCTAGATTTTTAGGACCTTAACAAAAAGGCTGTGACTGAGAAGAGATGCCCAGATCTCATTTTTGGGCAAGCATTTTTCCAGAGCTAGTAGGAGCAGTTAATTGCCCATTCTCCTGGCTTACTTAACCTCCAGGCTTATTTTCAGAGCCAACAAGTCTGTACAGCAAAGTCTCTGTGCTCACCACTAGTAAATTGTTTATTTGCAGCTGCCATGCTCTGAGTGAGATAAACAAGATCAGAAAGGCTCATGTGAAGGTGAAATAGTAGAGCTGGTTCTAGCTAAAGCCAACTGAACAGGTTAGCCCAATGCCTGCACAAAGCAACTGGCATCATCTTGTAGGGAAAACATGGAAAGTGATCCAAGAATCAGTCAGACCTTTCTATAAACACAATCCAAGCAACAGAGACCTTTCTATAAAACACACCAATCAATGGGAGCGTGAGACACATGCACACACAAAAGGAATGGCAAAGAAAGGGTGGAGGACTGGAATCAGCTAAGATCAGAAGGGAATGGCACAAACCAGTACTTTTGAAAGGCAAAAAGTGAATGCAGACTTGAGAAGGTAATAAAGAGATTTAGTTTTTGAAGTCCTGTCATAGAATCATAAAACTGGTTAGTTCAGGAAAAGACCTTTACTATCTAGTCCAACCATTAACCCAGAACTGCAAATTCCACCACTAAACCATGTCCCCAAGGGCCATATCCACACACTGTTTTGAACACTTCCAGGGATGATGACTCCACCACTTCCTTGGGCATCCTATTCCAAAGCCTGACAGCCCTTTAGGTAAAGAAATGTTTCCTAATATCCAATCTAAGCTTCCCCTGGCACAGCTTGAGACTCTTTTCTCTTGTCCTATCACTTGTTACCTGGGAGAAGAGACTGACCCTCCCACCTCTCCACAACCTTCTTTCAGGTAGTTGAATATACAAGCATCTCTGAAGAAGTTACACTGTACAGTGCAGTAATTGATATTTCAGCAAGTTTTATCCCTTGAACTTCTGTCTTTTGGATCTCTCTCTACTGTCAGGTACAGCTTTTACTGCACATTTGCACATTCCAGCAGCTGTTATATTTTCTTTAGCATTCAGCCTTCTTCAGCTTTCATCACAAGGATCTCTAGTCTGTTTTAGAGCTGATCTGGCAAAGAAATCTACAATGAAAAACTTCGTGCAAGAGCTCCCTAAGGTCTCCAGGTCTTATGAGTTTGGAAGACTTCCAGCTCTCTCTCAGGGACTTCTCAGTTCAGACTCAAAGAATTTTCAGACAATTGGACTGACATTAAATATATTTAACTCCCTAATTCCTTAGGGGCTGGAATAAAGAGAGAAAAATAGATATAAGTTTAGGCAGAAGAATAATTATACACCATAGAGAGAAGAGCACTGGAGGGCTAGTGGGATTTGCTGCTGCCACAGCAGGATGGCTGATCCCAGCTTAGCTGTGGCCATAAGCAGCTTGCTGGGCCTCAAGGTGCTTACAGGAGAAAACCACATTTGCTGTAGGAACTTAGTGCTCCCAGATAAATTGGAGAGGTAGTGGGGAAAATGTCACTTCAGATTTAAATCTCACTTCTGAGGGAAGAAGTGTTAACAGCAGTCTTAATTAAGAAAAAAAGCAATGATATGGGAGCCTTCAGCAATGAAATTCCACTCCAAATAGTCACCTTTGTGGCAGAGTCTGTGCAATCTTCCCCACTAGACACTGTATGTAGCCACCAGGAAACAAGAAGATTCACAGCCATGTAGCACAGCTGGAAAAAAACACATTTAAAACTTATTCATATGCATCATCCCGTGGCATATAGGAATGATGCTGCATTAAGTAATTGTTGTATCAGCTAATGCAATGCATATTTTTGTATATTTTACATATAACCATATACATTGCACAGTCATTGTGTATAGATTCATTACATTAGCAGGTTTACAGTATGGGGTTTTTTCAGAAAAAGCAGACCTTTAAGTAATTTGTGATTAAAAGAAGCCAGACTCAGATGTTGTCTCAAGGCTGATTGCTTAGGACATATTTAAGAATATTGTGGATGGGCTGAGTCTACTTGGTAGCTGGCACCTTTTATTGGGAGAATCCCAAAAGGGAACATTTTAGAGCAGTCCCTCTGCTCCAGTGACCTGTGTTAGCAAACAGCTGCTTCTGCCCAGACCAGCAAAGCAAGACCCAGGTAACACACTGAAAGATTGCAAGCCTACATAGTCCCACATCTGCTGCCTTTTCCAAAAGCTGGAGATCCCACACACAGAGATCACTCATTCTTCCCATGGTAGAGTCAGTTTCCAAGGTCAACTCCACAAGCCTGTGGATAGCCATGCTGCATGGAGTCCCCAGCCCTACGGATTCTGGTGGCCACAAAGCAGTAACAAGGACTCTGCACAAAGGCAAGGCTCCCAAATCTCCCACCACACCTGTTCCCCCCTCTTCCCTGTCAGCTACAGGTCTCTGCCATGCATGGAAGGCATCACAGCCTCTTCCCCAGCATGGTTCCTCCCTACCACGATCCAGCTGGAGAGAATCATGACACCTCTACAACCAAACACAGTGCAGAGCAAATCTGTGCAGTCTTGGACCAAGCAAGCACAACAGCCAACTTTCCAGATGGCCTCAGGTTTAACAGGAGATACTGCAGCTGCTGGAAAGGGCTTGCCTGCTGAATAAAAGAATATGATGCTTGGATTAAAAGAAGTCAGCTGAAAGAAGTCAGGGTGATGAAGGCAGCCTGTGCAAGAGTAAGAGGTACTCTGCAGCTGTACTGCAGTTCAGAACTGATGAATTGCAGGTCTGTTTTCATCAGCCTGTTGGCTCCACACAGTATAGGATAAAAGAATACTTGGTTGCAAGCATCACTGCAAATTGGAATTTCACTGGAGAATGCTGCCATGGTCTTGTTTACATCATAACCAATACTGCTGTTAGCACTTTTTACCTCAGACAAAAACAGGGAAAAAAACAAAAAAAAAAGCAAATCCTAAACAAATCACTCCAGTGTCACTACTATAAATTAATGCAGAACTAGAAACTACATCCAGACAGTAACAACACACAAATCAAAATGATACTGAAATGCAGGAATTTGTCAACAAACAGCAATTCATATAGAAGCTTTAGTCTTAGTTTTTTACAATAATAGGCAATAGTGACTAACATCTCCAGGTTTAAAAGTCTAAAACAAGTGATAAAGATACCATCTCAAATAAAATAAGCCTGTTAATCTGGAGAATAAAGTACATAAATTTAGCTTCCTACATGAAGCTACAATCTACATGCACTGTAGCCCTCTAATAGAAATGACTGCATAGTCATGTCCCTAAATGAGTGGAAATGGCCTCTTACATTACAAGACGCATTCATGATATCAGCATATACTGTCTGTATTAAGTGGCTATTGCAGGGATGTTATGCTAAAACATTTACAATAAAAATTTTCAGTAGTTGAAAACTTAATTTCCACCTTTACCATATAACTGACCACTCCAAAGGCTCATTTAACTTTGACAAGGACTTCATCAGCTTGGAAATTAGAACTCTAGCCTCTAAAATAATTAGAAAGCTTTAACTACACACAAAAGAAAGATGCTGAAGATCCTGTGCAAGAAAGCAGGCACTGAAAGAGTATAAGACTGCTGACAGAAGTCTTCTGCACAAAGGCAGCATCACATATCTAATGTAATCAGCAAGATTTAAAGATCAGTAATATAACTAAAATTTAAGATGATCAGTGAATATCCAAAGCAATGCTGAACTACAGACTGTAATGTTGGTCACAAAACAAAATTCTTTCATGCAACTAAACCAAAAGGATTAAAGGATTCCTTCCCATCTCAAAACAATTCTACAGATATTATATGTCTATGAAATACTTCTAGAAGAAAATCTTGTTAAGTGTTGCTTAGCGTGAAGGTATCACAGGGCTCTCTGGGGACTTCTCTTTGCAGAAAAATGTAAATTGTAATGTCTGTTTCCCTGTTAGTGATGTGTCCATAGCAGAAGCATTGTAGTTCTGATCTGCAGTGTAGGACTGAGGGCAGCTTCCCAAGCAGATCCTTCCTACCAAGCTCTAATTTGTGTTATGAGGTGGTTTTGCAGCACATTGTGTGAACACATTCCATTTGAATCTAATGCAGAGGTGCTCTGCAGGTGCATATTAAATCTGCTAATACCTCTTACAGGCAATTCAGTCCATGGGACCAGATTCCTTTTGTCTTCAGCCCTTCTGGGGTGGTCATGGAGAAGTACAAAAGATTATGCACAGGACGAGGCTAGAGCTGGATCACTGTAAAATACCTAAATCACACATTACATCAATGCTAGAACCTTGGTACTGACTGTTTATCCCACTGATGTGTCCTTTCTGTCCCATCCTGTTCACAGGTGTGGACAGAAGGCAATAGGAGTGCTCAGAGATTATTTAAGAACGTTGTATCCTCAAAGCAAAAGGTTGAAATGATGGTCCTGCTCCAGCCTTTGGCCTCTGAGTGTTTTCATTTCCCTGTTTCTTATTTACGTCATCCCCACTGCCTTTATTTCTTCTCCCAGACTCCAGCACAGGAGTGGGTCAATGTGACTGAAAATGAGGAGGTCTACTGTCCTTTCCTTGAAGGAGAGTCCCACAGTGCCCCTTCCTAATGCTGTAACACATCTGAGGGAAGGCACATCCCAGCTTCTCCTGAAGCCAAGGCTTGCTTTATTTTGGCAGTATAAGGAAGTTCAAGCACAGGACTTTAATTTTTCAAGCTGTCCTATTAGGCCCTAGGGAGCAGTGATACATGGGCATTAAAACACGTGCTTTCATCAGAAGCTTTTTTTAACCCTTCAGACTACTAAGCTGCCCTCAGGATCAAATCCATTTGCTCCCCGAACAACCAGCAACATCACTCTATGGGTCAAAATACATCAATAAATCACAGAGGCCTTAGACCAAGTCAGACTCCCTAAGAAGCATCTAGAAAGGAAGAAAATTCTCATGGAAAACTCTCCTTTCTCTAGAAAGGAAGACAACATCTCTTTTCAAGCTCTTATGGCTGGAATACTTCATGGCAATGTTATAGCTACAGCAAATTCCTCTCTAGGAGGAAAGCTTTCAAGCAAAAATTAGAGGACTTGATTTATAATGGAAAAAAAATTATAACAGGCCAAGTTTTGCTTACACTGAATAATACTTAGCACCTATATAGGAAAATTCCCACTGACTGTAGTCAGAGCAATTCTGTAGCTTTAAACATGCAGCTTCCCCTTCAGATCCAGAATAGCAGTGCTAAAAATTAGGTGTCAGACTGGGACATGTCCTTCTAATGAGAAAGAGGGAAGAAATGGTATGCAGGGAGCCCTGGGGTATAATAGCACAAGGGCTTTGGCCCTCAGAGGGAAACCTGACTGGGGCAGGTCCATTGAACACCTCTGGAAAAAGGATGAGCACTTGTGACAGTGCCCGAGCAGCACTTGTGACAGTGCCCTAGCGGGTGTTGGGGCTTGTGGCTCCAGGGAACAAGTTTGAGGAAAGCCACCAGGGACCAGTTGAGCCAGAGTGCCCCATGGCTGTAGGGCTTAAGCCAGAACAGGTAGGAAAGGGGTAAAGTCTGCATTTTGGTGCAGGCAGAGAGGGCAGGTGACTGCCAGCCTTCTGCTGTCAGCCATGCCACAGGGGCAGCTGGCATCCCCCTGCCTCCCAGGCAAGGAAGGGAGAGGGGCTGGGACTGCAATGCCAGGTCAGAGTCCCTCGCTGGGTGAACAAGGCCCAAAGGGAGAGAAGGTGTTTGAACAGGACGCAGCTCCGCGGTGCTGCCTGGAGCCGTATCTGCTCTGCAGCGGCCGGGCAATGTCAGTGTCACATGCGCTCCGATAGCAAAGCTGCCACTGACAGCCTCGGCGGCCAGGAAAGCAGACAAACCTGAGCATCTGCGTTTGCAATCTCCACTGCTCCATAAAAGACAAGGTCAGACAGAAAACATGTGTTTCATATTTGAAAATCTGAGTGATTTATATTAGGGGAGCAGGACTGGACTGCATGCAACCTCTAGGTTGTTAAAATTTAATTTACTAACCAATTACTATCAGATGCTTGACTTCTTCAGCTGCCCTGTATGAGGAGTTTAGTTTCTCACAATATTCTGCTTTGATTTCATTGCTCTATCTCCTTCCAGGGGCTGAAGAGGGGCAAAATGAAGTGAGCAAATGAAAAGGACCAGTTAGTCCCATGAGTTCATATTATATATCCACAGAAACCACCAGAGCATTATCTCCCAATTTTTGTGGGTTATCCTTTTTCCATTATTTGCAGCTTTACCTGAAGTAGAAGGATTAAACTGAATGGTACATCTCTCACCTCAAGAGAGAAAGTCTGAAGGAGACTGTGTCCCTAGCTGCCCTGTCCTTGTTGTGGCTGGATTGCTTCTCAACCATCACTCCCAGTTTAAAGCACCTAAAACATCATAAATGCATGTCTCAGAAGACAAAACTAAATTAACTAGGATAAAAAGTAAAGGCAGAATCAAGATTATTGCTGATAAGCATCCTTGTTTCATGGGCTATGAGGTACAAGTTAGTTCTGTGCAGCACAGATTTGGGCTGCAAGTTCACAGAAATTTCTGACCTTGGGGCACGGATGTGTGTGTGTTTTTGCAAGTCAACACTGAAGACACAACATCATCACTAGCATTGGCTGAACAGTTTTTTAAATGTTCTCTGTTAAAATTAACTGCATTCTTGGTTAGTAAGTCACTCATGAAATGAACCTGGCTTCTATTTAGTGTGGTGATCAGAGACCAATAACATTTTGAAATCACGGGAGAATTGCCAGCTCTTCTCTCCAATTATGTTATCTCTCCAATGCTATCTGCATTTTGAGTGACAGGTTCCCTGGGATTAGGTTAAGGTTACTACTCTTGGAATGAAAGAGGAAAATATTTTAAACTGGGGAACAATCAATCTAGTCCAAAACTTTAGGATGGAGGATCATTCATATTAAGACATGAAAATCTTAGAATTTATTTTTTTATCCAACAAACACCCAGCAGGTCACAGGCAGCTGGAAAATTCCACCATGGTAATTCATGAGATTTTTTAATAAAGTAGACAACTAGTGTGCTTTTTTTCTTTTCCTTTTTTTCTTTTCCTTTTTTTTTTTTTTTTTTTTTGAGGGGAGCAAAGGATGGAGGCAGGGAGGGGAGGAAGCCAACAAATGTCAGACTCCAGGTCTTATGAGTATTTTAATGTCAGCAATTAACTAAGGACTGACTGCAATAGGCAGTATATCAGATTTGTGCTAAAGCTTTAAATGCATACTGTTCAGAGGTTTTTCAATATTTCTGAATGCCAGTACTTTAGGTATGTTTATACCTTCCCAGAACTCTTCATTCAGCCCTGGTTTCACTAAAGGCAGAATACAAATGGTGTTGACCTGACATTATCCACTCACTATAACTGCAGAGTTACAGCAATGTTACTGTCTGGCAGATTTATTCCTATCTGTCATTACTGCTCAGAAACTGTCTAATTAACAGTCTATTAGATCAACAGAATGAAACATGGCAATTTCTAAGTAACAAATAGAAGGAGAGTAAGCTGTTGTACAGGATCACTGGGTGTAACAGGCCCATGACCACAAAATGTGACAGTAAATTCTCATGACAGAAGAGAAAAGCTGAACCAAGGCATGTAGCAGAACCAGAAGGGATGATGGAAGGCTAACCAGTCCAGCAATTAGTCTAAACACCATCAAATTCCTATTTTAAATTCATACTGTAGGAGTATTTAGAGACAATGATTTTTCATATTATTGCACTGTAAGGTTTCTGCATACTATTATGTTGTGGATCCTTCAGCTCTGGAAACTGCTGCATTTCAGTAATAACTCAACCAGCCACAAGAAGCTCCAAGACAATTTGCCTGGAAATTAATGACCTTGACAAATGGTAGTTGTTGTTTCAACCTCCACCTCATCCGTGGCCTCAATCTCCCTGTCCACTTGTCTCTTCCACACAGTGCCTTGGCAAGCACAATCCAGCATTTAGAAACCCTGACAGAAGAAGAAAGTAAGTACCTTTCTTGCAAGAGAGGGAGTCTGTGGCTGGTAAACACATACAGGAGACTCAGTCCAGCCCTTGCCTGCCATGGAGTCTTGTCTGGGAGAAAGGGTGGAAAGCCAAAAGTTTGCAATCCTTCACTGCAGGAATTTTGGCCAGTGGGTACGGTTGGCTGCCTCAAGGCAGCACACCTTGCACAGCTGAGGATCTGCTGTATTCTGCCTGTAGGCAAATACATTAACAGGAGAGAGAGAGAGATTAAAGGAGAGAGAGAGAGAGTTTACTGCTTAACATGCACTTGGAGAACACTGGACTCCAACTTATCTCCCACACTGAGGTCCAGGGACATTCAATTGAAGATACAGATCTGAAACTAGAGCTCAGAATTTGCTTCTAGCTCTGTGATTGCAGTATTGGCTATAAAAGCATCCATAATTGTTTTTTTTTAAAATCTGCATCACTGAAGGAATAAAAAGTAAATGCCATTTCCTTTTCTTAGTTACTTCTTGTCCTTTCTTGAAAGTAATTTTTTTTAAGGCATATGCACTCATGGGTGCGGATGGATCTGTGCACAGACTGTCACAGTGTTTCATCCCCTCTTGCTGGTTACAAACATTTCACCCTTTGATTCTTTTAACTTCAGCGCAGATGGGATGTGCAGCTTCCAGGCTCTTCATGGAACCTCTCCTTCTTACCATTGAGACATTTGTATTAAAGTGCTCAACTGGCAGAAACAAGATTATAATCAAGTCCTAGACTTCTGCTTCAACCAATTTGATGACAGCCTGACTATCAGAGTTTCCTGAAAGTCCACAGGCTGCCAGTCATCCAACCAAAATAAGCCCAGAACACTTTGAAAGCCATGAAGTAAGACTCACATGGTTGATATGTGATGTAGCATCCCTTAAACAAAGTGAACCATAGGGACAAATATAATATACAGATTGACAAGGTGAACAAAAATATACCACAGCTGTCCAGGAGTAACTTAAATCTTCATCTGAAGAGAAAATCACTGCCAGATACTTACAACCATCCATACAGAAATCAGGAATATCAACATCTTTAAAAACTACTTAGAAATGAAGTTTAGGAAAATAAAGAAGAGAGCCAAAAACAAATAATTACACAGAAATAACTTGGAAGACTGACAAAGACCATAGCATTCCTATTTTAAGCAATTAATTCACATTTAACCTAGCTGTCTCAAAATGCTATAATTCTGTATCATATAGCATGTGCTATATGAGTGAGCAACATCACAGTTAACTTAAAGAAGTATGAATTCCACACTCAAAATAAAAAGAGTTTGGTGACAAATGACAGCCCCTAAAAATGTGCTTCAGGATGGAAAAATAGTTTGTACATTTGAAATTCAAGCCTTTATCTGCCACAACTCTCAACATGGGCATGGCCTAAATCTAATGATTTTGTGTCATATTCACCCATTATTCATATTTGATCAAAGATAACATGGAAAACTGTGTCAAAATGCCAGCTTTTCTGCCACTAACACAGCACATCCTGGATTCCTGAGAAAGATCATGAGTTTTTCCATCTGCTCCAGATCCATGATAATACATTAATTCTGCTGAGAAACTACTGTTTCTCTTCAATGGACACAAACCAAGTTTGGCACTTTTAAATTAAAAAGTAATGATTTTAATAAGATGCTGAGAATCCATCAAAAAATAGTCAAAAGGATGAAAAATTACTGGAATATCCACCTAAAGCAAAGGTTTGGTTTCTCCTCAGCCCAAACTAAATACAAACAAACAAACAAAACAAAAAACCAACCAACCAACCAAACAAACAGACAAACAAAACACAAACAAACAAACAAAAACCAAAAGTGATATCCAGCAAAGCCTTCAAGGAACTCTCCTGCTCCTGCAGCAAAGACAAAATGCACACAACTAAAAAGGAAAGAAAACAATGCAGCAAACAGGATTCCCTTTATTATATTCTTTAATACAGTTGCTGTGGAAATTCCACTGAATAAATGCATTAGAACAGAATAGTATAAATTTGACATTAATTCAAGGAACATAATAAAAAATACTTTCCCCTGCTACCTTGCATCAGAATTATGCTCAAACTACCTTTAAGTGTCTGACAAAAATGGTGACTTCTGTGATTTACACAAGCTATCAGATGTGTGATTCATGCTGTTCTGTTATTTGTCAAACAACATATTATGTCTCCAGCTGTTCCTTCACCCTTTTTCTGTGATCAGGAAATCATAAGAGGGCACAAGTAGTTAGCCCTGGGCTTGGTTCCTTCTCTCTAAGTTCACTCCTTTCCATCACACATTGCCTCCTAGTCTCTTTCTATACTTCAGTTATAGTGAATATATTGATTAACATCTCCCATCTTCATAAAGATCAAAGTCCTAGTAGCAGCAGTATCTATATTTAAAAGTTGCCAGTGTTTTTATTATAGCAATACAATGCTACACATAGACATCAGTGGAATTATCCACAATACAAACTCAGAAAGAGAAAACCCAACTGGCATTATTCCTGAAATACCCTGAAAATAATTACTCTGAATTCCCCCCTCCTACATTTTTAACAAACTATTTCAAAGTCCAGTGAAGTGATCACAGATGTGGAGTGCTTTCCCATACCTGTTCCCTGAAAAACAGATGCATAGAAATTTATCCTGGAAACAGAAACTTCCCTGAAAATGTTAAAGCAATTAATGTATAGCCCAAATTACAATAAATTTCAAGTCGTCCTGTTACTGCACTTCAGTCTTGTGAAGAAACAATACTTCTGAAATAGGGCTTCTGATCTAGATATCCATGACCTTCTAAAACAAAAATTATCATGTAAAAATGGCAGTAGGGATAAGCATAAAGCACATGTGTGCATTCAGACTGTTACTTGCACTTACTACCTTGGTTGCATGTCATTAATACCAGATTTTGTTTGCTCCAAGGTGTGAACTTTTCCAATCATGGCATCTCCAGGGAAAAAAGAGGTTGCAAAACCACATAAATGTGAAGCTATTTGACAGCCTATCCATGAAGAGATCACAAGCAGTTCTGTGTTAGCACACCCAGAACCAAAAAATGACTAGTGTGTGCAGTCACATGCATACTTTCTCAATTTTCCCATCCCCATCTCAGTCACAAGAAATCTTCTGCTCCCTAATGGCTGCAGGAGATGGCAAATACAGAAAAACAACTATTTGAATCTCAGATTGCATACTAACATGCATGAGCTGCAAAGGGGGAAAAATCCTTATATTAGAGGATACTAAGATCTAAAGGGGATAAAAAAACCAGAATCAACAGAAAACAAAGGTGTTTTCTTTCACTTTCCAATGTTTCTCAGCAGCACCGCTTTTCACCAAACTCATGTCTTGCATCAGGATTAGACAAGTATTTCAAAGTGGTGAGAAATAACTCTCTGATGGCGTTTCAAAGAAAATGACTTCTCAGGAACTCCGACAAGGTGTAGAATCTGGTAAGTTTGGGAAGATAAACATAATGGCAGTAGCAGAAGTTATCATGTCTTACTTAAAGGAGAATTTTAAAATATACTACTCTTTCTGCGGCTCTGTTACTAGAGCTTTACAATATTTTGCTCAGTCAGTGTTGCTACACAGCTGCCTTACTCCTGCCTTACTCCCCCAAATCCACTCAGCTTTAACCACTCACTCCTTACACACCCAACCTGGCTCCAGTGCAGCTGAGAGGATCCCCATTCTTCCTCCAGTTATTCAGCCTGGAAAATCATACATTGACACAAAAGAGGAGCCAAAAAATTACTGGATGGTGGCCAATTAAATAAAATAGTTGGCACCCATAAAACATATGGGGCACCGTAGGTCTTTACACTTCATGAATTCTCTGCTCTATTATTACCGACACAATTACTCCGGGACATTTGTTGAGCAGTGCAGCACAGCAAGCATTGGCTAGAAAGTTGTCAGCTACACATACAAAGAAGTCCCTGTCTGCAGCTATAAAGTTTTACCTTTCATTCCTGAATTCCAGTCAGTGACAGGCAAAGGATGTAATGTGTCTGTGTCCAGACTGCCTCACATGGCACATAGCAGCAGAACTCCCTAGCATGGAGAGAGCAGTCATGCCAGTCCCCATGATTCCCTCCCTGCCTCTGTGGATGAATCAGGAAGGGGCATTTTTTTTTTTAAGCAAACTCCTTTCAGCAAATTACAGCAGCAGCTCTCTGCTCCATCCATCAACATACTATTGCCTGATGACCAGCTTCCTCACTCCTTCCATTTTGTTAATTTCCCTGCCCCCATACTTGTTGATGGCTGTGCATGAGGCATTTCATAAAATTTTGTGGCTGCGCTAAGACTGCC
This sequence comes from Toxostoma redivivum, assembly GCA_013397375.1. Classification (NCBI taxonomy): domain Eukaryota; kingdom Metazoa; phylum Chordata; class Aves; order Passeriformes; family Mimidae; genus Toxostoma; species Toxostoma redivivum. The sequence continues at coordinate 191,521 of VXBI01003752.1, forward strand.
AGTTGTAGCAGAACGAGCTAGCCCTGGAATTGAAAATTTCTTTTAACAGGTTATAGTGCACACTGGCTACTGTTTTATTTGCCCACCCACCTACTATTCATAACCTGGCTCTTAATTACCCAATTTCCCAGGCCCATATTCAGAGAAGTGAAAACACAACAACCTAAGCTGTCTTTTTAAGTTGACTTCTACAACTTCAGGCAGGTGTTTCAAGCCACGAGAAGCAGCAGCAAGGGCAGGTCCCCGTGTGGATATTTCTAACCAAACCAACACTCCAGCTGAGCGTATTTAAAAGCAGAAGCTGCTCTGGACATAGAGCAAAGGCCCGTGCCAGCTCTGCGGCACCATCTAGTGCTAAGAGGGAACAACGCTCTTGGGAGAACAGATCCACGCCGGGTTACGCAGGTCTCAGAAACAGGGCAAAATAAAGGCACGTAAATACAAACCAAAAACAAGCAAGACAACTGCTGGCAACCCATTCTCACAGTGCACATGCTGGAGCCCGCCTCTGTCACTCTAGGACTGGAACGTTTCTGTGGCACTGTCCAAACTGGTCACACACCAGTGAAGATGCTGGCAGCCCGCACTGCGGAGTCCGGCCACGCTCCTTACCACTATTCCCACTGGACTCAGCAGATGAATCACAGCAGCCACATGTTCTCGAAATGTACGTGCAGCCTTGCAGCTGCCTCTCCGCTCCCGTTCCAGGCTGACGGCTACTCTGGAAATCACGGCCGAAGGGCAATGGCAGCGGCTCTGAAACAAAGACCCGCCAGCCTTGCGGAAGGTGGTCAGAGACAACACGCTGCACATCCTCTCCAACAGGTCCCGAGGCAGAGGAAGAGACGAGCCCAGCTCCTGGGCATGCTGGCCTCTACAGACCATTAACTCAGAGATTCATGTTCCTGTTCAGGCTCAAACCGCAGATCCCAAGTGGTTCCCTTCTGCTCTCTAAAGTTACATCTACTTCCTCCAATTTTATTACCACTACTAGTCATAGAGGTTGGGGTCACTTCTTTTTTCCATTTCCTGCATCCAGAAAAGTTCACTACTTATTATAAATCTAGATGACATGGTTTGTTTTGTTTTGTTTTGTTTTTTTTCTGAGAGCAGCTTAGTTCTTATAATTTTATACAGCTGCATATTTGCGGCATCTAAGGAAGAATTCCTGCCACACTGATAGAACTTCAGTGCCAGATTCTTCAATCTTCTAATATTCCAGCGAGTTTCAGTTTAAAATAGTAGAAAAAGTGATTTTTCTACAATTATGAAGTCTCCGAAGAGTTACAGAATTCATATCCTTAATTTGTGTGAAATCTAGTTGTTTTTCAAACTTCCCATTAATTCCAACTTGAATAATGACAATCTTGTACATGACAAAAACCACCTTGAAAATCTATCCCAGTGACAAATTAAATATAATTAACATTCATTTTCAAATGGTGCCACTCAGAAGGACCTGATCAACAAGAGAGAAAGCTACCACACATGCATTAATTTCAAGTTTTATTTTTCACATTGGTGAAACACATAGCCTCTTCTCAAGAGGCAGCATCTGTAGAGCTGTTACAAACACATTTTGTACTCTATTACACCACAGATTTGGGAAAAGAACAAGTAAAGCACAGGCTTCACACTGCACTTGATCTTCTGAGTATTAAGTTACAGATAATTTAGAAATCTTCTGATTTTACATATACATTGCATTGGCCATTGCTCAGCCCCCATGCAGAATTTATTTTTATTATAGTCAACACTGGTTTTGGAAACTCTCTTGCTGTAAATGTTATATTTTCCATTTTAGATCACTTAAATGGTATTTACATAAGTGTGCAAATTGCTCTGAAAGATAGAAACAAACACTAACACATAATATACAGACAGTTTTCTCGATACTTAAACATTTACTAAAAGGCAGTTAACATTCCTAACACACTTTCACTGTCTAAAATAGGAGAATAAGTTATATAAAATAGACCATCTTATTTTCAGATGCTTCCACTTCTGCAGATTTGGTCTTTGCAGCAACATTGCAATTAAAGATTAAGATTCTACTACTAGGAATCAGAAATGTCAATTCAATGGCAGGTTAACATGTTTAGTACCAGCCACTTTTGTCCCAGATTTTCCAGACTTGGCACAGAACAAAGAAACAACTTGAGTGAGGGGGGAAGACAGTTTTGCACATTTTTTTTTTTGGCCATATGAAAAGTATGTTTTAAAAATGTAACAAATAATTTTAATTTTTCTTTTAAGGGCCTGTTAATGTTACAAGCACAGTTTAAATAAATCTGAAAATTCTTCCACAGAAGCACACAACGTTCCCAGTTTTCTTATGCATCTCGTTTCAGATACATACAATGGTTCACACAAAAAGCAGACTCCTTGGGCTCACACAACAAAACTGATTTCAGAACTAGAAGGAAATGCTTGAAGAAAATTCCTTAGTGTTCCCTGAGTTTCTACGTGTGCATTTTTTCTGCCTGTGATAAAGACTCGCCATAAAAAGTGTTATGTTCTACTCGATTCAAATCCAGAAGGGCAGAAGTTAAACTTCAGTTAAACTGAAGTGAGTTCCTCCAACAGCAAAAATTGTAGAAGAGTTCTAGAATTCTAGGAAAGTCTTCAAAACCATCTTTAATGTATACCTGCAAGCACTCTCAGAGAAAAGAAACTCACTTCCTAAAATTTCAGAGTCAAAACTTTTATATATATCATTGATAACAAAGGGAAATTACCCATCAGATAGTGAAGAACTACAGGTGCATCTTAAATAGCTTTAAAACTCATGGTTATTATTACACAAGACAAAGACAAAACTGGTTTTTGAACACCCATTAAATTGAATAATGTGACTTTCTAATGAGACAGCAAATTATGCTGCAGTTTGTGCTTCCATCTCAATGTTACTGAGTGCTATTTACCCCAAGGGAAGTGAGCATCAGCCCTCTAAAATTTGAACCTTCATCACAATTACACCTGACACAATTTTGTCAGACATCTGCTTGATATTTTTGATGACATCCAATTCCTTAATATGGCAGAAACTATCCTAACACTTTAGACTGTGCTTTTGGTCTCTTGTTTACAGAGCTTTGGGCATCACATACAAATCCCTGCTGGATTCCAAGTGAAGTCACCCTAGTTCAGACCTGCTGAAGAAACAAGCCACAGGTACAACTTCTAGACTTGGCAACTTTTAAGCACAAAATGGTGAAACAAATTTAGGACACTAAAGAAGCTTGCAAAACACATGATGACTTGAAACCAAACAGAAATAGGATGCATTAAAATTTGGTTACTTTGGATTCTAAGCTACTTTGAAAAATGCCACATATAGGAGATATCTGTTCAATGCTCTGAAAATATGAAAGAATCAAATGTCTTCATAGACTAGCATACTGATTAGCATATGAACCCCTAGGATGCTCATGAACTCAAATGTACCACTGAAACATTCCACCTAAGTTTTTGTTAAACATTTTTCTTCAGAAGTTTATATTTAGTGTACATTACCTGCTAACTTCAGTTTCTTTTTTGGTTATGGCACACTTCAAAAACACTGCTAAGAATGGTTGCTCACTCCTTCCTTTCTAAGGTGCACATTACAAACACTATGACACATTTATTTCCAAGTAGTTCAGGTCAATAAGTTTCTTAATGAGGAAAGGCAGGTGTGTATTTTTAAGGTTGCAAGGTAAGTTCAACCTAGTTGACTTAGAGTTTTTCACACTCATGTGGATACTGTAGAAAATAAGGTATTAAAATAATATTCCCCAGTGGAGTAAAAACATGTTGTAAACAAACTGAATGCTCCCCCTAGTGCTTACATAAGTCAAAATCCCTGCCTGGCACAGTCTGCCTTAAATGGTCTTAAACAGGAGATAAATAGCCAGATGAATGATCACACGTTCAACTCCGAAAACAACTGCAAACGTCTTACTGGGACCAAAAGTGTCAGCTGTTGAAAGCCAGCATTTAAATTTTGTACCACTCTCCCTCCAGTGCTTCTGAGGTTTTGGTTTCTTTTAAACTGTGCTTTTAGAAAAACTCTTCTCAATTTTTTCCTGTCAGCTGAAGGCAGGGCCCTAAGGAAGCTCCTGCCAGGTAGAGATGATGTCCAAAGATGTTTCAAGATGATAGGTACAATTATGCTTTTTCTCCTGCATTGCAACCAGACGCTGCCAAGTTAATACTAGGATTCCCATATCACAATTGCAATGAAGCTCTGGTAAATCTGATACCTTTGGATATGCTCAGCATCACAGGTCAGTCAGCTATTGATAATAACCTAATCAGTAGCTAGCATAGTCCACCAGAATATTCATCCTCTTCCTCATCAGCATGAGAGCCCGCTGCAGCTGGTCCTCTGGCTTTGTCTTGGGCAGCATTTGGTGACTTCTTCTTGATTCCACCTCCTGGGACCACCAAGGTAAGACCAAGCTTGGCATACTGACAATAACAAGGCAAGTTTAATTTCTGTACTATCACAGAATTGACTGATGCTCACAATAAGCAAGCAGGGCAACATTCAGTACAGAGTGATGATGCTCGGGGTGTACTTTTCCAGCTTGGAATAAATATAACACTGGTTCATTTTTCTCTCTCTCAAATACTCTGAGAATGGGATATGAGATCTGTATTGATGCTGCTTAATATCAAATAAATCGGCCACATAGTTCCTCTGGTTCAAGCTTTAGAAAAGAAATAATTCCAGTATGTAGCTTTTCATACATTATCTAGTATTAGATCACATAAACAGTCTTAGAAGTGTTGTTCAGCAAGACTAGTAACTTAATTTTGACTATTCAACAAAGTAAAATTAGCCAATATTGCTACTATGTTTGGCAGGGATGGATGTTTCCATTACTTCACACCTTTCCTGTCTTATACTTCCTACAATTTACAAATTCAATTAAATAAAAAATGGTGGAGAAGGAGACACAACTACTTGCTCCAAATTAAAAATCTATCCTGAATGAGTACCTTGCTAAGAATAACCAATGGAAAAAAACGTTCAATGATGCCATCCTGTAGGCATCATGTTCTGTTCATGTTTATGCACATTTATCTGCTGTCTGGTATTTCTGAGAAAAAGCAGAAGCTGCAAACTGTTCTTGCCTTTCAGGAAGCAAGCAGAAGAGGACTGAATCTTGGTCAACTCATTAAACAAATTCAGCAAATCCTTATCAAGCTGTTCTTTTACCTAATCCTTCACACCATCTGAAAGGCAGGCAGCACCATCACTGGCAGGCAAAGTAAAAGAATGCAGGAAGCTCATAGCCAAAGGGCAGCACGACAGGAAGTCACAATAAATAGACAGACTGTACTCTTCTTATTTTTCTTTACTAGGAAAAAAGCCCACCCTCTTAACTTGAAAAAACACCTGATCACAGGATCTGCCTACTTACATCATTATCCATGTATTTGAAGAGTGGAGAATTACAGACTTCAGAAACTTGATCCTGATCTTGCTGATCATACCCTTCTAAAAGTTGCTCCAGTGCTGCACAGTCTTCACTTCCATTAAATCCTGGTATACTGAAGGAAATTAAGAGTTGATTTCTTCAGGTACATGAATCATATCCATAAAAATTAAACTTTAAGTAATATTAGTTTGCACACTGTAAATAAGACCAAAATCATAGTCAAGATGAAACGAGAATATTAGATTTTTAATATCTTTTTCCTGATTAGTCAATAAACTCTTTCTCTACTTTACATACGGAAAAGTTCTGTCATGAGTTTCTGTATATAAAACTGGAGATTTGGAAAACATAAGCAGAATGTTTAAAGACTGACCTTGAAATATTATTTCTAAAGGTAAAGTAGTACAATTTAACTTATACATATGTTCATTTTACTAAAAACATAGTTTAAGTAAAAAAATATTGTTTTGTTATTTTACTACTGAAGTTCCAATGAAAGTTGAAATGAAGAATTGCCAGGGCTAAACACTAATCCATATTTTGACACCAAAATTTTCTCCTGTAACATGGCAAGAACCTTTAATTTCCATCTCATTTTCCCTGTTAGGCATAACTAGTTCTTTATGACTTTGTATTTTAGGTTTGCTACGAAGTATCACTGCAGCCATTACAGCTAAATCTGTTATGTGTGAAAAAGATTCCTGATAGCCATACACCAGGGAACATTATTGTACTGCAAGTCAACAGAAGTGCAGGTTAAAAATATATGAAAAAGCAGTGTCAAGCAAGATAGATCTACACTAATGAAACATTCAGTTTAAAATTGTAGGGCAAAACGTAGACTTACCTGTAGCTTTCCCTCACACATCTTTCTGCAGCAACATAATCATTTCTATGAAGATGAACTAAGACTTGAGCAATAGTTTTCTAAACAAGAAAAAAAGTAAGCCTTACGATGCTTTAGAAATTAACAATAAAACATGAGAAAAATAGGAGACTGTTAATATCTAGTATGAGAAAGGTCATTACAAACCACAATCATCCTAACATACTGACACAAGTGAGGTCAGAACAATCTAGTGAAAAAGTAGAGAGCCATATCCCCAGCTGGTACAAAATAGGTTATCTCCTATAACATTTTAATGGATTGGTATCCCAAGTAACAGTTTTTGTAATTTGTTTTTTGATAATATCTTTATTTTTTACATGTTGTTTGGTTTTGACAGCTCCTGTAGATAACAGCATCTTATCTTAAAAATTATAAAAGCACAGCTACAGTTTGGGGAAACACCACTACCACAAACTATCACCATCTAGCAAGAAACTCACGGCTTAATCAAGAGGTACCCATCATCTGTCAGATGTCAGTAACAACAAAAATAAAACAATTGAAGTGTACTATCTGAAGCTGTCTCTTAGAAATTACCTTATAGCAAGTGGGGTAGTTTTCAATTTCCTTATAAATACTTTTTTCCTTCTGAAGAGACAGTGCAGCCTCATCTAATCTAAAAACCAAAAAACCAGGAGTATCAGTGCTAGGAATACAACACAATGAACTCAAGGCTAATTACAAAGTGTTTAATTAATACGGTGGCAAGTCTAATGGAATAAACAGCAACACAACTAAAAATCAAAAGTAGATCTAAAAACAGAGCAGGTAAATATACAGTCAGCAATTCCTTTCGTGTATGCGCTAAGAACATCTCTGGTATTTTTTCAGAGAAACCTTAGTTTTTGTAACATTGTACAAGATGAATGCTTTGTTACATACACTAACACCTTCCTATATGTCCTGAGCTACTATAAGCTATCAGTAAATCTGATATGCATGAACTAGCAATATAGTTCTTAAAGGACCTAAATGTTTCAGTGAAGCATGTCTAAGATGAACTGAAGGTCAAGTCTGGTGTAAGCAATTTACAATTAAACTTGTCTCACTGAGACTCCAAGATTCACTCTTCTTTAAAAAGTCCAGAATCAGACTGCAGCAGATTTCTTTCCTCGGGTTAGTCCTAATTCCTCTGTTTTATATCCCACAGCCATAGAAGACTTTCAAGTACTTTCTGCATATTAATTTTGGGGGAAAAAAATCCTGGAGTATTTTAAAAATTAATGAAAACTGGTATTTTCACAGAGCAAAAGTCTTTTAGCTCACGTTCTCCCATCCCAGAACACAAAATTGGTGGATGAACATGGCATATGCCAGAGAAACTGCAACTTAGCTTGAAGCGAGCTTCAAATAAGAACAGTACATAAACCAAACAACACCAAGACAAAAAACCACAATCAAAACCACATTTTAAGATTCAATTACATTAAAAGAACAAAAAGGGATAAAGCTATACCTGCGTCCTCTGACCAGAAGTCTTGATGCCTTCCCTAGCATTTCTAATGCCTGCCGTAAACGTTCTTCATTCTAGAAAAGAAAAAAAAGAATTCAGACATCCTATTTCATTTGCACAGAAGTAAGACCACTAGACCTTAATCTAAGTGTGTCACCTGTGACTTACAATAACTGTTAGTTATTAGATCAGCAGCTCACACACTCAAGGGAAACATGAAGTGTATTGGTGCTACCAAGTTCCACAGCCAGCTCCTATATGGATCTGCTCAGCAGAGTAATGTCAATGCAAATTTGCTAATCTGGAAACACATAACAACTGACAAAAGAGAAGTACATCAAAACCACTTGCAAAAAGGCAAATCACTGGCTCATGGAATGGGTGGAGCACCAAGCAAAATCTTTTCTTCTGTGCCTTCAAGGATTTCTAATTATTTTGAGTTCCAGTACTCAACAGCAGACATGTTCTCTACCCTCTGTGCTGCACAATAAGAGGCAGAACACCTGAACTACAAAATTCAGATTCTGTCAAGTTCTTAACTGAGAAAAAGGAAAAGCAAACTGACTCCTAACTTTTGTCATCTTCTCTACACAGCATGAGAAGCCTTCAATTCATTATTCAGACACTCATGTAAAATGAAGAAAACATAATTTAGAACCTAATCTTAGGCTTTTTCTTTATAGCTAAAAGACAAAAACCCAACAAACCAAAAACACCCACAAAAATCCCCCACTTACTTCAAACACCGATGCTGCCTGCTGATAAAGCTGCACAGCCTTCTCTGGACTCACATTTTCTATTAACCTGTAAAAACATCAATACTTTCTCTTCAGATGAAAGAAAAATATTTTTTACCTGAAAGCATCAGAAAACCATAAAAGAAAACTACAGACATACCCTTGCCCTGCACAGATTCTAGCCACCAATAAGTCAGACTCACTTTCCAGCCCGTTCCAGTGCAATGGCTGCTGTGTCTGGTGTCCCATTCTCCAGGTACATCATACTGGCTTTCTCGATCAGCTGAACTGCTTCAGGGAGCCTCTGCATCTCCTACAAGGCAATAGTCACAGGAACACTGTTGTCAGGAAAGGAGCTTATATGCAATGACACAAATCAAAGCAAATTACTATAACTTATTTATTAAGGTTCTAATTTTTATTTATAAACTTGTAGGGCTAGTGAAAGTTGACCACCAACTCCATAAAATTCACTTCTAAGTACTAAACTTTTGTGTAAGTCATGAACTTGTGGTTGTTCAGAGTAAAAGCAGCACTATCTTTCTGTTACCCTCTGACATGAGGAACTCTTCTTTCCTTCTACAAAAGTAAAACTATTTTTTCCCCCAAATACAAATGTTGCTTTCCTAATCTACTGAAGGTAGAAGTGGGGACTATGAGTCATTAAAAAATTTCACCTGAATATGCAATTTGCTTACATATATTTGTAAAATGGCCCAGTGCACAATATTCGTCACTATCAAATAGAACTTAAAAATAAAAACTAGTAAATGAGAATACCTTTAGCATCATGCCAGCTTGTTCATAAGCTCTGCAGAGAAAAAAAATGTACAATTTGGTCAGAGATGGTGTATTACAACAAGCTGTAGTTATGAAGCAAAATTTAACATGCATTGACTATCTAACATCTTCACTGTTAATATTTAATGCTTTGAGCATGTTTCAAGAGTTTTATTTAATGACACAGTACACATGTAACTTTATCTTCCACAAAATTCAACCACACTCCCTGGTACGAATCTATTTTAACCTGATCTCCAGGCAATATTTGGATTATTTTCATCTCTGACGTACTTTTTAATTAAAAATTTCTTAATTAGCTCAACAGTGTAGAATTTCAAAATTATGAGAAATTCATGTAAGAAAAAATATTTGTTATCAAAATGTGAAGGATGCCAAAATCATCATTTCTTCAGGTGGCCATAACAGGTTTTCCGACTTTCCTAGCTCACTCTTCCATTGAACTAATTTTGAAACAGCAAAATTACTTGAATCAGAACACTTACTACACTGAGATCAAAATTAAAGCTTGTGCTTGTACTGTATGTTAAAAAATCTGTTTCAGATTACTTAGTACTTTTGTACTTACTTGGCAGCATGAAAGAGACTGGAGGTAAAATTATTGAAGTCAAGGACAAAAGTCACAAAAATATAATGCAAGAAAAATACTATTGTACAAAATCTTACACAACTACTAATTTCAAAGCAAGGAACCCCATAAAGACAAATTGAACCTACTACAACTGCAGGCAAGCTGTCAAAAATAAGTAATTCTAAGGACAGAATAAATGCAATATACCAATGCATAGGTATATATAAAGTTGTAAAAAGCACATTTACTTAAAATATGTTCCTGCTTATTAAACAGTACTACATGTACTGTAATAATGTCCGAGTTTCATTTAGTTTATACTATGCATGAATAGGTTAATAAAAACCAGTTAAATTTCTGAAGCAGTAACTAGGTATCTCAGGCACCTGTCAGCTGTTATTTGTGACATTAACTTTCTCACCAACAGTTCTTTAGTTTTCCCATTCAGAGCACACAAGAACAGACTTTTAAAAAGCAATTCTGTTACACTGACAAAATGTACAAATATATTAAATAACCTGCTACCAACCCCCATTACTCCAATCTAAGTAGCAACTAGTCAGCTTCTTGCAAAGAAAGTATTTCAATTAGTGAAAAGATACGCTTTATTGTTTTCATGTGCCTCAGCTTCCCGTAAACAGGCTTCCCTTGCCTGGTCAAACTGCTTGGCATTCTTAAAAGCAACAGCTGCAAGAAAGCAAATAAGGATTTTATTTACAACTTGACATTGTCTTCTTTTTTACCACAGCTGCTGGACAGTTTAGCTACCTAAAGATGCAAACAGGCTATTTAAATGCATGGTTACAGTTTATCAAGGTCTTCCCAAAAATCCCAGACAATTCTCCTTGCTTCATTAGTTACTTAGTTACAATTAAAGACATTTATTATCAACATCCCTTCCATACCACCACACTACCATACCTAGCTCTCAATGTGTTTAGCTGGACTTTGAGAGTTACTCATGCTGTATTTTAATTACAGAAATGGAGGAACACGTATTTATATAATTTTAATCATTAGGAGCTATACAAAGTCAGAAATGTGCCACCAACAAAGGATACCTGTAACTTCTTCAGCACACAGGGTACAAATATGTATTTCTATCTCATTTAACTAATACAATATGAAGTAAGATTTAAAATTAATTTCAATTTACAAATGCTCCAGTTGTTCTTCCAAGTTTGTATTTTTGTATTCAATCTTAGGTGAGTAAGTAGGAATGGCTAGAGTAAGAAGTCAAAAGACCATGACAAATTATTACTAGGAGAAAGAAGAAAATGCTTAAGAACAAAAAGAAATCAACTAGTAAGGATTTTATATTCAATGTGTCACTTGCCAGTGGAAAAGGGGAGGAATGAGACCTTACTGTGCCTGAAAAAAAACCAACCAACCTGGCAGCATCTCACCCTACTGAGACAGACTTTGACAGGACATATTTCATAAGATGATGATAAAGCAAAATTTTAAAACCAGCTTGAACGTCTGTTGTTTTGTAGATAAAGTCACAGGATTTGGAGGTGGACAAGTGAAAGAAGGAAAGAAAGCTTTATTTTTGTCACATACAGCAATACAAAAAATAGAAGTTGTAAGCTTAAAAAAAATTGGTTTTGGAAACTGTTCTAGATCTCCAAGTACAACCTGAAATTTATTTTACAATGCTACCAAGAGGATTTTTTGTTGTTTCATCTTACATTTAGTCTTCACAACAGTTTTATTTACACAGCAATGTAATAAAAATATGTAACATATTACCAGGGACTAAGCTTGATGAATACTTTGAAATATATATGGCCATATTTACAGCCACACATACCTGCCTTCCCATATTCAGTAGCTGCACTGTCATAATCTGGTTTCCACTTTAAGAATCCAGTTTTCAGGCTAAAACACAAGAAACAATTAGTAAACATTTTATGTTTTACCATCAAGGCACTTCAGATACATTTCAAACTTTAGAACATATCTGGAAATGAGCAATTACCTATGTGCCAATTCTGTGGTGGCATCACTACCATAAAAACAAATGCCAGCACTGTTAAGAATTGCATAAAGCACTGCAATTATAACTCATAGTTACAACCCTCATCCTAACATGCTTCTACTGTTCCCAGAGAGTCTTCCCAAGTCCATCTTCTCAGTGGTAAGAAGTCAGCAGAAAAAAAATACTTCCTCCTACAACAACATGATATCTCCAGATTTCTTATACCATGACACCTGACAATATTTTTTTTCACACATCAGGAAGTTTCCAGCATTCCTCTACAGGATTTTTTTTTTTTTTACTTCTGAGAATTAACAAAGACTCTCAATGCATACACAAATAAAAGAATTTACTTACAACCACAAAGACTCGTATGTCATTTATATGCCTACAATAGATCACGACACTAAAAGGTGCCACACGTAGGCACAGATACATAGGGGAAAACGAACATTGGAAAATTAGATGAGTCATTAGGCAATTTGGAATCCAATAGGTTAACTTCCTCATTTCTAAAAGAAATTAAAATATTACCATAACTTTACAGTCTACTTGCATATTTGTTGTAGGCCAGCACATCATATGCAACACATTCTTCATGTGGCAAAACAGAATATGGATCCTAAGGTGGTCTTGTTGTCTTCCTTGGATGACGACCACAGATGACTCTAAAACAAGCCTTTATATTGTGGCATTTTTATCACAGTCAGAGTCTCAAATGCATCAAGCTGAAATACACAATGCACTGAATCTACACACAATTTGAGGTCTCAGTGCCTTTTATTTCATGACCTCTCCAGATCAACTTAAAATTTAGTCTGCTGGAGGGCACTGTCAGTCAAGTAACTTGAGTAAGATATGCTGGGGTTTTTCGATTTCCAAGGTTTCCCTCTATGCCAATTTATACCCATGATTTCCAGAAAGCCTGTCACTATTTTTACCAAAACTATGGCATCCTTGGATTAGTCAGCTCTATTACATCTATACCATACTCTGTGCAATTCAGACTTACAAGTAAAATGGCTATATTCAGTGTTAAAATACACAGTAGCAGACTACCATAGATGTTAAGGTCTCCAAGATAAACCTAAGTACAGGTCACTGAAGCCACCTAAGAAGCTCCAATCACATGTTTCTCACGGGCAGGAAATAAACACACACCACCTCCACAAAGTCAAGCCCTTCTATCAAACACAGTCTCCATAACTCTTCTCCCACTTGTCTATAGCCTTGAGATGCGCCAGGGGAGGTTCAGGATGGACATTTGGAAGAAATTCTTCACAGAAAGGGGTTTTAGATATTGGAATGGGAGTCACCATCCCCAGAGGTGTTAAGGAAAGACTGGATGTGGCACTCAGTGCCCTGGTCTAGTTGACAGAGTGGTGTTGGGTCACAGGTTGGATTCGAACATCTCAGAAACCTTTTTCAACCTAATTGATTGTGTGACTTGTCTTCCTCCCACTAACTTTAGCAGAAGGGCAGAAGTGACAAGCGCTCGCTTTGCCGTCAGGGTTGGAGCAATAGAGGCCACAAGGCCCTAAAGGAAACTGCTCAGGCTCCAGGCCTCTGAGCCTCAGCGCCCCCACTGCAGAGTCTTAGGGCCGCTCTACTGTCCCTGTTCGGGGCAGCAGGCCCTCTACAGCACCCAGCCCCCGCAGGGAGCGTCCCCTCAGGCAGAGGAGGGGCCGAGCAGCCATGCCCCCGACTCCCTCCCCGTGGCCCCGCCACCTCCCTCCCCTTCTCCCGAAGTGCCGCCGCCTGGCACACGGAGTCTCCTCAGCCCCCAGCCAGGCCAGGAGGGGACACGCCGGCTCCATGGGGCAGGAGAGCCGGGCGGCCCGGACAGCGCGAGCTGGCTCCCCTCAGCCCGCACCCTCCGCCCTGCTGCCCTCCGCTCACTATTTCTCCGCTTTCGCGATGTGCTCCAGCGCCTCGTTAATCTTCTGCGCCGCCATCTCGCCAGCGCGGCGGGCCGGGCTCGGCCGCGCTCCGCCGCCTCCTTGCGCTGCGGCTACGGAACGGCGCAGGGATCACCGGCACCGGGGGCAGCGGAAGGAGCGGCCCGGGCCCCGCCTGCTCCCCGCGCCTGCGCCGCGACCGGAATGCCCCGAGTGCTGCGGACCGGCCCTGGCGTGCTCCGAGTGCCCGGGATGCTGCGGGCCGGCCCCGGCCCTGGCGTGCTCCGAGTGCCCGGGATGCTGCGGGCCGGCCCCGGGCGCGGAGCCGCTGGCGCGGCCTGTGCGGGCAGGGGTTCCGAGCGCTGGGCTGTGCCTCCCTCCGGGGGCGGCGGGCACCTCCCGTGCACAGCCCCGTCGTGTACTAGTCCGACAGAAGGTTTTCGAAAAAGAGAATCACACAGAATGCCAGAATCGTTAGGCTTGGAAAGAACCTCTGGAGATGATCTGCTTCACCCCTCCTGCCAAGCAGGGTCACCTAGAGTAGGTGGCACAGGAACGCGTCTAGATGGGTTTTGAATGTCTCTAGACAGGGAGGCTCTGACCTCCCTGGTCAGCCTGTGCCAGTGCTCTGCCAACTGCAATGTGAAGTTTTTCCCTATGTTGAGGTGAAACTTCCTGCATTTTATTTTGTGGGTGTTGCTCCTCGTCCTGTCACTAAGCACCACAGAAAAGAAGTTGGCACCATTCTCTTGACACCCTGCTTTGAGATGTTTTTATGTATTGATGAGGTCCCCTCTCAGTCTTCTCCAGACTAAACAGGTCCAGCTCCCACAGTCTCTCCTCATAAGAGAGATGCTTGTGCTTTGTGACCTCTGCAGGACCTGCTCCAGCAGCTCCTCTTCTTTCTTTACTGAGGAGCCCAGAACTGGACACAGCCCAGAACAGGAATGAGCAAGACCTGCGTTTCCCAGGGTTTTCAAAAAGAGGCCAGTTTTTTAATCAGTGCACAACTCAGAGGCCAAAGTCTGAGCAGCACTGCGTGCCCTGCCTTCAGGAGGCTCCAGAGGCAGTTCTGCTGAGGCATGGTCTTCTGACTCAGTGAAAACAAGAGGGTGTCTCCAGCAGGGCTAGCACAGAGGTCTGATGCAGAAGGTGTGAGTAGTGGCTGAGCACACCAGAGTTGCTGACACAGGCCACGCAATCATGCAAGATACCCAAATTATGGACTCAGTAATTGAGTCAAAAGTGCTAAAGTCTCTCTTACTACTCGTATGTCCAGCTTCCTTGATGCCTTAGTTTTGTTAATGTGAAACTTCCCTGAGAAACAGAAGATCAGTCATTGAGCCCAGGAAAGTATTTCTTCTCCAATTTGGAAATCATTATTTTATTCTAATCTGAGTAAGTGAAGTATTTATCAAAGCAGAAGAGAAAAAGCAAAGCAAGAACCTGGTTAAATTTGCAGAACTTCCCAGAGCCTAGAAGTCATTGAAATTATCCTTATGAGTCCTTTCCAACTCAATGTTCTGTGATTGTCTGGAAGTCCATACCTTTTACAGGAATCAGCTTTACAAGTTTCTACATCAAAGTGGGAAAAGAAGCAATATTTACATGATTTGTTTTACTCTAGGTAGTCATAAAACTCACAAGTCTGAATTGCTTTCCCTTCCTTTTCATTTTCCCACATTCCCTTGATGACATGGACACTTAATATTCTGACTTTGGTTCTTGCATTGCACTTGAGAGGTTATCATCTATTGCAGATGGTGGAAAATCCCCACTAAATCTTAAATACTATTATTCTGTGTCCTAGATCAAAGTAAGGAAAAAGGTTGTAGAGAGTTTTTCTGCTTTCAAAGGCAGATGAGTTGTCACAGGAGTACTGGGAGAAAATAACTAGTCTTGCATAATACATATACAAAAAAGGTTTTTGGCAAGCTCTCAGTGGTAGCAGGTATAAAGCAGAGGAAGCTATGATTGGAAAGATTCTTGTGTCATCACGTCTGTCTTTTCTTTCTCTCATAATGTCAGCCAGGATAGATCTGGCCATATAACTATGTGGTTGCTGCAGTGCCTTTCAAATAAACTTGTATTAGCTGGGAAAATTAAATCCTAGACAGCAGCATTAAATGATAGAATAATCTCAGACTGTTGCTCTGAAGCACCAAACTAATGACTTACAGTTTGTGTGTTTGTTTTTGCTAGGGCTTCTGGCCTACTCTGTTCCCTGGGTTGTAAATATCTGTTCACTTTCTAGTGAAACTGCACATGTGCACTGTCTGGTTACACTTTATACTGGAATGACCAGACGAAAGATTTCCAAGACTAGTATTAAATGAAATTGGATATTCTGGGGTAGCTTTTATTTTGTAGGCATGGAACCTCAGGAGATTTTACATCTGGGAAGGATCATATCACAGCATCTGGTGCTTGGCTGTGAATTAGAATTTGTTGCTGAAAAATGATCAGGTACAATGTGAAAAAAAATTTGCAGGGATAATAGTTGGAGTGACAAAGATGTGAACTCTGTAAATAGCTGTATTAGTAGAAGTCACTGATCATTAGCCAGTCTTTGTCTACCCATCCATACACCTTGCAGAGTTTCTGTCTTCTATTTCTTCATGTGAACCATTGCAACCAAAGGAATCAAGCTATGAGAAACAAGGTAAGCATAAGCTTTACAATTCATTTGTCTTAAATGTTTAAAAGCACCTGTGTGAGACTTCATGGAGATAACCACTGGCCAAAGGCTGGAGGCAAGCAGCTGTAGACAACACCTTCTACCATTATGGCTAGGTCCCCCCACAGCCCTGGCATCAGGACAGCCTGGGTGTCCTTCAGAGAGCTGTTGTTAGTTATAGGAAACTATCAGTACAACTGTAGCTAAAATTTGTTTCTTAATTAACTCTAACTTTTCTGTAAATATGTTGTGTTCTTTCAGGAAGTCAGGACTGACTGCAGTGAAATGTACTTTAAATCAGCTGCCGAATCCTGTCTGCTACTCCAGTGGATCCAGAAGGTGAATTTAAGTTTTCCTAGATCTGGATTTCTCACCTCTGTCTGGTACCCTTTTATGGCAGCAGAACATGGAAAGTTCTGCCTTATAATTTATTACTGTCTGAAATCGGAGTCATAACTACAATACGGCTCCACCACTATGCTGAGGAAAGTATCTGGCAGGAAGGGAGAGGGATCTGCATATTTCTTCTCTCAGACAGACTGGGCCATCACTAATGGTCTAATGTACAATTGGGTCAGACAAGTTTTGGGCCCATAATATACACAAAAAATGTGCTCTGTGATCACTGCAACCCAGTGCCAGCACCTCAGTGCTCTGGTATCTTTTCCTGTCTTCAGCATTAAATCCACATAACTCATTTGTCTTTCAGACACTGCTGTCTTTATGGGCATGGCAGAAAGCAAACAAATAACCCCAAGGGCAGGAAAACTAATAAAGACCGGTTTTCTGTAGATTTGTGTCTCCCTACTTATTGTGTTTAATTAAATAGCAGAAACTGCTGTGTGAGCATGCCTTTTATTAGATGTCAGAGAATAAAGAGAGAGGCCTTATAAATATCCCAATTGGGGGAAGGTGGTAATGTCTACTTAGCTTTCCTGATTCATTGGACATGAAAGAGGAGGAGGGTGTTCTGGTAATATGAATCATTCATAATTCCTTCCACACTATTTGTTGATATGTATAATTTACATGCTCCTATTGAAGATTAAGTAAGGTGGCCTGTCCACAAATGTAAGGCATGTTGACTTTGTCAGTAAGTAGTAATATGATGCATCATGATTATGAAGACCCTTTGAGTCCCTACTATTCCCCTGGTCTCCCTTGCTTCCAAAAAGACTACATTTCCCTCAGTCACAACAATCCTCAAATTGTAATTTATTTAAAGTCAAATTAATTTTATACAACAGTTAATGTATGACTCACAAATACATGTACAGTATTTACAGATGTGAAAAAAGTTCTTCTGGAGGAGAGTTGAGTCACCTATTCCTGTTGGGTTTTTGAGAGCCCAAGGTTGGATAATCGCCACCACACCACTTCCCACATGCTCCGATGGGAATCTGACCAACTCAGTATTTTTGGCATTTATCACGTCCTAGACTTGCTCCTTGATACTTCCTCATCTTCTCAGCCACTGCATCAGCAAGTGATGATAATTTGCCTTCATACCTGATGGTTTTATGCACCACCAGTGCCTGACCCACCCTTAAAAAAATGCTTGTAGATCTTGTTTTGGTAGTCTCAGAGCCGTTGTTATTAATTTTCTGTTTTCCACTGGTGGCAATTCCACAGCCCTGACAACCTGTTCCAATTAAAAATAGCTTCATTCTACTAGTTACTAGGTCTTGGGAAGATGACCTTTGGAGCAAAAGTCTCTCTGAGACAGGGATCTCACCACAAAACCATTTCTGGAGTCACCTTGACTCCTTCTGGATGCCAATTTGTTACTGGGCTAGGCTCACAGTTTGTTGGCTAAGCTCTTCCTAGCTGGCTCTGTTCCCTCTGGCAATTTACCAAGCAGTCACACCTGCACAAAGAGAGGGCAGGAATATATGGTGCAGGCATGAATTGCTTAAGTCAATAGAAAGTACCACATCATAAATGTGTAATCATAGCTTTACTTTAGCTTCTCTCTCTGTTGATGAAGTAACTTGCTCAAGATAGAGCACACACATAATTTAAAAATGTGGCACCTTTTCTGCTCCAGCTTTGCAATTCCAGAACCTCTAGAAACATCTCCCATTTTTCTTCATTCTCCCTTCTTTGTGAATTGTTCCCTACAGAAAACTCTCACATCAGGTTCTCCTGGTAGAAAGCCAACTATTCCTCCCACAGAATCCACACAGTGTTAAGGGCTTTTGATGGATCTTCCATTGCTTTGCAGCAGTTTATCAACAAGATGCTCAGTGCCTCATGGAATGATGTGTAGCATTGCTCCTCAAATCAAGAGGCATTCATAACTTGACATGAACATGTGTCCTTCAGTTTTTCACTGAAATACTCTTTGAAATAGATTCCCAAAACAGAGGCAGGAAAACATAAGTTTTTATCAACTTTGAAAGCATAATTAGATTTTTCCATTTTTCTATAGGATTGCCAAATTTCATAATGACTGGTTCTTCCACGTGCCAGCTTCTACTCTACACCCATGAACAGGGAAGCGACATCACTAATGCCCAATGAAATCAGTAAGGCTGTCCTTATCCAAGGATATCAGTAAGCTTTTGGTCACTTTTATTGACAGCATAGTTTTGCACACCTGAAGCAAGATTTACAGAGAAGGGATAACTTTTTTGTTTGTTTTTAATTGGCTTAACCTTTTTCCACGTTGTTTTCCTTAGTCTGATTCTGAAGAGCATTGTGTAGATCTTCTAGTCTCCTAGGTAGAACCAGGAATGCAAGCCTGGACAGAAGCTGCTACACAGTGCTCCCTTCATTAGAACTATGGATGAGACACAATACAGAGAAGTCCCAATTGCTGGGTTTTGTTTCACATGGCAGCATGGAGTTAACAAAAACATCTTCTGCATTCCCCCAATGTTTTATTCCTCAGCATAAAATGTTTTCTAAGATTAACTAAGATGTATCTGAACATCCTACCTCATGCCACCATTGATTAGATAATATCAAAGCCTATTTCCCCCTGTAGAGGAGTCAATTCTCCCACTCTGAATTGTTATTTACATCTTCTATTATTGTGCTGCTGCAGTACAGGTCTGCAACAGCCCAAACTATGCACTTCTGTAAATCTTTTGTAAATCAATGACCTGATTATTAAAACTAGTAAGGCAGCCACGTGGGGGTGCAGTTGAAGGCCTCCCAAGGTACTCAGCTCAGTTCCATGGGCACCCCAGTGACTGAGAAGTAAGGCTCTATTGTTCTCCATGTAACATCAGAAGTAAAGAAGATAAACCTTCCATTTCATTTAGCACTGTTAAACTGGTGATTCTTACTCTCAAGCATAGCAGTGAGCTAGTTTTTAAAATGCTGAAGGAGAATTTGACAGCAGCATTCCATTTGATTGAGCGGCCTAAAGACTCTTTACCCCTACAGGGACTAACTACATCTGTACATTAGGTCTTGATTTCTAGATAAAAGTAGCAAAAGTCTGCTTTAGAGTTTCATCTGTGGACTGGAGAAAATCTTCTTCAAGTCACTATAGCGACTGAAATTTCTATTCTGTAATAAAAGAGCCAAACACCTCTGGCACCTCTGTGTGCTATTCAAGCCTCCAAAGAGTTCAGTGGGCTGCTTCATGCAGATACACTCTGATGTGCACTGGTTGTTACGAACTTTTGAAAATCTGTTTAGAAGGGTTAAGCAAGACATTCACAATGTGCATTCTTACTAGTCTTAACTGTAGCCTATTGTCTGCATTTAAAGCTTTTTATTAATTTTCTTCCAGGAAGAAAAAAAGTCCATAAAAACCTAGGCAAACATTAGGCATTTCATGTCATTCTCCCACCAGAGCTTAGATTTCTCTCCCAGTAGGCCAGTAGTTAAAAATTACTGTATTGTAAACAGCCCTTTTGAGTTAATGACAAACCTTTAGAGAAGAGTAAATGTCTTGGTTCATTCAGAATAGTTAGCTGTGGCCCATTCATGAACTTCCCTTGAAATATGGAAATAAATACTGAAATAAACTTTAGCAAACATGATTTCCTTTTCTATTGTCCTTTCTAAGTCACATGCATTTTCCCATACTTAATTAAAGCTTTGTCGTTCACCTTAGTCCTGTAAACCAGAATACTTTAAATTCATTCTGTTCAAATAATCCACCATTTCTTTTGTGTGACTTATTTTGATAAAAACTCTAACTTTGCTTTCTGCTCCAGAATAGACCATTTATTGCTGTAGTGCATGTAGGACAGAACTCAGAGGTGTTTTTCTCATTAAGAGAAAATGTTTAGTATTTTGTGAAAATAATTTTTAATATCCCATCTTTGGGCTGTCCAAAGATACATCATTAAATTGTTTCTCATATGCTAAAATCATGGGAGCATAGTGAATTCTCTTAAATGTAATTACCATTAATGTCATATCCCCTGAAAATACTAGTAGGACAATTTCAATCCAGGTGAATCAGAACCTCCTTGTAAAATTCATATTCTTTAGGTTTACTCTTGGTGTGAGAAATTAATGTAAGAAAATGGGGGTAGGTTTCCACTTTTATTTTGAAGAATGATAGGGTAAATCATCTACATCATCTTTCTTTAAAATTGCAAAATGTATCTTCTTGTCTCTAAACCTGCTTCACAAAGAGCAGTTACTAAACTTAGAGATCTGCTTCCCCTGCACAGATAGTCAATGAAGCCTACAGACTGACCTACAGAGAAAGAAAGGTAACTCAAGGTAGCATTTTCCTACAGTTCTGCATGCCAGGTCTTCTTGCAATGGATGTGCTTCTTACATGCCATTCTGTCTTTCAGTGTTGCAGAGCACAGCATCATGCCCAGCTTTTGTGCACTTGCTTTCTACCTTCTACATTTTTTACACTGTTCTCTCTTTGTTTTCCCACCTGTCCTCTGGTCCTCTGTTCAGCTCTGTTGAGACCCCACCTGCAGTGCTGTGTCCAGCTCTGAGGTCCACAGCATAGGAAGGACAATGACCTGTTGGAGCAGAAGCCACCAAGATGACAAGAGGGATGGAGCATCTCACCCATGAGGAAAGGTTGAGAGAATTGAATTTGTTCAGCTTGGAGAAGAGAAGGCTTTAGACTGCCTTAATTGTGGCTTTCCAGAACCTGAAGGAAGCCTACAGGAAAGATGGAGAGGGGCTTTTTACAAGGGAGTGTACTGACAGGACAAGGGGGAATGGTTTCAAACTGAAAGGTATTAGGTTTAGATTAGAGATTAGGAAGAATTTTTTCCATTTGAGGGTGGTGAGGCACTGGAACAGGTTGCTCAGAGAAGCTGTGGCTGCCCCATCCCTGGAAGTGTTCAAAGCCAGGTTGAGTGGGGATCTAAGTAACCTGGTCTGCTGAAAAGTGTCTCTGCCCATGGCCAAGGGATTGTAACTAGATGATCTTGAATCTCTTCCAAAACCAGCCATTCTATGAGTCTGTGATAAAAATCATAAGCAATACTTATAACAATAAATAAATTACTGATATTTATGATGCCTGTCACTAAAAAATGGTATAACTAAGAGCTAGTGAAAGATTCTCACTTATCACCTTTTGGAGCTTGATACAGTATTTGGCAAGTGGAATTCAACAGTCCATCCATGTTGTATAAATGAGAGAGGGCAGGAACTTAGCATTCCCTTCTGGAACTCAGTCTTGTCCATGTAGGTCAATAAATTGTCTGTCAGATGTAATGGCTGTTGTAATGAAGCCTAGCAAACACAGGAGGGCTCTGTGTGAACACATATTAAAAACTGTTTAGGTTGGTGCCAGACTGGAGTGTTATGTTCTGGTGTTACATAACCAGATGTTAATAACCAAATGTTAAATGTAGTTTAAAGTAGTAAAAGATTTTGCTGTGAAATTACCATCTTGTTTTGAGTATGTATGGCTTTATATCTAGGCATTGTCTCTGCGATGGAGCATAAAAGTATAAAAATAAATCCTATATAATCCAGCTGGAGGGGAATATTATGAAACAAATTAAATAAAATTCCCGATTTTGACATTTCTGCTAAATGTATCTGTTCTTTATGAAACAGATTTAGTTTTAGCTGTCATAGATATATTTCTGTATATCACAAACTGGCTTCTGACAGGAAAAGATGGTCTCTTTCCTTGATTTTACATTACAAATCCTAATTTTTCCATATTGCTACCATGGAAACTAATGGGGAGTAAAGACAGTAAATGGAAAAGAAAGCCACTATTGCATAATGGGGTTTGGTCATTTCTCCACAGAGACAAACAGGCTTTCACAACAGGGCTCTGCTGCAGCACAGCCTTGTCACTGCAAGTCCCTTGGGGCAGTGTGCAGCTCATGGCTAAGTGCTTGTGGCAAGGCCTCTGGCTCTTTCTGAGGAGTGGGGCTGTGCAGTCATTCAGCATCAGCTGTACCACATGAGCCAAAGAGAATGTGTCTCACGTCAGGCGGCGCCCTGAGAGAGGGTGGGTATCTCCTCGCTACCCAGTGTCCCTTGCCCACCACCCCTTCCACAGAGCAATTCTGGGAAAACAAACAGAGGGGAAATAAAATCTGACAATAATGTGGCAGCCTCTGCACAAAAAAGGACCTCTCCAGCTCTCACGAGAATAGTGTGGGTGATGATTATCAATAACAGTAACAAAGAAAGGGAAGCCACAGATTCTTTGTCTGTCTGTGCATGCTCACCTGTGAAGGAATGTTGCTTTCTTGGGGCCAGGGTGCTGCTCTAGACTTTACACAGGAGATGTCATGGGCATGTTTCCTCCCCTCATCCATGACTGCCTACATAAGGTAAGGAGTTTTGTTCCAACATTTATTACCATCAAAAGAAAAACACTATGTGAAGCATAAAGGCACTAAGTTGGATTTTTCCTGCTCAAATTTGAGCATCTCACTGGAGATCCCATGGTAGCAGTGCTTTCTATTAGGCAGTTCCTGAACCCTGTTGTAGCTCAGCTGCCTTACACGTGCACCATCTCATCTGTTGTTCAACAGAGACTTCCAGTAATGTAGATGTTAAAAATCAAATTATGTAGATCCAAGCTGCTAGGAATAATGAAGGTGGCCTATTGACAGGAACCTCAAGATTAAACTGTCTGGAAGAATCCACGAAAAGAACAAGTTCATTACCAAATCAGAAATCAAAGGTAAAGTTACTGCAGTAGGATGAAGAATTGTGCAAGACTCTTGTATTAATCCTTTAGGATTTAATTATCTCATTTGAGCTGTACACTAAAATGACACGTGAGTGCCTCTGGTAAGCAATACCAGGTGTCAAGCCCATCACATTCCCATTGTAATGCTAGTTGACTTTAATGTTTAAATCTGTCATGTTAAGACCACCTCCAGCAGGCTGGTGGTTAAAGTTAGATTTTATTATAACTGTGAGTTTTGCTTTTTTCTTTTCCAGGACTTTTCTTTTTCCAACAAGTACGAACCAACACTGACACAGCAAATGATGTATTAATTTATAAACCCTTTGGGAAGGAAAGTACATTACAAAGGGTTTCTGGAATGCAACTTTTAACCCAGATAATAATTTCATAATCTATTTTTCCTTCTGAAAAAAATTACTTTTATTTAGTACACATTGTTAATTGCCACTAGTAATCTTAAGTATTTTCTTTTTATTCTCCCTTCAGTGATAAAGAGTATAAAGTATATTTCTAAAGGGAAATGTAACAGTTCTTCTAGGGATCGGTGTTACGAAGTATAGTTAATTGGCATGAAGAGATTAATTTCTTATGTTATAGACATACTGTTCTTGACAAGCAGGTTATCATTTCTTTACAGCAAGCAGTGTTATAAAAATAATTCAAGGCACACTTACACATGTACAAACAGAGTAGCCAGGCAATGATGTATCTTCAGTCACTGACCCAAGCTTTGAAATTGGAATTTCTGAAAAGATTGTTGCTCACTGAATGTGTGGATTTATCTGATTACAAAACCAGGTCACAACCTGCAAACTTCTGACCTAAATTTGGATGAAAATATCCTCCTACTTCAGCAAAGTTTGGATCAAGGTTCTGGGTTAAGTCTTAATTCAGATCGCCATATATTCTTTCATTAGGATTACCAGGAAAAATGTTGGCTCAATACCAGGTTTTCCCTCTCAGATGTTTGTTGCAAGGTCTGCTGAAGTATTCCAGATTGACTGCTGTACCTACATAATGGAAAAGACCATATATTTTCTTCATGTGACTGCCTTGGAAGACAGGAAGAAAATGAGTGTTGCTGCAGTACAGCTGTGGGTTTGCTAAGCAAATCTGGCCCACAGACACATTTATATAGCAGATCCACCAATCACTGCTTCCATTTAGATGAACCACAAATATCTTGGCATTCTAATCTCTCCACAGCATATTAATCTCAGTTTGGGAAAAAAAAAAAAAAAGGGAGAAAACAGTGAAAACAGTGTAGGAATTATTGCCTTCTTCCATTCCATCATTTGATGCTTGCTCTGTTCCTCCAGAGAGGAAGATAAAGGGAAGTAGTAACACATTCGTGGTGTAAGACATACAGAAAATCTCTTTAACTAAATGTTTTTAAAGGACAGTTACCCTATATCACGAATTTTCTGCCACTACTAGATTCTGCTCACTTCAGGTATCCTGTGGGGATGGGAATCAGAGAAGAATCTTTTATCAGGTAGTGGGAAAAATAATGCAGATTTATCAGAGGAAAGTCTAGGCAGGCAGCAGAAGCCATTACAAATGACAGAAATATTTTTGAGAAGGAACATTCTTAAGGAGAAAAATAAAAGGAAGACTATACCAGTAAATACCTGATCAGATGATATAGAGACACCACAGGTACTGCCCAACATATTAAAGACTTTTCTGCCTCTAGCAGATCAAGCAGCCACATTTATACTGGTTCTACAACCTTCCATTAGGTTACTGTTCTCTGCCTTCACAAACAGAAATCACACATCCATCTGAAAATTTTTCATCTGCTATTATTATACATGCCTATTTATTTCATGTAACAGCAGTAAAACAGTTATTCAGTTACTCTCCCATTTTCCTTTTCTGGTAGAAGCACTTGACACTACAGTTTGTTAAACCAGTTGCACTTGAGACCCAGTCAGTGAGCTTTTTTATTTTTAGCTGAAACCCCTTCCTTTATATGCTTCATAATAAAGCAAGCAAGAAAAAATCTGACAGCTTTTTGCATTATAATTTCTCTTTGAGGCCTTTATCTATTTAATGATTCTCTAATGCTACACCATAACTCAAAGACTGATTAATTTTTCTTAGAAAATAAAGGTTTGCTTGCTTTGAAGTCTGTAATGCTTGACAAATCTAAGGCTGAGGATTGTCAGAAGCTAAGAGGGGTCACACCTGGTTAGACAATAGAACCATCTCTTAATGTTCTGCTCTTCAAGAGTAGCCAAAATACCTAGAAAATTATGTAGCAAGGCAATCATATATGATGCTTCCACATGTATTCTCCTATTTCTAAACACTTTTATTTTGGAGACTTTCTAAGAAGAATTTCCTTTTTATATTTCATAAGCCTTGATTTGTTTTTCTTACATGAGTTTGTCCAGTGTTCCTTCATGCCCATTAAAAATTTCCTCTTCTACAGTATCTTCTGGAGTGGTGTTCCACAGCTCATCCAGCTGGTGTAATAACAATCACCTTCTTTGATTTATTTTGAACCTGGAATTTTAGTAGCTTTATTTTATTTCCCTAGAAGAGACATTGAACAGCATCTCCCTTTCTTCTCTGTCTGTGACAGCTGGGATTTAATGGACCTACTAGTTTCCCGTTAAAAAGTCCTGAGAATTGGTGTGACGTGCTTATACTTGGCAATGCTTGAATGTATTATCATGGCAGTACCTGGTGGAATCAGTAAACATGCTCAAAGCCAAATTCTATCTGAAATAAGTGATAGATGCATTTCTCAGGAAATATTATGATACTTAGCATAGAAAATGAAGAGGTCACTATTAGCAGCATTTCAATCTACAAGGACAACCTTCATATATACAGTTTATCCTGTGTAGCTGTGAACAGATTGAATGACATATTTTGATCTCTCCAGAGGTGAAATGACTTTTATGCCAAAATGGGGTCTGTACATTTTTTAAAATCTTATATAAACCTGAAGTACACATATATTTTAAGGACTTGGTTTAAGTGATGTTTTTGCATTTTGCTCACCAATTGCACAACTTTGGAATTCGACCACTGTAGGTAAAGTCATAGTAAGGTTTCATACTGAGATTGCAGCTCATTCAGGTTTCTTACATGAATATCCCTCCTGTACACATTAGAAGCAGACATCAAGATCCTGTGTGTTCCTCAGATGTGCCTGGCTGTATGCATGCATACAACTTATGTGCCCTTCCGTGA
The DNA here is from genome assembly GCA_013397375.1 of Toxostoma redivivum. Classification (NCBI taxonomy): domain Eukaryota; kingdom Metazoa; phylum Chordata; class Aves; order Passeriformes; family Mimidae; genus Toxostoma; species Toxostoma redivivum. The sequence continues at coordinate 218,269 of VXBI01003752.1, forward strand.
GGAGCTAGGTGCAAGTGTGTTCAATGCTCAGTGAACTGTTTTTTTTACAGGCATCTGCCCAGTGCTATTCTGGTAAATTTCAAAGACTTTTCTAAAAGTCTTTTTGAGGAAATTAATAGCTTTGCCATCTCTCTGAAGAACAGTACAATAAGATAAAGAAAATGAAAATTTAAAGGAAACAGTCTTTTAAACCCATCTTCTCTATGAGGAAAGTCACTTAAGGGCAAGCCTGTTTCTCTGCTCCCTCACAACAGTTTTCTCTTCTTGGCCCATGTCACTTCTAAGTCTATCAACACAGTAAGCCTAGATCTCTTCCTGTGTGCTGGTGCTCTGTCCTGTAGAGCTGCAGCTTGTCTGGACTCTTCATTCAGCACTATTTTGAATGGCAGCTGACTGCCCTTACAATGCTGTGTTTGACAGGCAAATGCTGACCAGTGAAGAAGAAAACGCAAACAACAAGAAAGACACTTTTCACAAAGCTATGCCACTAAGATCTGAAATTCTTCCAGAGGCCACAGGCAAAGAAACTTGCTTTCTGTCTATTAAAAAATGCTTTCAGCAGCCTTCTTTGAAAGGGAAGTCTGCATAGTAAGCAAAAAGGAAAATGAGATATAGGATAAGAATATGACAGACTGCCATATATATTCTTCTCTGGCCTTCAACATGCATCTGGAAGAATAACATCAGAATTATTTGTTGTAAATAACAACTGGGAATTCAATTGGTGGAAATGAGATTGGCCTTCATTTTTCATTTTTTTAACCATCATAGAAGGTTAAATTTGAATGTTAAAAAGATAAATCTTGAAGGCTTATTAAGCTGATTAAAAGGGCACTGTTATCATTATGATAGAAAAAGCCCATTCCCCTTGATTTACCAGGGTCTGTTCTTTGGTGCTTTTGTGAACAAGTAGAACAAGGTTCTTTCTCTCTTGTTTGCCTTCTATAACTTGTAGTTTCAATGTACAGACTGTACTTTTGCCTAGACAAACAAAACCATTCTGCTGTATCCCCAGTCCAGTTCATGCATGGTCCATATTTAGGAGGGCAGGTTTTTAGTGTCTTATTTTTGTGTAGATTCTGAGTCATCTCTCCAAGGTCTTTGTTGGAACATCTCTCTGTTTTCCATTAATCTCAGAGTCTACTTACAAATTTATGTCAGATTAATAAGACTGATCAAAGACTTCAACCAAGGGAACAACCCTAGGTGACTTTGGACCAAAGTGGTAAAGATCAAGCTGTTTCAGGATTATTTGTGACCTGTGTTAAGTTCATAGCTTATCTTAAGGTCATTCATCCTAAGGAACACTTTCTATCAAAAGAAAAAAAGGAAAAAATAAGGACATGGGTTCCCTGGACACTACTACTAAACAGGGGTCAAGAATTTAATGAGTCTGGGGACAAATTAGCCTCTCATTTCTGAATGTTTTCTTGTAATCCATACTAATGAGGCACATTGGTGGGACAGTAGCAAGACATGTATTTTATTATAATCTACTCACTTTTTTCTAGCCTCCAGATTTTTAGTTTTCTGTTAATTTATGTGGTTTCAATCCCGTGATACCTAGGAGCAGTTGTTAGTTGATTTATTCTCACTATAACCTTCTCACTTACTAAATTTTACTGAGAGGGAAGGGAGATGTTTACAAGGTTTGCCATATTTCTCCTGGGAAGTCCACAGTAGGGAAAGAACTCAGCTCTGGTGTCTTAGCCGAGCAAGTTTCTTCCTCTGGAGTTTCTTTCAAACACTTTGTTCAATTAAAATTGTTGGGAGGAAGAAAATGTGTGTACAAGTTACTAATTTGAAAATTAATTGCCTTCCTCAAGAAGCAGGTTCTCATATCTGCTGAGCTTCTGCTGATAACTCCACAGAAATGCAGCAGTTCTCTAATGCTGTTAAATTGGAATTGTGCATCTTAATTAGGTTGCAAATTACCAGAACAGTATCATATGAGCCAGGCTGGGATGGATGCCTGCCGGACTTGAGATACAAAAGGTTAAAATGGAAAAGGTGGAGCTGGTTGTAGAGACGAATCTCCTGATGTCTTTGTAGGGGACAGCTGTGTGGTAATGCTGTTGAAAGCATGCAGGTATAGGTCCAAAATACAGAATTTCAAGCTACAGGTAAAAGATAATTATGTTAAGAAAAAAATTATGTTAAGGTGACATGTACTAAGTTGCAGATACTAAATACAAGATGCATTGGAGCTTGGTCTAGGATTGGCATTAACCGTTGTGAAGGCTGGAAAAGCGAAAGAACGAAATAAATGTTGCTTTTATTGCTGAATAAGATCACAAATACTGGGGGGGGGGG